>OY560184.1:12769957-13369957 GCA_961405105.1 Perizoma affinitatum | reverse complement strand
GTATATATCTAGGTGAAACAGAGACTTTTATTGTTTAAAAATATATTTCCAGAAATTTTGTAACCACGCGCCTGTCGAATATTTAATTCATTTTTTTCTATACACAGTCGGTCCCATCTGCCACTGAACTATTAAATGTAATGTACTGTAATCATATCAATTATAATGCCGTTACTTGCAAATCGAGCTAGAAGAAAAAGTCAAAACGCAATTGATAAAAAGCCCTTTTACAATCTTTTGTCTTATGAAAAATTATAAAAAAGTTCATGGTGTTAACTTATCTATAAAATTATTTATTTATTTTTTCAGTTTTGGGAAAATATACAGCTAAGTGAGTACCTACCTACACTGTATAAGATACATCATTCTATACCAAAGTATGTACATATACTGTATGTATATTTATACTGAAGGCCTATACAAGTTTTCGCAGATACCAGGGCATAGTTAAATATATAAAAAGTAACAATATATGGCAGCATACAATATTTGCAAAAAAGTTCATCAATAAGTGTTAAGATATTGTCAGTAAATAAGAATATAAGCTTACTTGTTGTAAATAAATCTACATCGATGTTTGCTTTAGCCATGGATTTGAACGAGTCACTTGCTCTGGTTTCTTCTCTATGTCTCTATGAAAAAATGCATGATTGAATGGTCAACACTGTAGGTGTATATTCGACAGTGCATCTCATTTCATTTCACTGTCTCTGTAACACTTTAAATTATTTTTAGTATGCAATGTAGAGTTCGTAACGAGAGCATGGAATTGAGTTAGCTCGCGTGACCAATGTGTTTCAATGTGTTTTTTCTATTTCTTATTGTTTTTCAGTTGTTGACCCGTCGCTATTATTGACGTTTGTTGCTCGACCCTCGAGTCAGCATTGCTTCGTTAATTATACCACTAAAATGATTTATATAGACCGATTGTTATGCCAAAGACTGTTGAGCTACGAAAATTGGATTAGGGTTCATGTCAACGGGGCATTTAGTCCGGTGATACAAATCAAAACCTTATAAATAGCGGACGGCTCTCAGAGGAAAAATACAAGCAGCTAGAGAGTGTCATATGCAAACAAACGTTGAAACAGCTATGAACACCTACCAAGCCAAGTCCAGACCTACGGCGCTCTGTCGCAAACTTTACCTCCGAGAACTGGGCGGGCGGTCACTTGATTTCGTTTGGTAACGTGACTGTGGGTTGGCGTGGTTACTTAAGCTATTTTTTATAGGGCTAAATAGATTTAAATCTTAGCAATAGTAACATTAAAATATATTATAAACTTATTACACGCATGTCAATCAACAAAAAACACAATTAAAGCTCTAGTTTTAATTGTGTTCCAATCCCGGTCCTCAATCCGATAGGTAAATTGATAAATCGAGTACCAGGACGGGTCATAAATGGGATGAAAGAGGATGAAATATACTGTTAAAATAACGTATGCTGCCAGAACGCTATTAGGCAGAATTTCTTTCAAACTTGTCTGTATCTAATCTAGTTTTCTTAATCTATTTACCTGTGTTATTCACGAAACATATTCTTATTACCCAAATACTGTGCTGTTTTCTTATTCTTTTTAGATATAATTTACTTTACCTTATCTGATCTCGAAATTTGTAATTTGTATATGTAAACGATGTCACATAAAAAAACATTTATTTTTATGCCTCAAACATCACTAGGAAACCGGAATGTTCTAGACGTTCGAAGGCATGGTTTGTCTACTATAGCGGCAATGGGTTTTTTTGAAAACTGTAGCCGTGTGAAACCCCCACTACTATGCGATATGTGAGCTTGTGCCAAATATAATGTCTAAACTTATCTGCGTACTAAGTATGGATCCGAGGATGTCCATCATAGATATATTAAAAATTAACTTAAAAACAGACACTGAATGAAACATCCAAGAATTTTGAATATGAATTTATTGAAATTATTTACAGCGGTGACGAATTTTTATCTTGTGAGTCCTGTCCTATCAGCAGTTTTTCCTTCTGTCAAATCCTTCTGTTTCGGATCTTACTAAAATGTACTGTTTATGATATAAGTAGAAAAATAAACATCTTGAAAAACCTAAAACATGTAAGTCCCAGGATTCAAATACAAATAAAACAAATAAAAATATCGAAGGTTAAAAGAGTAAGCCAAGCTACAAATGTTGTTAGAGCGAGTAAAACGGATTTCCATGAGAAATGAACTTAAATTGCAATAAAAGTAGCTTGGTCGGTCCAGTTGGTGTTTCTACAGGTAAAGTATAGTTTACAATACAACGGCTTCAGCATCCTGCTTCTGGATGCTTTTTATACCGAAAACATTGAAATTAAATAGTATGAACGGTGGCTAATACAGAGTCGCAATCAGTGTCTTTTTATATATTACTAGCCTCTGCCCACGGCTTCGCCCGCATGGTACCCAGATAAAAAGTAGCCTATGTGTTATTTTAATGTATTAGCTATATTACTGTAAAGTTTAATCACAATCCGATCTGTAGTTTTTGCGAGAAAGAGTAATAAGCATACACCTATCCTCACAAAATTTCGGGTTTATAATAGTAGTAGGATTACTAGCTTTCTGCTCGCGACTTCATCCGCGCTCACGTAGGTAGATAATATGATTGCCTTTCGCCCCTCGCGCTCCGCTCCCTACCCTACCACATCCACGTACTGCCAGTGTTATCAACTTCAGGCAAACTTCAATAACATTAAATTTTCATAATGACTAAACTATTTTTTATAAGAATTCACAGAGTATACTTGAAAACTATATCCAAGCTTCACCATGTAATATATCGTTCACTTTAAAACTGTTGCTGTGGTTGAATTATTAAATGTACTTTAACTATCATGGTGGCGCGACCTTTTTTATAAAACTATTTTAAGTTTTACAAAAAAACATCTACATCTTCTTCACTTTTTTTCAAACAGCTTAGACAGCGCACGTCGATTATATAGCCAGATTGTCTGTTTTTTCTGACAGATATTGTGATTTCTTCCTGAAAATTAATAATAATAATTATTAGTACTGATATTGATCATTTTAATTCAAAATAAGCGTAAGGTCTTTGTTTTGGTTTGGGATACATGATAATTTACACATATTTTTATTTGTTTACACGGTAATTGAGGCTCCAAACACGATATTTTTAAGCTTCAATCAGACACCGTTATTATTTTTTTGACATGTAGACACTGCCCACAACTCAGGGAAGCCTAGTGTGGGATCAGAACGATATGTATGTGCTTATTATGAGACATTGTAAAAAAACAATGTTTATTTTATTTGTTCGTGCCTTCTTATACTCGTAGGTACTGTTCATCCAATTAGGTAGCCAGGTACTATGAACAAACTTTGGAATCCTATGCTCATTTAATTGTAGCTTTTGAAGAAATACATACTTGTACATAGTTTTTTTAGGGGAAGAAATTTCCGAATTCCTTTCCTATTAAAAATAAATGTACCCTCCATGTTTCATGCTTCTAGGACTTATGGTTTTGGCTGTGCGTTGATAGTCAGTCAGCAACGGAGCAGTTTTATAAAGTGTGCATAGGTTTTGGTATTGGAATTGGGCTTAGATGCTTGCGGTAAGGCTTTCGTATACGTTGCAGAATGGGTACTTACTTTTTTAACCGAAATGTTTATCATGGCAGCTTTAGAGTTAGGTGGCAAGTCACACTATAGAAGCCAAATGCAATAATATCCCTTTTCAATGCCTATACTTAATTGTTTTTAAGTATATGATCGTATATTATATCGTGATAATATAGAGAACAGCAACTGTCCCTGTAGGCTATATTATGGCTCCGAACTCCGACGCTGGCGGACGCCAAGATAAATGTAACGTTCTCCCATTTGAATTATGACATTTTGACCCATGCCATATAACATTATTTATTAAAATACTACCTACTTTTAATCATGAATGTGTTGTTCAAATACTCTGTATTTTGATCAGATACTCTTAGTACTAGAAAGCTGTACTTTAGCATGGGTATACAATTAAATCACGCCCACAAAGTGGTAAAATAAAGTCTAAGTCAAAATTAATTTATTAATTAAAATCACAAGGATCACTTTGAAACGTCGGTTTTATATACTGCCTTTTCCTTAGCAACAAAGCCAGTAAAGAAAGGCAAGAAAACAAGGCTGGTTATTCTTTTTCAATGATCCTTTAACAAAACAATAGGTACCTACATTTTTTATCGAGTGGGAGCATTTTCAATCCATAGAGTTTTTATCATTTAAATAATCATATATTTTATAATAAGTTGGGGAAAAAGTTTCTTCGCATTTTTTAAGAAAATTCAAAACATTTTTTAATATAGTTTATTTACATTTAACTAAAGTATGTAGGTACCATTTTGTTCGATAACTTTTTGCCATTTTGTAGGCAGGGACATGATCCCATTGCTATAAAAACTTTGGGGCTTCTGTTCAAAATACCGCGACAAGTGGTTTTGGCAGTCCTCTCGTGATGTTAACCTGACACTGCCTAAAGAATTCTGAAGAGACCGAAACAGGTGGAAATCTGAAGGTGCAAGGTCAGGACTATACGGCGGATGCATTAACACATCCCAGCCAAACTCTCTTAATTTTTGCTGAGTGGCTAAAGATGTGTGAGGTCAAAAATGGTCAAAAATTTCTTCAAAAATGGTTCGGTTTCATTACGTCGTAATAAAGAATCACAAATGAGAACACGGTTCATTAGGTTTCTTTCAGTGAGCTCGTGAGGTACCCAAATATCGAGCTTTTTTGTGTACCCAGTTTTTTTCAAATGCGCCAAAACTGTTTTGTGGTCAATTCCCAGTTCTTCAGCTACGTCGTAACTACTGATATGCCGATCTTGCTCCACTTTTTCAAAAATGGCATCCATTTTATCCGTAATAGGGCGACCAGAGCGACGTGCATCTTTGACATCAAAATTTCCGGATTGAAAACGCTTAAACCAAATTTGTGCTACTCTCACAGACACTGCACTAGGTCCATAAACATCGCAAATTTTTTTCGCGGCTTGCGTTGCATTTTTACCTTTTTTGTAGTAAAATTTTAAAATGTATCGAATTTCTTCATTAGATTCACTCATCTTAACAGTACGAAAAACAAATAAAAATCACACATTTTCCTAATTTGAATTTGGAATTATCTTCTTTAAAATTTAAACTTTTAATGATACCAAAACCAGCCAGATACAAATAGTATAGACAAAGAGATTTTATTACAAGTTCATACATACAATAATGCGAAAAGACTTTTTCCCCAACCTAATAGTATGCCTTTTTATAAAGTTTTTGGTAAATTACGTTTTTAAATTTGTTATTTGACATTTTTGGTATATCTCTTGGGAGTTTGTTATAAAAGCGCACAGCTTGCCCTTTAAACGAACTTTATGGAGTCTTCAAGTGGCAACAGCTTATTTTTTATTATTATTTCTGATATTAACATTGTAATGTTTTTCTCACGGTGTGAGATGCTTTGGATAGGTCGTTAAAAATATTGCGGGTTTGTTTAAACCAGCTTCGATTCAAGGATCCGTTTGCGAAATATTAAGCTTTAACGTTTTAATTTTTGTTCCACCCCTGTCAGAAAACGGTTGTTTTTGGAAATGTGAAAAAAATCATGGCAGTAATATATATAGAAGTTAAAAAGAAAAGTATCACAGCTAAGTAGTTAACAAGTTAACTAGAAATAGTCGACCAACTTATTAAATGCCCTTGGACAAGTAAAAAGGAAAATTTCGTACAAATTCCATTGAAAATTACTTAGATGTTAGTGGTGTAAAACAGGTAGTAAATATAAGTTTATGGGCAACTACGGAACCCTACACTGTGGATAGTTCGACACGCACTTGGCCAGTTTTATTTACGTCGCATCAATCAACTCACTCTGCCTGGATTTTCAATGAAAATGAAATCGATTTCAATGCACACGCGACAAAAGCTCGCGCCGAAAATGGGATATTGTATCTTTGAAATAGAATTTCAATTTCAACTAGGAAGCAGGTGCTGATCGAGGCTAAGTATGCTGAGTATATTGCGTGAGGATGCTTATAAATTATAAGCAAAAATAGTATTTGATATGGCTTCTTTTAATACGTGAGGCAAAAATCAGGTCTAAAATTCTCTTTTTTTTTTTACTCCACATTATTTTTTCCAAATAAAAACATCGCACCGTGTCGTCCGTGTAAAAACTGGAGAGCTCTCATAAACTCTGCCTTGTATAACAAGACAAGCAGTTTACGACAAGAAAACCATTCACGCCTCAATCTTCACTTGTTCCAGGGATATGGTAACATTCAGATGCAGTTACGGACTAAATTGGGCTCCAACATTCTCGAGAAGTTTGCTACACACTTCTGGGAAATACAAGCAAGTTGGAAACACAAAATGTGCCTAAAACTTTAAACTACTGCAACTGCTTTTAATTTTCTAATTTTCAGTGTTTATCACGGACCGAAGAAAATTTTATGTGGGTGGAAAGTTTAATCTTTCATGATAAAAAAAAACAAATGCGCTCACGACTGTATCTACATGACGGACATCCTCAGATACTTACTAGTGCGAAGATCTTTTAGGATACAAAGTAAGGGTAGTCAGCAGCAAGTCCCAACATTACATTTGGCAAAGACCGCGTTTTGAATGAAGTTAGCATTGCACGTGCCAGGCAAGTCCATTGTCGCTCATACATGCCACATGCCCATGCCTTAACATGCGTTAATTTTTTGGTTCTAGGGCATGCCAGTTTCCTCAAGATATTTATATTTTCTGTTTTGAGCACGTGTTAATGTGTACATTCATTGGTGCACGATTGGGTTTGACCCACAACCCGGATCGGGAGCCGAGGTACCCACTAAGCCAACACGGCTCTTTCATGATATAAGTATAAATTATTCAGATTTGTTTTCGGTTTATAAACGTTTGATTGTTTCTGTTTTATCTTAAAGAATTTTAATGTAACAGTAGTTGATTATGTAATAATTATTGAATGTATTTCGTTTTTATCTATCTGTAATGTTTCTTTTCTGAATAAAAAACGCGAATAAATATTACATAAATTTTATCACAATTTTCTCATAAACTTATATCAAAAAGACTTTTAGATTATTACATAAGCCTCAATAAAGTCAGTTTGTCGCTTCCAGAAGGAATAGGATTTCTCGGAATTGGTGATAGGGTGCGGTGCGCGGTCCGTGAAATATTTTACGATTCCTGAGACATAAGCCGGAGGAGCTACGGCTCAACCTTTGCGTCTATGTCCCTCATTGGCTATTTGTAAAGATGTAGTGTCACTACTCTGATAGATAGATATTTTTGGCACATATTTTACTTGTTACTAGCGTTATTGCAATCTTTTTAGCGAAAACGCTAGATGGATACTTGTTTCTTTGGTAGTTGTTGGTTCATTTGGGTCAGCATCATTTTGCTACTACTGATAGAGGAGAGAGGAAGAAGAAAACATGTTTGACCGACCCCACGAAATGTGGGATAAGGACTACAAGATAATGATGATGATGATGATTACTATTGGCCCATTTTATTCCTTTGTTGAGCATGCCCAACCACTTCCACCAACATCGAAATTTAATTGAAGTACCTAATTAAAACGGTATCACATTATAGTTGTTAGAGGTTTAAAACCATGGGTCAAATTATTTACATTCAATATCGACAGAGCATTAACGGAGCAAACCGAAGCCATTCGTCCAATGAGTTATCAATTCAGTTAAGGGTATTTACCATTTATTGATACGGAAAATTACAGTTGAATATCCTTAGGCGGTTGAAATGTGCATTCCGTTCCAGACTGTGAACGTGGGTACCTGTTCAATCACGTTTGCTAACTGTTGAATCAACCCAATTAATCCCTTTGTGATTTAGTTCACTGCATGAGCATTGACGTTTCCATAACACGCTTAGTATATATACTCCTCAAAAATAAATACAATCATTATTAACGCGTGTTTATGTATTTCAAATGTATTGCTGACTTAGAGGTATTAGGAAATCTTGACATTTTGCTGCTTATGGAGAAAACCAATTTGTTGAATCAATTCTGACCGAATTATTGTACCCCAGGGTGCATTAATATTGCATCCCCTTTGGTGGGTAAATATGTACAAATAGGCATATCAATTTCGTAAATTGAAACCTTGCCATGAAATATCGAAACTAGCTGTTTTCCCCTTCCTACTTACACCTCACGCACGTCACAAACAATATTTTAAATTTGAGCTCCATTTTAAATGAAAACTACCTACGACTGATCCATCGACATTTTCAATCAAAATGTAAATAAGAAATACACTATAGTTCATTCCCATTAAAGTAATTGATTCGATAAGACATGTACAAAGTTTTTATTTGACAAGGGACCTGACTCTATGAGTTACGTGGATTCTTGGGGAATTGAAAAGGGAAATAGATTTACTCGCAGTCTTTATTTTTTCAAACAAAAGACAGTTTCGCGGATCCCAGGCGTACCGATACAAAACCTACTTTCATTGATTTCTTTGAAGAATGGCGTGATAGAACGGAGGCCTAAAGTGTGTACAAAGTACAAACTGGTTTTGATGTTTGATTGATAGTTCGCTACTTAGTTAGTTTAGTATGAGAACATCTTGCATTTGTAATAAAAAAATAACTAAATGGGCAATCCATTAATACGCTTTATAATATACGTCAACGTCACCATAGGTTTAAAGTTATTTTTTCTCGTATTTTTTGATTTTTTTTCTGAGGAATAAATATAGAAACTAGTTATGAAAAAAAAAATAACTAATATTACTCATCATTTTAGCCCAGAGGGGTTGGTGACGCTTACCGTAACTAGGTTTTACTTTTTTCTATGTTGATGTTACGGATACAATTTAAGTAAAACAGTAGCGTTAATTCGCGAAAACAAGTCGTGTTTGCTCTATAGATGATTAGTTTTGTTTTGCATTGGACGCATGCAATCTCACAAAAGGATTTTTTGTGAGATTGCATGGAAATGTAGTGAAAATATAAAAATATTGTAGTGAGATGCGAGTTGCATCGACTCCCTGAGGGTGCGATTTGGGCACATTACGCACTGCGTGATTTGATTGCGGCGCGGTCGAACCTACATTTGTGTCAAAAGCCGGCCGATGTTCGATGCTAAATATAATAATAAATAATGCTGGTCATTTTTCACTCAGCATCATTAGCCTCAAACTAAGCAGAGCTTGTCTTATGGGAATTATATATGATATTATATAATACAATTATTATATCTTGTGAACAGATTGTTTGTGTTTTGAATTCCTTAGTTTTTGCACTTTTTTTGGTGTGTGTAGTATCTTTTTTAATCTTCATCATTGTTGGGTGTCTGAGAACAACGAAAAACGTATGATTGTTATTGCAAATCGGTTAATGTAACTCAAAGTTGTGTTGTACAAACACTTTTTTTGATGTCTGGTAGCATTTGTCATACTACCAGACATCAAACAATTGTTCGAGCCCACGGTGAAAATATCTGGAAACGTCTCTGTACTCTGCAGAGTGAGTGAGTTATAGTCATTCTGCAGAAAACAGAGGCTGCGTTTTAGCATGCCAGTGCGTATTAAAGGCTCGTGGCCTAGCGCGGCCGTAACTTCACGCGCGGCCGCCGCCGGTAACGAGCAGACACATAAAACAAAATGCCAGCAGAGAAGGGATCCTCTAAATTTGCTTAAATGCCAAATAAACTGCGAATTGCTTCGCCATTTATGAAAAATAATCCAGAATTTACGTGTTTCTTCGGCTAAGAATTTAATAGGCACCGTATGCCAATTATTTTACTGGAATTGGACCACATAGAATTTACCTTTAAACAGGTTGTCCATGGTTCAAATAATTAAATACTTAACAATATTATTGTAACACTTTAAAATGTGTTTTTTACAAAGTCCTAAAGCCTAAATTTTAAGCAATATTTCAAGACCAGTTGCAATTAAATCTACAAAAAACCATTTTGACGTCTGGAGGTCATTTATAAATCGCGTGATATATAAAGGCGTGGTAAATTAGCCGGCACATAAGCGGCAATAAAGCCAAAATAGACGTATCGTAAATACGAAACATTTTATAACGCCCTCCGCAACATGCCCCCGATTCGTAACGAAGATAACAAAAAGTTTGATAAACTTAGTGTCTCAGAAACATAATTTTATTCTGATCCAGGTAGAATCGTGGACACAACTTGATGCAAGAGAGGAGGCCATGGTCTAACATATAACTTATCTATGAAATCCCACTTTTCTTATACTATATAATTGTGTGTTTGTTTGTTCATCTGCCAGGACGAGATAAAATCACTCGAAAACTTTCCTCATTAAAACTTTGACTTCATTTACTTTGGTAAAAAAATCCTGGATGTATAATGGTGTAGTAATAATTAATACATGTAAGGGCTATAAAAGTAACTACTTAAAAAGCATATTGGAAAGTGCTACAGTCTGTATACCTTATCGCTATAGTATGCTCATTTACTCTGAGTCAAATACAAAATACCCCAGTGTTGTACGCAAAGTTTGTCAATTTGCCGAAAAATAAGGGACTTCTTTGGGAACTACAGGCGGTTACTATAGACATATCGCTGAAATGATGCCTTACTTTATAGGTTTAATATGACAATTTGTGTTGCGTAGTTTAACTGTATGAAACTTACCTAATTTGACTTTTAATTCCATTCATAGAAATACTATGGACAAGAACAGCATTTCCATTTTTACCCGCGATAAAAGCAGCCCGTAAGAGGTTGTTTGTCTATCTAACCATTTATCTCCGAAACGTCTTATCCGATTGAAATGCAGTTTTTTGCAATAGTTTTGAAGGATTTTCAGGGTGATTTTAGTTGAGTTTATTACTGCAATAGCTATGAAAAATTACTTGAAATTACTATTAATTATTTATTGTAACTGATTGTCATACCGTTTTTTGTAATAGTTTTGTATGCCTTCAATAATTATTCTTGGATAGGTTTAACGCCACACGTCACTAATGTCGTTGCAAAATATGATGAAAATGCGTCGGAGGTTTTAAATTTTGTAAAAGATTTACTTGTACGCGTATTAAACGCATTTTGCTGTCAGTTGGCACAGTGGAAAAGTAATAGTTAAATAACAGAGATGCATCTAACTGAATATTGAAAAGTAATTCATTACCTTCAGTAATGAAGAATGCAACAGGAAAAATAGTAAAAATCTATTTAAAAAACCAGAGAACCTATCTACACTGAAATAAATTAACGATTATTATTTTCAGAAGATCTCTTTGTCATCTAATTGAGTATGAGTCAAGAAGTAACCCCAGGAAATGTGAGCAATACTTAGAATTGCAAAGGAATACTTAGAACAAGGAAAAACTTGTCCGACTATATTCCACAACTGAAATACGTCCACGTGAATAGTACGTAAGCAATAAAGCTGCTATGTTCAGTACATAAATCACACATGTCATAGTTTAATAACGCTTGACAGATTTGAGAGCGCAGCAGATCCCCAGCAATATGTCACGCGCTCACGAAGCCTCCTTTATCTCCGGTAGCTCGGAGTCACGACGATTGTTACTATTTTCTACGACTATATCTGTGCATATATTATAAATATACCAATAGTGATACTTCCAACTAATAATAGTACTACATAATTTATAGGTAAGCTAATAAAATACTAGTTTTCTATTTGCTTATATATTGTGCTTTGAATCATTTAGTAGGTGGCTTGTCCGACTTTAAAGAACAAAACGTCAAAGGGAAATATAATCTGTAATTAAAACAACAAAAATAAAACCGGACAAGTGCGAGTCTGACTCGCTTACATAGGATTCCGTACAAGCTTGTTTGTAGATAGTTCTTCCACCTCGGGAATCGCTTATAGAATCGGTAATAAACAATAAATATATTCGACAATACATCAATTTATGTCACAGCCATTTTTTTAACTGTTAATTTGTAATCGCAAAAAATTTTTTTTATCTAATTACAGATTAACGATTTTTGGATTGTTTCCTTTACTTGTGCTGTGAGACCTTGCTTCTTGTCAAATTTCATGGTTATGGGCCAATATTAAGTACAATATTTAGTTATATTATTTACTAACTTGTCAAAATATAAGCATAAATGGCCGTATTATTAACCGACTTAAAAAAAAGGAGGTGGTTCTCGATTCGGCTGTATGTTTTTTTATCGTGTTTGTTTGTTACCTAATACCTTTGCCAATTGTTAAAGTCTGTCAAAGTTTTATTCCTAAGGAATTGCTGTTTTTTTCGTAAAACTTAACAACATCATCGTCTTATAGAATCAGACTAGACGAAACTTTTTTGTGAGTGATCTTTATTTTGTTTTTTTATTTGAACAAACTAAGCAAAATAACTAGGGCACATGAGGATCTGATGATAAGGTACCTGCAGGATAGAAACCGTTTACTTTGTACCACGAGCGTATCGCGAATATGACGATTTAATTATTACCAACTTACGACTTTAAAAAATGAGTTTCTCATTTCATCAATTTTTTTTTTGTGTGTATATCATCTATATCGACGATAAAACTGCATGGCCCGATGTCGTCGCTCCGCTCCCTCGTTAGCTTACTTGTCAAACTACATATCTGTAGTAACATATATATTGTTTAACCCTAATGATAAATGTATGTAGTTATATAATATAAGAATAGGTATACTAATCTGAACAATTTGTTTCTATAACTATCGGTGCTATTTGTAGGAGTTTCGGCAGGTTATTGAAAAAATATCCACGTTGTTCGCTGACAATATATTGAGAAGATAGATAGCGAGTGACATGGGGGCAAACTTAAGTAGGTTGGTTCTACAGTTGGGCACCTCAAGCATGGCGGGGCGGAAATAGGTTACTACAGATATGCAGTAATATGACGAGTGTTGTCTAAGGAACTTTAGTTGATACTTTTTAGACTTTATTTAATTCTTTGACTAGTACTCTTTTTCTATTAATGAGTTCACCTTGTTCAATTGTCACCATAGTACTAAAACCGAAAAAGAGATCATCAAAAAAATAACTAAGCAGTTTTTTGTCTGATTCTTCTAGGCTTGGTCGCGTACTGGAATCGGCGTAAATTCAATTTCAAATTTTTAAGCTGATTTTTCTTTATGATCATAGTGATTGTATTGACTTAAGAAGCTTGTTTTTTTACAGCTCTAAGGGACCGCAGACACAAGTAGTTGATAATTATTTCAACCGACGCCTTCCCGTGAAAAACACCACCTTTTTGAGCACGTGTTAGTGAGCACGTACATTTTTCGTGAGGAAAAATCCATTGGTGCACGACCGGTTCAGAAGTCGGGGTATTGCCCACTAGGCCAACACGGCTTACTATTATTTAATCAACTAGAGCTACTTTCATTTGAATGTTTTAAGCAAGTAGGTGAAACTAAGATTAACTATTTAAATACATGTATTCAAACAACTATGTACAATTAGGTATATACAAACAATACAGATGAAACAGCTAGCTATCTGGGAATAGTTTTCGTAGACGTAACATAAGCTTGCGGTGCTGAGCGTGGGAGTTTTCACCCCAATGTGAGTTGATATTCGATTGTGAAATGTTTGGTATTGAGCCATACAAATACCACCCATCTAGGGTATGTTATATTTTCACGCTCGTAAGCTTTGGTATATTTTCTGATCGGTACCCAATATTTCGAGTGCCAGTTATTTGATGTTTTTTTTAGAAAAAAATAAATGGCCAGGTAGATCCCGCTTGTTCCAAATAGCTAATGTCCTCATAAACAAGTATTAGTATACTAGGATTTAAAATAAAATAATAAATGTTATTTTAGTGGTGGGAATTACTTATGAAGAACTTAAGAGCTCCTATTATTTAAGTGTATTTAATTTACCACCTATTTTGTAAGAGGCGAGAGTTAAAAACATACTATTTTGAAAAGCTTTCGATTTCGCAGCCATCAAAAGTCAAATAGAATAAAACTTCGTTCACTGGTAATTTTGACATCATTGTCCCAGCTACAAAGACTATATTTTATTCATCTCAAGTTACAAAGAGTATCATTTGATAATTTGTGTCTATATTGTAAAATGAGCAAACATTTTGAGGCTAACGGGTCAGTATATCTGTCTCAATGATTCATTAAAAAAGCTCGCACTGTAAGAAACATCATACGTAATATTATCTAAAGGTCACGGTTTCGTCCCCTCTTATCAGCATTTTCGGAAAGAGTGTTTTTTTATAAAGGCTCATGAAAAAAGCTGTACGACATCGTATTGATTTTACGCATGAGTGGGTTTCAAGTCAAGAAATTAGACGCGAAAATGGTTGGAATGTTAACATGCGCAAGAAACGATTATACGGCTGCTTGGAGGCAATATTCAGCTGCAATGTTAGCTGAGGCAGAAACACCGAAACCCTTGATTTTTCGCCGCCTACCATGAAAACATATGAATACATTCGAAACGCTGAATATTATTAGTGTTGAGAGATGTATTTATTTGATTCTGTTTGTTTTGCCTGATGTGTAAAGGCGGAATAACTTTACTGTGGTGTGATCAGTTGTAGTGCGCTACAGTGTTTCAGAAGCCGTGTAAATGTCAATAACAAAAGTAGTCCATTCTGTGACCGTCACTTGTCTCATTATCACTATCTCATTAGCATGCTATTCTATACCACCTACTTGACATTCACATGATTTCCCTTAATATTTATCGTAAAGGTAAGGCAAGGCTCGTAAGGCTTTTTGTCGGTAGTTTATAATTATATTACTTACGTTTGATCGATTTAAATCGAAGACAAAACATATCATAAATTATTTACTTACCTAAAAATTTTCTTATGATCTTGTCTACACGCTATTAAAAGGTATTGATGAATTGGTGTCGATTCATCGATGAATTAATCGATATTTTTATAGTGAAACATAGTGTTTTATCAAGTTATAATTTTTACCCATTTTTCATATCATTAAAAAGTCTGACAAAGACAAACTAATTAGCTACATTCATAGACAAACCGATCCGCGTTATTTTTAAACGTCATGGTCTATCCTGCCTTTATTTGTCTGTTCATGGGTCGGCTGGTGTTATTTAGTATTATTTATTGACAGGTCTATCATAGTCGTAGATGTGTTTATGATTAGCTCAGCTACATACCATTACAAACAGCGATACTTTAATCGAGGTTGCGGTTGATAGTGACGTATGCATGGCATAAATATTAATGGTGATTCTAAGGCCGGCAGGGACCTGCAAGAATTCCCCGCGGTTCCCAGAACTCAATTCCATGGCGCCGGCGGGCCGGACATTATTTACTGTAGCCCCGCACTGCGAACAAAACGTGCTGTTTATCTAGGAAGTTCTGATACTATAAAAAGCCAATCTAATGCACTGCACCATGTATCTAGGCCACCATACTCAAAGATGCGCTATAAGCGCATATATCTTTTCATAAACTGTTCAATTTTATTTTCTACTGTCTAATTTGCTAATCTGGGTCTAAAAACCAACTTAAAGTAGATCACTGAACCAAAACAGATCGACCAGGAATGAAACAAAGACAGCGACAGCAGTAACTGTAAATATCATGTTAAACCGCGCAAATAAACTCTGCCCACAATGCACAATTATTTTACGAGACTGGTTCTATTAGTCACTGGAACATAAATCTGATGGCGGCTGAAACGATTTGTACTGATTGATGACTAACATGATGATAAAAACTAGTAATGATTGAAGATATTTGCTTCGTAGTTCAAGTGTTTCCGATGTCTCTTCGCAGTGCTAGCCTATAAGTACCTAAGTACTCGGAAACAAAATGAATTATAGGCAACTTTTTAGAATCCAGTCGTGTCCGCAGAAATAGTTTTTCTTTAATAAGAAAATAATTATGCCATTAATGCAAATTGAGGATTTCTTTTATGACAGTTCTAAGAAAGATAATATCTAAGACATTAGAAAATTAAAAATCGACTAAAATTTTCAAGAAAGATTTTTTCATAACAAGCAGTACATTAATGCTATGTATGTACTGCTATGTAGCTAGATTAATCTAATTAGAGCGATGCTTTTTATTCAGATCATTCCTGTAAAAACTCATCAAACTTCGGCCCAAGAAGTTCAATTGGGACTTCAAATTACATGTGGGTTTTTGGCAGTTCCCTTTCTGAAACGATTCCCTTTCAAAAATTTAAAACAACCAGTTTTTTTATAAAGAGTAAATACTCCAAATTTTATTAATACGTTTTAGTTAATACTCGTATCAGTTATGAGCAAATTATATTAAAGAAGACAGGTAAATTTGTAATATTTTTCTTGAGTTTTTTTTAATCTTGTTAGGAAAAAAAAAGTCTTTTTGTGATGAATAATTCACTGTATTATATATTTTTTCTACTACCACAAAATATGTAGGTAAATTGTATTGCTTCTTAAACGTTTTCGCTAGTTAGCGAACTCATGTAAACCTTTGTCTATAAGTCCTGGATAGCACCTGGTTATTAAAGATCAACAAAATCAATAACCATGTAAGGCTTCGAGCTGCGGTTACGGTGTGAATGTAATGAAATATTATTTTGTGAAGGAAATAACTACTCGGATTCCGATGACCCTACGAAACCATTTTATAAACAGTTTCGGTGATTTAAGTATTGGATTATTATGCTTTTTACCCGAATACGACGTTAAAATATTCTGGGATTGTGTTATTGTGACGAAAACAAATACAACAATGTTTAGTTCAGTTATGATTAGCCAAAAATCTGGTTTATAAAGCTGTCGCCATCGATTACTAAAGTCGACGCGTGTCGCATTTCATTCACGCTTTTCAAAAATTGATAAAAGTTTTTGCGCGCAGTGTGCACACAAAATAAATGGATCGCAGTTTTTAAAAATAACTTTTGCCAAAGCTTTAAACCAATTATTTGAGCGGGTTTACTACCAATGACATTTCCATATATATATATTACTTAGGTTGATTATTAGGTATTAATTAAATAATACAAATAAACACCCAACATACACATATATAGTCTTGATCCCACACTAGGATTCCTTGTGTCGTAGATATCAGGAACTACGAGTACTGCGGTACCACAACACATAGACCCGGAACAAATATCTGCAGAACATGCAAACATTTGTCCCGCAGCAGAAATCGAACCCGCGCCTCTTGGGTCGCAGCTGGCTACTCGCCCGCCGCATCATTCAGGTCGTAACGGGTAACGGTATTACTGTTTCGTTTCAGAATTTTATCCATAACAGATATCGAATATTTATATTATTCAAGCTGTTTTTTTTTGTAGGATCAAATAATAGACTAAATAACATATAACAGCTACGGGTTTTAAGAACTAAATGCGAGCTTCCATCGGCAGAAAGAGATAGGCATAAGGAAAGGGGGTGGCGCTTTCGGTTACTCGTGTTGCAAGCTTGTAGCCTGCACCAGTTATCATAGAGCCTTCGGCGAAAGCGGTCGCGTGTGAGCTCCCTACCAAACTAATACGTATCAAACTTTTCACGGAAATTCGGCTAAGTATTTTGAGGAGTAGAGCGCTACTAATAGCTATTTTGCATGTGTTCAATGCAATCTATGATCCAATTTACCGCAAACGTTACGTTACATTTTTTGTAAAAAAAAAAATGTTATTTCGTGATCAGAATACTAAAACTTGATTGAAAATGTGAAAAAAATCTGAAAATATTATGGCGCCCAACGAGGTGTTTAAATATAAATAATCTCAATATCGCTTGTTAGACCAAATTTAGATTTGTTTTGAGAGATTGGTTTAGAAGTACAATGTATCGCTTAGGTCAGCAAAGTTTATCAATAAGTGTGAAGATGTTGTTAGCACTACTGGTGCTGGATTGGTTACTGGCTGATATAACTGATGCTACAACGCGTAAGTGTTGACGCAATATAGTGTTATTTGTTTTAGATTCTTCATATTATTAGATAAATCTTCAACATCATCTTCCACAGCACGACTTCATCCACTGCTGGGTATAGATAGGCCTCATTTTGTACTATTCATAACGATAGTGGATGGCTTAGAATAGAGCAGGTGGTGGTGGAATCAATATTTTGATTATGGTTAAAGGAATGTCTCTTGTTACAACTATAATATTTAGTCTTAAGATAAAGATTATTTTAAAACCACTCATGTAAAATCAAATGATTTGATAGTCTGCTATCAAGTACACATATATACAAACAATCATCCTTATGCCCTGGCGTTAAGGTCGAAATGTGATTAGGCAGGCACCATACCAATAGTGAGTACAAACTATAAATTATAACGGCTGCTCGCAGGTAGTTTCCAACGAGTTCAGGCTAAAGTTAGTTTTAAAGTCTCACTATTTACAGCTTAATTAGCGTGCATAAGTCATGCATGCTGCTTGTCACATGGTCGGAAAATGTGCAATAAAGCATTAATGTGCACTCAAACTTGCTCTGTACTTGCAGGTACAGGCAACTCAGGCATTCCTTCTAATTCAATTTCTCGGGGCTGTAGCGTGTTTTTGTTTGATGTAAGCGTGCTATGTCGCTACGACGCGACGTCAGCATCAGTTGACTAAGACTAAATTAAGTTAATTAAGAATGGTTCATGGATCTCTTATTTAATTGCTATTAATTATATAAACATTTGATAACGTTTTATTATATTAAAGAACATGTTAAGTTTTCAAACTGATCGAAAACATTTTTTGAATTGTTACCTTTAAGGTAGTCAAGCAAATTTAATCTGATAAAATTTGCCAGGCTGCCAAACCAGTTTTTTTAGATGAAATTTAAAAGTAAAGGTTGAGAACCAAAATTGTGTTTGATCAGATCAATGAGAAATAAAAAATTGTTTGAGCAAACTTGACGCGTGGAAATTTGCTTTTTAGAGTTCCGTAAACAGAAGGCCGTTACTAATAATGACATATATATATCATGACAAAAAATAAAAACAACATTAAGTTAAAACCATTATTAGTCATTTAGTATATAAGTAGTATATAAGTCATGTAGTTCCCATAATACAAGCTCGACTTAGTTTGGGGGAGTGTAAAAATGTCCAGCATACTTTTTTCATATACCCATGGGGACCATCATACAAATAACATAGAAAATTGCAACTGACTTGTTTTTTACAAAAGATTTTGTGTAAGTAATGGTAAAAAATAAACTAACGTGCGATTTCGACTCGCACTTGTTCGGTTGGTCGGTTTTTATCTATAATGGGTTTCAGCTCAGAGGATTGGGAATCCAATTGAATTTATTTTGAGGTTTAAACGAAGTTTAGTTAGAGACTATAATGCTCCGTTATTCGATCTATCTTGCCAGAAGCCAATGGTATTTATTACCGAAATTAAATTGAGTGTAATGTGAATTTCATTCGATTTGCGACATAATATTCTATCCAACTTCCTATTCTATCCTACCTATATTAGAAAGTTTACATGTTTGAATGTAAACTTTATATTTTTTGATAATAATCTTCGGTAACGGCTCAACCGATTTAGATGAAGTTTAGAACAGATATAGTTCGTGACAATAACATATTAGCTACATGTTATCCGGTTACCACTGTGAAGCCGTTGGCAGATAAAAAAAAAAAAATAAAAAAAAACGACTTCAGATAATAATTTTTATGTGACAACACCGCAGTGTTAGAAATTTATGTAATTATATACAAATTTTGTAATATTTCTATTATTAAAAAATATGGAACCACTCCGGGATCCTCGAATTGAAAACCTCAGTCTATTATTAATCTATATCTATTATGATGACTCTTTAGCTTGCTGTAGGCAAGTGTAGGCTTACAGCAAGCTAAAAACGGATTTTTCGGTTCCAAATGCACCCACACTAAAAAGTTATGTGAATAGTTAGGTACTTATTTATTCATATCGACATTTTGAAATGCCATCAGATTATTGTGATACCATCTCTTAAAGATAAACGCTCGTAACAAAAATATATAAATATAAAAAGCATATAGCGTGTATTATTCGATGAGCGAGCACGTAGCAATTATACAGCTTGTTAGGCTGCCTTCGTAATTGACTTGTCTAGAATTGAACTAATTCCGTAGACTCATCAGCCGGTGCGTAAATTAACAATGTGTTTATTTATAGAGCAACTGGCTAGGTGGTTAATTGACCAACAACATCGGATAGTTTATCACAAGCCGAGAGTTACCGGAGCTGTAGCATTGTTGTTATCACGTTACTAACTTATAGTGATGATCAACCATTTTTTTTAGGCTATCTCACCTTTTGATCAATGAACATTGTGACTTTTGCAATAGAGGTAAGACAAATTAATTTTTGCATAATTTTAAAACCCCCGACTTTTTTTCTAATGGAAAAAGACAATACGCCCCCTATTTGGTTATAAATCTATCCTAGAAGTCAAACATATCGATTGCAAATCGCATTTCAATCGGATAACCAGTAATGGACCAGTAATAAATTGTAACAAACAAACAAATAACTTCTAAACATGGCAAAGATATATACGAGCTCCTTCATCATCATCATAAACATGCCGCTGTAGTTCACTTCTGGACATAGGGCTCCCTTAAAGAGTGCCATGGCGAACAACCTTAAGCCACTTCCATTTACCGACTTCCCGCAACCTTTAAGATGTCATGCCCCGGAGGACCTTCTTACGTTGCGAGTAAGAATGAAACAAATACGAGCCCATTTCCTTCTCACTATAAAAATATTTTGATACATCAATATTGAAAAAAAAAAACATTTTAAATAATATTAGTCAAACTTTAGTTTGATTAATAGAACTAAAGTTGTACGGTGATAACAGTTTTGATTTAAATTCAAATGCGTTCCAAAAATTTAGATTTACTTTAAAATTTACTTACTTTGAGTTTTGATTTACTTCCAAAGTAAGAAGAATTCCAGAAACCAATAGCTGGCACCAAGTTGACTTGTATCGCTTTCAGAATTTCTTATCTTGTTAGAACATTTACTGAAATATATTGAAATCTTCAATACATTTATTTGACTAAGGTATCTGACTATTCGGTACTTAGCAAATAATCTAATAGGTTCGTTATCTTCCCAGATAATAATAGATTCGGTGGAACCCTAGAGTCTGTTTGAGCTAAGATCACCAGTATCAGTATATATAAAATCTGTTCCGTTACTGACTGTATCAACGCACTGCCTAAGCCATAAGTCCTAGAAGTATGAAACTTGGACGTTATATTTCTTTTGTGATATAGTGCATCCCTAAATGCACTATATCACTAAGAAAGTAATTTGGAAAATTCTACTACCTAAGGAGGTGAAAAGGGCTGAAAATCTTTGTATGAAAAATCGTATTCCTTGAACTTACAAACTTAGAACTTCACTTAAATATTCTTTAATCAAAATTATAAATTTGTTCAATTTGCTGTAATTTTTAACACGGGATTTTTAACTCTACGGAATAAAAAAAGGAATATGTATGTTTTTTTTCATTGACCTACATACCTAATTGGATAATAGTACGAGTATAAGAAGGCAATAAAAAATAAATAAACAGAAATATATGATTTACAATGTCACATAATAGGTACATATTTTTTTTTATTCGATTTGAAAGTTCTGAGCCCACACTAGGATTCCCTGCATCGCCGTGAGCAATGTCTCCATATAAAAAAAAACCTTGTTTGGAGCCGAAATTAACGTGGACACAAACAAAAATATGTTGTGTAAAAAATCGTGTATCTTAACCCACAACAACCTTGCGCTTATTGTTAATTAAAATAATCACTATCTGTACTATATATCTATAGTAATCTATACTTCTATACTATAGAAGAAGTAAAATCCGGGGGATCTCCAAAACTACTCATCCATTGGGACGCTACACACTCATATTATCTACCTACGTCAGCGCGGACGAAGTCGCGGGCGGAAAGCTAGTTTTGTATAGAGATATAAAAATATTGAGGATCATAATAAATATTCATAAATTTGCATTGGCTCAATCACACAAGAAGCATTCACTCAATTTTTCCATTAAAAACAATCTATACCTATTTATGTAGAGCAAAAAACAAAATGTATCCACTTTGTTTTAAAATAACCTATTTAGGTGGAATCACTTTCCTCGTGTTTGGATTATCGCTGCTAAATTTGACGTGCAGTCAATTAGTGGGGGCATGGCTCGCGCGCGATTGTAATTTGTCAGTGACAGCGTCGGAAGCGTATCAAACGAGCCTAGTTTTAACAGAACCGTAGCGTCATTTATAACACGGTAAATCAAACTGCTACATCGCTTAGTAGCACTATTAACAGTTCGATTACTTACACATTTAAATAGATTGACAAACTTGTGGCAGGACACGATCCAGATAGGGTCTGGTAGATCTAGCGATTACAACTAAATGACTGTGACTAAATTACACACACTTTAAGGGAATGTTGAATTGATTAGTTAGAAGAAACTTTACTTTAACGAAAGATACCAATCGAAGGGGATTGAAAGAGACCCTCTCAACTGACGAGTGTTACGCGACTCCTTTAGTCGTATATCCGTAGATAGGTGAATCCACTCAGCATTGGCATCGGTACAAGATAACCATTATCAATTGCAGCAAATTTTATGGAATAATATTAATTTTATGGCGAAACAGAAAAACAAATATTGAGAGATTAGCCCAAGACCTTGTTTCGTAATTCATAATTATTTTTAATCTATCGTCAGATATGACCGATTGTGCAAGTTTCGTGTGTCGCGTGCCACGAAACTGATTTAATAAAAACACGGTACATTAGAGGGTATTTTGGCATTAACGCTCAACCCCGACTCATTCGCTAACGTTCTTAAAGTTAAGAACCCTATCGAATTACATGTGACAACTGACAGGTAACACAATTATGTTTTTTTATGAAGGTATCGAACGTATTATAACATTTGAACCACTTTTGGCAAGTGCCAGAGCGTATAGCGAGACATTTTTAAAATACTCGTAACATCAAAACCCAGGTTCCGCTGTGTATCCAAACGAAGTTGTAGTTACCCACAGGCACACGCAGAGGATACGCTCGCGTGCCACAAAGATTTCAATAAATCTGCCCAAGACGTGTCGAGACATGCTATATGGGTTCCGAAGTTCCGAACATAATAACGAATAGCTCAAAAATAATCTATGACACTCTCTTGAAACGTAGTTTGTATACCCCGCAGTTTGTTGACAGTTGTCATAACTTGGTAATAAAGTAAAAGTAACTGATCGAATTTATTGACATTCAAAACCTGTAGTTATTACACAAACCCCTCCTTTTTTTGAAGTCTGTTAAAAAGGAGAACGTTACCAATTCGTGTGTATGTTTGTGTGTGTGTATGTGTATATATATATATATATATATATATATATGTGTGTGTGTGTGTGTGTGTGTGTGTGTTACGCGATATATATGTCTGATGAATAAGCTATATTACTCTGAAGTTTCAACAAAATCCGTTCAGTAGTTTTTGTCTGGAAGAGTAACAAACATCCATCCATCCAAAAACTTACGCGTTTATTATAGTAAGTAGGATACTTATGACTGCGCGATTGATCTTTCATACTGATCGCGAAAGTTTTGATTGGTCGGTTGTAGTATTTATTACTCTGTCGTGTGCTTTAAGGTTTAATTTAACCATGTTGAGAGTGAATCGAACCGGGGAATAAAAAAAAATACATACTTTACTACCTTAGTAATATTGCACACACCCGAAGGGTAATTTTGGAAAAAAAAAATATTTATATCATTATTTACGTTAAAGTTTACGGAATATTTTTTCCATACAAATTTCAGAACTTGACAGCAAACCTCCTAGAGGTAGTTTTGTAAAAATAAAAAAGACGTGTTTCATTATTTACTTTAAATTTTATTTGTAGAGAGTTTTGACCAAAAGGAACCAAGGAATAAAACTTGACCACCCTGTTTAACCCCGTAAGGGGTTGATTTTGAAAATTACTTATTGTTATTTCAGAACTTAAACTATGTACTTTCCAAATTTCATCAAAATCGGTAGTTAAATGCATATAGGTACACAAGTTTTCATCACAACTTTCCTAAAATATAAGATTCGAGTTGAGTGTGGTAGATTGGAACTAAATTAATCGTTTATAACAACCCAAAACACACTTCAAATATATTAAATATTCCAAAGGCAGTGCCTTAAATTTTCTTAAAAGCCTCCCAAATTAACTTGATTTCAACGTTCTGATTAAATACCTTCTGAAATGTATAAGATTCCTTAACCTTTTCAAACCTCAAGAAAAGTTTGCGATATATACGAGTTTATTTCCTTTCGAAGCGGTTACACTTAATTAAAATCCCCCTCATACCCGTAAGAAACTTGATGATTTCCCTGAAGGTGAAAATATACTTTCTTTCCCCTTTATACTATGAGTAAACGTGCGTATACACAGGTTGTCCCAGAATATGTATAACTTATATCATAAAAGGGTGACTCTCTTTTGAGATAGATAGATAATGTCAAAGTTTGGATGTTCAGATGTTTGAATGATTTGAATGTTTGTTGCTAATCATCTCTGTAACGGCTAAAACGAATTGGATACATTTGAAAAAAAAAAGAGAGAAAGCCATGACCTCTGCCCATTACCAATGCCGCACATTTCCGCGTTTGTTTTTACTAATTGTATATTTATTTTGTTTTAGACGAGCCGGGTTTCAGCGCGCCGATAGCAAACGTCACAGCGCCGCTTGGGCGCGAGGCGATTCTGGCGTGCGCCGTCCACAATCTCTCCAGCTACAAGGTCTGTTCTACTTTTATTTAACCTGTGGTCGGTGAAGTGTGACACAAATATTTAATTTCTATAATCGTCACGGCATTGACTACAGAAAGTGGTGGTCTTACGTGAGCTTTAACCCAGTTATTTTTTCTGTTTACGTCATTTATTTGAAATTTTAGACGACCTCTGTGGCGCAGTGGGCGAAGGTCCGCCTGAGACGCAGAAGGTTGCGGGTTCGATTCCCGTCGCGGGACAAATGTTTGTATGATCAGCAAACGTTTGTCTCGGGTCTGGGTGTTTTCTATGTATAATATGTATGTAGTTATAAAATATAAGTAGTATAGCAGTCATGAAGTTCCCATAACACAAGCTCTGCTTACTTAGAGGCTGAATGGTCTGTTTGGAAAATGTCCAAAATTATTTATTATTATTATTTTAAGCATAGGATTTCTTTCTGAGTTTTTTCATGAATAGGCAAAGCTGCTACACTCCAAGAGCAAAGTAATTGGCATTTTAGGATTTGATTGATGATACCATTGAATCAAAACACGTAATCGGACGCTGAATTTACTATGACCAAACTACACGATGTTTATTGTGATATTTAAAATCAATGTACGAATTTGTTTAATCCAAACAAAGATAATAAACAGTCTCAAAGGGTTTTCTTGGCGCGGGCAATACAAAATTCGAAACAATCACAACTGAAACAGTTTATTTATTCAATAAAAAAACAAAGTTCCAAGATAGCTAAGTTTATTACGGGTTGAACATACTAAATATGATATATACTAGGATATATTGAATAAATAATATAAATATTATAAATATTACTGTACATTTTCACACAGCATCGTCTAGCCCCAAACTAAGCAGAGCTTGTGTTATGGGAACTAAATGACTGATATACTACTTAAATACGTTTTTTTGTAAATACATATTACTCATAGAAAACACCAATTTCTATTCTTTTCTATTCTATTCATACATAATGTTACTTGGTAACCTCAAGGATCTACGTACTGAGTTTTGATCTGAGGATCATGATGGAGATTACAGTTGTGAGCGTATATACATATATTTATTATTTATCGTTTGTATAAGAAACATATTAAAATACATATATTATTCTAATTTAATTTTAATATTCACGAAGTTTAGCTGACTATTCAAATTCATCGTGAATCTATTGAATTATTTAGTTTAAAAAAATATTTTAAAATTGAAGCTGTTGTCTAATGGCTGACTTCGATTTTAAACGTACAAAAGAATTTAGCTCAACCTTGCAATCTTCCTAAAGCTTCTGAAAGTTTCCAATACATTCGAATTCACCAATAAGGTTCTACTGAATGTTTGTTTGTTCGACAAAGTAAACGCTATTGAATAAAGCTTAAGAGGCTGAAGCCGAGAACAACAACTAAAAATTTGTACGACATTGCAAAATTTTCTCGATATAAAAATTACAAAGATATCAATAAAATCAAACCAACGGCCAACAATTACCTATTGATTAAATATAAAAAACAATACGTAAATTCAGAAATTTGTTAATCAATAAAAAAAAAAATTGAAAGAGAAATGCCAAAAACATGATGTTTGCTTATTTTTTTGCCAACGCAGTGACGTAAATGGTCACGGTTTTGCGTAAGGTGCTTTAATTTAATGATTTTGCGTTAGAAATGTATGTAGCTACTTTTTAATGTCGTAATTTGGCAGCTGTCTTGCTCTGAAGTAGGCACGAGTAGATACAAAATATTCAAGTCTTTAAAGTATGTAGTAGCGCAAGTTTTGCTGTTTTTAGTTTTCGTTGCGGAGATAAATATTTTCTTATATTTTACATATTTTATCATGTTTGTTTCTTTATTCAATCAGTTACATAATTATCTTTGATTTAATGACTAATCTAGTCTGATCTGATCCTTCGGCAACAAATTTAAATTATTTACTCCTAATTGGCTTCAGTTTGAATACCCTGAATTGCTTTAGGGTTATTCATAACTCACTAAGTGACAGATGAATTTAGACTGAGTCTTTGCTTTTCAGGGCATCAACAGGGCAATTATATATTTAGCTCTATTATAGAGGCTGTATACAACTTATATAAGATGCTTAATTCGCAAAAAAATATTAAAACATACTGAAAGGAACATATTTTTATTTTTTATTTTTTATTGTAATTTTTATTTTATTTTAATACCACAATATTTTTTATATTGAGGTCCGATACTCTACCAGCACAAAACCAACGTCCCTGCTTTCTAGACGTAAAATGAACCCTCATGACTGATGATGGAGCACCCCATAATGGACATATCCTCAGATCCTTATTCAGTACGCAGAGACAAGTTCAAAAATTACACTAGTCCCATGACCACATTTTGCATAGTCGGACAAACTGCACGTGACAGGTGGCTTGCAGCACGTTGCAATTTTATTCAAAACATATTCCAATCAGTTGACTGGAATACCTTTTGATTGAAATAGGTACCTTCAGTGTCAGAAGCTACATTATCCGTTAAGGGGTGGAAAATATATGGCTTTTACCGCAATATATTTTCCACCCCTTAACGTAGGGATTTCTAGAATTTCTACCTATCCCTCAAAGTAAAAAAACCTCATTCCCTACCAAAGGGTATACAGTCTGATAGGGAAAGGTGGAACAAATAGGAAATTATATTTAACACTCTCAGAGAAGTTTGACCAGACCGGGCCCTTAGTTGCACTCTTAAGTCATCGCGCCAAAAGTGTTAAAAGAATCAAAAGAATTGCTTACCCTTAAACATCGAGAGCTCACCTATTTTCATAACGAACGTTATCAAGCTTTAAAATATATGACCAAGTGAGTAAAACGCGTTAATATTTTTATTTCTCCAGGTTGCGTGGCTACGTGTAGACACGCAGACCATTCTGACGATCCACACGCACGTGATATCGCGTAGTCGGAGAGTGGGGGTGACCCACAGTGACCACCGCACCTGGTTCCTGCACATCCGGGAGCTGAGGGAGACAGACAGAGGATGGTACATGTGCCAGATCAACACTGATCCGATGAAAAGCCAGCTTGGCTACTTGGATGTTGTCAGTGAGTAAAATTCTGAAAATATTTTTGGGTATCAGTTAGTGTATCGCTACCTGGCTAAGCCAGGAATGTGTAAAAAATGAGTGAGGTCAAATTAACTGTGAGAGATCACAAAATAATATCGTCACTCAAAATAATAATCATAATTCCTCCCTACACACAGACAACAAAAAAACATTATCCTCTAGATATAGGACCACATTATTAGTACTAAATTTATCCTATTTTGTTTTTACTTTCTATAAAGTAGTAGTTTTCCTTTTTTTTTTACTTGTTATTGAAAAAAAACATGATCGCTAGTTGATATATGAAACAACTCCTATCGAAGAGAGTCCGTGGCGAATCCCTTGTGACCCTACTATACAGGCTTTCAGACCTAGTGTGGGGAACAGAGATAAACCGAGGTACAATTCTTGTTGATTAGGAAAAATATAAATATACAAATATAAACTTTAACAAACAGATGAAGATAAAGATAAACAGATAAAAAAAGATACAAACTTTTGCATATGTATTATTACTTAAGCAAATATATATATATATATATTATTTGGGAACAATAGTATGAGAGCTGATACCACCACCATGTAGGATTATACCTGGCTGTCCTCACAGATCTTTGTACTGAGTATAATTCTGAAAATGTCTATCATCAGCGTGTTATTTTTCGATATTAGTCACTATTTTCAAGTTTTATCGTTGAATTGCTCAAACATTATGATAGAAATAGGTAAGAAATATTACTGAAAGATAAACGCTGCACGTACTTTAGCAGTTGGAGCAAGCTGTTACACAGTTCAAATATTGCATTCGATTTTGTTAATATTTTGCTTCTTACTACTAGTTTAGTATCGTGCATTTTATTAACTTTTTCAGTATTTTGAGCATTTTTAAGTTGCAAAATATAATTCACATATAAATACATTTCTTGATGAATGGAATGTGTTTTCAACCTGTGACGTAGAACACAAATTACTGAACATAACGTGAGCGCGTGTCAAATATTGTTTGGTTTGTCTCTGATGGTTTGCCGTAAGGCTATCTCCTATTAAACTGTTGATAACCTTGTTAAAAAAATCTATACATTCCACATTTAACCAAAGTTAATAAATGAGTTGATGAAAACCAATTTTAACGCCGTCACATCACAAAGCCCACAGAAAACCAATGCATTTAATATTTTCTTCTATTTACGTTCTCAATTTATATAAGAACCTAATCTTCACAATGTAAGCGCTCCATGAAAGTTACGAGTAAACATTGAGAGAAAAGTATATATTTTTCCATTTTCATAAAGAATTAAAGCTGCAATACAAGAACGTGGTGGCTGGTGTATTGTCTATTTGATTTAGTTACTTCAACTGAAAGCATTTCCACCGTACTATATTTTTTAATACGTTTGCTTTATTTCATTATAGCAGTAATGTGGTAAACGTACGTTTTTCAGAGTTTTTTATATATTTATTTATTAAGAATATACAAACATCATACATATTATACGCTATAGTAAGAATAATATAACTACTTCCATAAGTAAATACACAATTTACACGACCAGACAGAAGCGTCCCCAAAATATTATCTGTATTGCCACGCTGAATGGCAATGCAAAGTCGTTGATCCAGATTAAAGTCGTAGAATAGATAGATGTTAATTGTGTTAAAACTGTTAATTGTACACTCGCCTCTGTGTTCTTGTAGGCTACTATACCAAATTGGTTTAGCCGTTACGGATATTATTTATTTATTTATATTTATTTGGAAAACAAACACAACAATGACTCTTTTAGATAAACTTACAAAAGATAACATTAATACATAATCCAATAAAGTTTTAATTAATTAATTATTCTCACACGTGAAGAAGAAGTGACAATTGTAATTAGCAACAAACATCCAAACTTTGGCGTGTATAAATTACTCGCTTATGCCCACGGCTTCGCCCGCGTGGTATCCGGATAAAAAGTAGCCTATGTATTATTCTGATGTATAAACTATGTTATTGTAAAGTTTCATCAAAAACTACTTTCTACTCACAAACTTTCGCGTTTATAATATTATTATGATTAGTAGGAAAATCAAAAAGAAATAATAACAAAAAAAATACACATTTAAAAAAAATAGTAAATGAGTTATTTTTTTTAGATTAATATTAAAAAATGGAGTTATTAAAGAAACCTCTGTGGCGCAGAGGGGGAAGGCCCGCCTGAGAAGCAGAAGGTTGCGGGTTCGATTCCCGCCGCGGGACAAATGTTTGTATGGTCTAAAAATATAGGATATATAGGATTACTTCGTTGTCCGTCTGTCCGACCGTCTGTCTGTCTGTCTTTGAAGCCCCTTTTTCTATCAAATACCTAGAACAACGGTCTCTAGGAGCTTTAAAAAAAATCAAGGTACTAAGTTAAAGCAATAGAAAAATACGGCCATTTATGCGACATATTTTGATACTCGCAAATAAATTAAAACCTATAGGGTACTTCCCGTTGACCTAGAATCATGAAAAGTTCACACAGCACAAGTAAAAGAAAAAGTTCAAAATTTGTAATTTGTAGGTTTAATACAATTTATTTTATAACTACAATCTTACATTTGCAGTTGGAGAAATTACCGTGATTTATTCGTCGTCATCGATGTACGCATTATTTTTTTTTCAACTACAATGTTAAGTTTCTCTTTAAATCTAACTTATCTTTTCTTGAGTAAAGCTTGATAAACTATGAAGCACGAAGCTTTCATAGTTTATCAAGCTGAGTAATTATAATTATTTTGGTGAACATACAATTTAGAATGGAAGTCTCGGTGCGCGAGTCAGACGCGCACTTGTCCAGTGTTTAATGATTAATATGTATGTAATTATAGAAAAAAAAATATTTAGTGATGATGTGAAAAATGTCCAGTATTAAACCTTTTCAACAGTACCACCAGACATTTTGGACCGAGGCACGAGTACGGACCAGACAGTGCGAGAAGGAGCCTCTGTAAGCCTGACCTGTGCCGCTACCGGCGCTCCACATCCACAGATCACATGGCGCAGAGAACATTCTAAACACAGTACTATTGTCGAGGGAATCCAAGGTAACTCCATTTGACTATTTGTACTGCACAAACAGACGTTTACAGTCCGCTACTTGATCCCGCTGAAAACGGCTTGTAGTAGTTAACTACGGTTCAACTCTTGACGCATGATGACGCACTGCTACGGCGTAGCGTTACGGTGTAGTGGTACTACGTCGTAGCAAAACACTGTGTTGACGATATCGAAATGAAGTATCTATTATTAACGAAAAGTGTTATGCTTTAAAATCAGGATGACGTGTCTTTTGTGTGCCTGCGCTTAACTCTACTCGCTCACAATCTTAAGGAGGCTACTTTAAGTTTGTGAGCGAGAGCGAGATCGCTGATTTGATGATGTTAAGTATCCACTTTTAGGTATATGAGCTATTTGGACATGAAATTCGTACTTGAACTGTGTTAAACATCTTTTTGATGTCTTGAGTACTACTCTTTTAGACTATTTATTTCGTTTTGTGCTTTCGAGTCCCGCTCCTCTGACATTTTTGCATGGAGTGACAGTGTCAGGAATTATCTTAAAAACAAGAAAAAAATCTAAATTCCTAATTACTGAATTATCTTGTAGCGTCATCGCTGGAAGGACCTGTGTTGAACATCAGCCGAGTGAGCCGGCAGCATGCGGGCGCGTATCTCTGTATAGCCTCTAACGGCGTGCCACCTACTGTGAGCAAGCGGATCATGCTTACTGTGGAATGTGAGTCATTTTATTTCATTCATATGTAAACAGAATTATTCACGTACCGTAATATCGATGAAGGCACGGATTTTGTTCCAACCACTTTTAAGAGTGTTGTGTGCTCGCAACGCTCGAGAAAGAGTCTCCGCGTCGGGTACACAGCGTATTACGTCTTTGTGTGCGTTGAACACTGTACAAAAGGATTTCAACACCACCTGACAAAATGTTATTAAATGACAAAAGACCGGGTGGGTAACCAAATAGCCAAATCAACAATAATTCGTGCTGTTCTACGTTCGTAGAACGATTCGTTCTGGTTCAATGGTCCGAAAGCATCAGAATAAACCCATTTAAATTGACATTTAAAGCGGCAGTCTAATAAATTCATAAAAAAAAAAATCCTAAGTGAATCTTTGTTTTCTTACTTCCAACAGTTCCACCTGTAATTACTATACGAAACCAGCTTGTCGGAGCCCCATTGGGCACGGACTTGGTTCTGGAATGCGAGACAGAAGCATACCCCAAGCCAGTCAGCTACTGGAGCAGAGAGACTGGCGAGATTGTTCCTGTCGGTAAGATTTATGAATGTTTCCCGAAAACCCCAACAAAGTTGCCTCATTTGTATAACGTACCATGCTTACCAACAGGCGGGCCGTTTGTTACATTAGTATTAAACAATTGTAATGTATGACCTTGGCATGTCGAAAGGACCACCTCGTCGGTGCGGTGCATCGGATCGCAGCATCGGTTAGCTTTCTTTCGCTAAACTTGTTAAATTAAACTTGTGACCTCTGGTTCTATAAATTCAATGACCGCGGGGGCAGCCTTAACTTATATATATATGTTTATTTTGCTAAGAGGTTTGTTTTTTATCATTTATCTACGAAACGGCTTTTCTGAAATGCGGTTTTTTGCATTCGATTTGTACTGCCACAAGTCACTAGGGGGCGCTGTAATAGACGACGAAAAAAACGTTGGTGATTTTAAAAGTTTGCAACAATTCACTTGTTTCATATAATTCTATCACTAAAGCCCGACAAAGTATAAGACTTAAACAAAAGGCAGTAATAGATTATTCAGAAAAAAAATGACTCGCTTACTACGTGCTTGCCTAAGTAGTACAAACGGGCATCTTTCCGGGTATCACTACTATACTAAGCACAATTTATCGATGCAGGTGGGGTCATATTAAAATATTATCGTCCCTTCTATGATTTCGTGAATCATATTACACTCCATATAAAACAGTTACGATACGATGTTTAAAGAAAAACTAAGTTATCACAAAAAATCTATTACAAATCCTGTTTTAAAGTAACGGTCAATTCGGACTGCTATATTTGAAGTACGATAAGAACAGCGTCATGATGTGACGACTTAAAAGGCAGACATTTAATCAAACTTTATTGTTTTCATTTGTCAAAGGTACTAATATTAAATATAACTAGACTCTTTTGTTTCATATAATACGAGTACCTACTCCTACTTTTACGACTAAGATTATGAACTACAGTTTTATTACAGTAACTTTATTATTATAATAGTCTGGGTTCTAGCTTTGAAAATATATAGTTTTTATTATATATATTATAATCATCTTTTATTTATCCATAATTATACAAATAATATAATAATTCTAAATGGGTGTTACACATTACACGGGCTGATAACTTTGCGAAAAAAAGTCGTGGTTAAACTGATGGGGCATCCTGGCTACCAAATTTGTTTGAAGTCGCTTAAGATGATAAAGAAATGACTATCACTTTAAATGATATCCTCTTTGTTCTCCATTCGCAATAGGGGTAGGACTTATGCATAGTGTTTAGTTAGAGATCCAATACAGCCTTTGTCGGTTATCGTGCTGTGCTATTCTATTGTGTAAAGGTTAGCAGGTACGCCTGTTGTTTGCAGTTTACCTTTGCTATTTCAAAATTCATAAGGTCCAGAATGAACGGGTTGATTGACCTTAGTCTAGTATTCAGCAAAGATTTGAAGACTTTTAAGTTATTATCAGATAGCACATATAGCATTTAACTAACATAATTATGGTGTATTATGGTTAACTTCCCTTTACTCAATAAGACCATGGAGCTCTTAAAACTTCTAAACTGAACAACTGAAAAATTACAAAAAAGTAAATTCAGAATTGTAAAGATAGACCTTGAAATGCGAATCCATCCTTTCTTTAATGACGTTTAAAAATAAGCATTCCCAAACTGTTTTTTTTAATTGCCCTTTTTGTTATGGCTTAATTTTTCTATTATTTCTGACTATTGTGTTTTACCGGCGGCGGCACGGTCCCGAGAGCATTGGTAGAATTAAACCGTTTAATTATTTTCGAGTTCATTTGATGTAGTTGCCTTGGGAAAAATAAAAATACATCGGATTGTTTTATGAGCGGTGTAATTGTATTTGTCGAAGTTTTTACCTGTAAATTGGTTGGTTATTTAAAAAAAGTTTGCAATAATTGTTTTTTGGTACTATTTTTTAATTGAGTTGGTTTTAAAATCAACATACTCGTAAAAGATCAAAAAAATTGTTACGTAGCTGATTCACAGATAATCAACTAATCCAAGTCTTAAGTTCAATAAACAAAAGTTTAAAGATGGAACCTTCCATATAATGTATAATGGATTCATTAGCCGTCTTAGAACATACAAAATAATATTAGAAACAATAGCAGACCGTAGTCGAAATTGGCGCGGACGATTGTCATCGTCGCGGGTGCACAAAAAAGGGTGAAGCTAGAAGATTGTTTAAGAAAAACTCTACCAATATGAATAGAATAGAAATATTTATTTTTGACATAATAAATTGTTACAAATTGTATATGAATCCATAGACTCCTGAACTAATAGAAAGTATTTCAGGAGCCATTGGCTTCTCCCATAGAAATAAATTTACTACATTAAAAAGAAAAACAAGCATTGGTAACAGAACTTACGCAAATAATCTCATTAAGCAACACTCTCAAAACGTATGCAAACAAACGGCACGTTTTTTTTTTAATTTTCATGTTTTTGTCATTTTATCATTTGAACCATTCGAAAGTTATTGTCGGGCAATCATAATACCGATTCATATAATCTTGATTTGGAGATCTCATTCGATCAGTTATATCAACACACCGATAAAATGTATGTTTTTTTGTCAAGGAGGTGGGCTCGAGCCGCAGAAGATAGATGGATCGTATAGATCAGTACTACGTCTCGCCGTCAGAAGGGTAACCAGTTCTGATTACGGGACCTACAAATGTGTATCCAAAAATTCCCTTGGAGATACAGAAGGCACCATAAAATTGTATCGTAAGTAACATGATGTAAATTTGATATTCGATGAAAAACTTGATCCTTGATTGTTGTATCCCCTGTATCAAAATTGCCTGCTTCGTAATACCTGCGATAACACACAATCTGTAATAAACTAACACGAGTAGATATATAGGGTATGTACAATTAAAGTTGTCGAAGTATGTCGGTTGAGTAAATGATAAGTTACTAAAATGTGTAATTGAATAGTATAAAATTAAGAGTTTCTTCGGAGTTCTTTACACAAAAAAAGAATATTTATGTAAAATACACTTGTATCGTAGATATTGATTCAAGCGCTACTGCATTGAGTAAGAAAAAGTCATGCGAATAGAATTTAAAGTTCTTCTCTGTATTGAACTACATTTGAAGTAGTTCGTATCTCCTAGGAATAGATTTACAAAAGAACGAATTGTTTATGACTTTCAAAATAATAACTATAGCGGTTGAATACAACGATAAAGTAGGAGGAATACGCTGTACTAGTAACAAAATTAATAGTAAAAAAAACGTAGCAAATTAACTAGCAACACCTTGAAACTAATTAAAGCAAGGACAAAAACTGAAACCAGGAACCGAAATACTGTCAAATATAAAATCAGTAACTATTGACTAATTAATTTTGTATTCTCACGTATTATAAGGCTAAGGTAATATTATCTCGAATAAAAGGTACGCTCGATAAACATCAACTAGCAGAGCAGGCAGTATTCCGACCAAGGTTTTCCACCTTCATACTTCACCTTCAATAAAATATTTAAATACGTATAGAGTTTAAGACGCCCCTGTATATAGCCTTTGTGGACTATACAAATAACTTTGTCATCCATATTTTCAGCCCTAAGTAATCAAGAAATAGATAACACTTACATAGATTTACTAAAACATGTTGACATCAATAGTACAGTAACCACAAAACTCTACATTTGCGGTCCGTTATTTAAAATCGAAAAAGACGTGATTACAGTTTTAGCCTCTGTTCGCTTAACTTTTTACAAGCACTCTCGAGGAAATATTTAAGAAGCTAGCAACACTCTGGGACTCTAGAGACATCAAAATCAGTGACAAAAGGTTCACTATCTCAGTTCTTTGCTCCATCTGCACTAGAACTCCAACAAATGCTCCAAGACCTGAGCCGAGATATGGAAGGAAAAAGGGGAAACCTTAGCCCAGCAGTGGCCATATACGTTAATAAAAAAAGTTTGAAAAATTGAACAGACTGCTAATTTTTTTCTCAGTTTTAGGTAACATTTCATAGCTATAATATGACTTATTTTATTGTGCATGGTAAGAAAACTTATCTCTTTGATGTCAATTTCATTTTATTCGGGTTAAATTATTTTGTAATCTCTTAAAAATTGAATGCCTCGAAAACTGTAGAGATTAAAATTTCTTTGAATTAGAGATTCTTGTCCAGATTAATGAGTATTCCAAATAGGTTTACAAGACGACGAAGCTTAGCTAGGCTTAACAGATTTTACCCATCTAAAATTCAATGCAAATCAGCAAGCGTCAAGCTTGGTTACTGTCCTTTACCTACTAACAAATTATGTTCAAGGTACAACATTTTCTTTTACAGCTATGCCACAGCCGGCAATGGAAAATAAAAATGGTAAGTTTTTTTAGTAGTAGTGACAGACAAGTAACCTTAAAGCTATAAATAGATTGACCTGGCAAAATAGCGAGTAGTGGTGGACACACAAATAAACAAAATAGTACTCGTAACTTGACTCGTTTGTTCATTGTGACCTGATCTTTTTTGATAAACCTGCGTTAGTTTACATATCATAAGTCACAAGGGTCTTATGAACTCGTGCAGTGAAAGAATACAGTATTTGTCGCAGAGATTCCTACGTTTAGTTTTTACTTTTAAATAGACAAACAAACCAACAAGCTTTTGCAGAGTTGTACTTTTTTTAAACAAATAAATGTTATGCGGTGCCATTGTACCGGTTTCTTTGCTCCTGTAGAATAATAATATGCTGAGTGGCAGTTGAGTTGCCACGCCATTAATTCTAAGAAAACTATCTACTTTGTAATATACTTAACTTGTTACTTTGTTATTATAACTTAAATAAGTTCTGTAAATTAAGACAAGTAATACCAATTTCATTTGATATCTTTATTCGCATTGAACGTATTTTTCTTTACAGTTGTTCAGCGGTTAAACATCATGGTGGAAAAGGCATCAGAGAGTACTCTTTTTGGTACACAAGGTAAATTAATTAATAGATACTTATCAATGTTTGAAGAAACCTAGGTCTTTCGAAAGCGAATTAGGTGGACAACATGGTAACGGTCGCGGTAAATATCTGGACGAACATAGAACATAGAAGGCTGGTAGAAAATAATGGAGGCCTATATCTAGCAGTGAGTGATTCTAGGCTGAGATGATGCGGATATAATGTTTTTGGTTCCAACGATTTAAATATAATTGTAGAAATAAACGCTCTATCTTTTTTTATGTTTTATATCTAATTTTGTAAAAAGCAATTTAAATGTACCTGTCGTGGTTCGTTTGTCATTTTGTTGACAACTTTTGATGGAATTTAATAACTGTCTGGCTGCAACCCTATAGTTTGTTAGACAATTGAGCCGATTGAGTTTGTTTGATAGAGCTAGTTCACAGAACTGCTAATGTGAGTTGTTAACGATTAACGTCAATGTAGAAAAGACATAAAATGCCCAACATAGGATAGTGCAGGGCAGGTTTTTGTGCTCAGTACATAATATGTGTGTACTATAAACACATGTACGGTGAATACAAACCTACCTGTACGACGGTATAGTGATGTGCTATGCTCTGCAGACCAGCATCTGGTATTAATTTCACGATATTTAAGCTATATATTATAGTCAACTCAGAAGTCCTAGTCCAACTGGCTAAAGAAAATTGTATCGCTTTTGTGTCCTTTTTAAAATCCTCCCAGATCCAAGAACAAAAATACATTTTTTTTTGTATATTGTATTTTTATTTGTCATCGTCCACTTTTCTTGCAGAAAATATTTGCTATTTGTAAGTAATAAAAGTCAGCATCATCAAACTGTCTCTAGAATTAACTGCTTCCGCAACCAGTGCCATGGAAAATAGTATTAAGCTACCTCCATTCACGGACTTCCCTTATATTTTATAATGTCTTAAATCCATAATCCATTTATAAAGAAGACCAAATTACAAATTAAAAATGTTTTTATCGGGATCTGGGTATTTTCTTTGTATGTATTTACTTAAATAAATTTTAAGTAAATACATACAAAGCAAAATTTTAAGTAAATATCTCTTTACTTATATATAAGTAGTATATCAGTCATGTATTTCCCATAACACAAGCTCTGCTTACTTTGGGTCAACTTTAAATGCTGTGTGAAAATGTCCAGCATTATTTATTTATAAAAGCATCTACATATAAACTTAAAAACAATACCACAATAACTTTATAGATACATTACTATGACTATAACCTAAGGTAAAATAAGCATAAATTGAAAAAGAAAACAAGCTTTATAACTACCGCTGTAAACGTTCAATACTTTTGAAAGTCGGCTTCTATTGCAGAAGCCGACTTTCAAAAGTATTGAACATTTGAGAGTTTCATAAATTATAGCGCAACAATTTTATTTTTTTAACAAAATACATTTTTCTTTATAAATTAATTAGTGTTATGTTTTCAGATTTCAGGTTACAGGATTACAACAAGGCCGCCTCTAAGGATCACTTCTGTTACGATTTTTTGTTCTCATTAATAATTTTAATCAAGTTAGTAGCGTTTTAGGGCAATATTTTCCTCGTCTTGCTTTAGAGAATATTGTTAAATATTTCCGTTTCCGTTTCTATGATAAATCAGTTTGTTAGTAGGTAACTACGATCTTATCCAGGCAAAATAATAATAATTATGATATTTAATATAACGTTAAAGGTGTTGCACATTCTAAGAAAGGTGTAGGTAGTATGTGTAAAACTTTAAATCATCCTACTAATAACATAATAGTTTATATAAGAAAATAATTTAGTTAAGAGAAGAAAAAAGAATTACTGGTATGTTTACTGATTAGACTAGAGTACCGATCGACACATTGTTGCAAAATTAAAATACATTTCTACATATCGTTGACATTCCAACTTTGGATAATTCATATAATATTAAGTATTTAAATGACTAGGCAATTGTAGATAATGAAATTTATCAAAGTATTAATAATAATAGACTGAGACGTGTTAAGCTTGTATAGATACTCGTAATATATAATTTAAGGTATAGATTTAATTATGATTTCATGTTCACGTACAACCAAACATTATCATTGTTATTATTAATTTTGATTTAAGCAAACTTTTGCCTATCTCCACTGACAGAGGGTACCTATTTGTTGGAAGTTGTCTCTAACTATGGTTTGAAAAACAATCATAATTTTATTTAAAACGTTTGTTTTTTTTTTAATTATAGGTTTAATATGATTCGTTACAATTCTATTACTCTTGGAACAAGTATTGTTAATCCCAGGGAAACCTGTGAGGCAGTCAATTAAAAGCATAAATATGCTTTAAAAGTTGGTAGTAATTATATAAGCTTTCATTGCCTTTGTATCTATTGAAAAAATATTGGCAGCATGATTATTATGGCAGGTAAATGCCGTAAATAAAGATACAAATGTAAATAGTTACCTATAGATGTATTTATGTTATGAATATTCTTTTTTGTTTTTAGAATGCGGACCATATCTTAACATTAATCTATATGCTTTTGTGATTAATAAAAATAGATACTGCCTTTGAGTGTTTTAATGACCTTGGATATCCCAAAAATTTGATCTTTAAATTTTTTTGTAATCATTGTGCCATAACTTTTTTTCTTGATATATCTTTAGACGTTCAGACTCTTCCACTGTTATTTTTTATCTAGCGTGGGATCTGTCTGTACCGCTGTGGGTCCTCCTGCCAAATGTTGATACAAGGCAACAGTACAGACAAATGTTCTACATACAGAGAGATTACTAATAAAATTCATCCGCTCTACTCAAAACGATCATATTATTAGCTTTAAATAGTTCTAAGGTTAGTGTCAGTGGTTGGTATTCTGTGTCTGAGGTTATCTGATTCTTACTATTCAGTGGAATGGATCTCGTTTCAAACAGAGTAACCACTTCATTCGTGAACCTCAAGATGGCAGGATGAACTATCGGATAATGATTTGCTTGTCACCAAGACTTTATATACAGTTGGTACAATGTTTTACTTGTACCAACTGTAATAAAATAGCACTTAAAAAATAAATTATTTGTCTGCTTTAAAATGCAGACTAGATAGTTCCCATGAAAACAAGCTCTGCTTACTTTTGGGCTAGATGATGCTGTGTGACAATGTCCAGCATTATTTTAATTATTAAACCTACTAAAAAAAACAACAGAGAGTTAATTTACTAATTTAGTAGGTACAAAATCTAGGTTATAAGCAATTAGTAGTTGATCCTGCCATCTAGACGCTCATGAGCTTCTAAGCTCTATCAGCTGATTATTATGAAAATTTACAATTGCAAGCCAATAGTTACAAATAAATTCATAATCACATCCATACCTACTAATCTAAGAAATTACCTAAAATACACAGGAAACTTATATCTACATGAATAAATATTTTTAACTATGTAAGTCAAGTCTTCAGTCAACAGAATAGGCAACCGTTACTATGGGTACTACTTCTCATAACCTAATACGTACCCTATTGTAAACATATTCTAAGAAATATAGGTGTATTGAAAATAAAATCCATTAATATTGTTAAAAAAGTACTTTCGGTGGAATTGAGACGCGGAGGGAAAACGTCACGAACCCTATAATGAAGGCTCTCGCAATGACTCGAAACTTAGTCGACGAATTCTCCAACAGTAGGTAAGGAACGTGAAAGAAAACTCCCGTTTTACAATATGAATGATCAAATTTACGATAGTTTTAGGAATAAAATAAAAACCATCTTCGAAGTGCTTATTGCTATGTATAAACTTGCGGGATTCCAGTAGGTTAGTACTCGATTTTGTATTTAAAATTATGTTGCCTTTGAGTGTTACCGCACTACTACACTTTCAATAGAAAATATATAGGTAATAGGCGAGTTGGTAAAATCCGTATTCGTGTGGCAAAGTGCCCAACATTCTGTTTGTTGCATTTACTACAAAATAGGAATGTCTTTTCTTGCAGAGGGCTAAGTGTTTGATAACAAAATATGTTCCCGAACAAATACTTGAGGGCCAAACTTTGAGTAACAAATGGGTTTCATACCAGGTTATAGGTACGTTTTGAGATCTAAGCAGTTGTATGTATATAAAAGACTTCTCAAGAATTATTTTCAGGATATTCAGACCGTGATTCTCAAACTATTCCCACAGAAATACAACATAAAAATAATGAATGCATGCAAAATAAACAATTACATATAATTAAATTAAAGGAACAATATTTAAGTTTGTGTTATTTTTTCGTATGTTTGTTTGTTTGACTGTTGCCATAGCTCTCCAAACTATATGGTAATTAACTCGGATTTATCGCCACAGATCACTGCAATACGTGAAACAAAAAAAATACTTCTTGCAGAAACTACTTACTACTACGCCACACAACACGATGATGTCCTGCACAAATAAACAAAAAAAAACACGGAGAAAAAAAAAACATAAAAACCATTGCGCTGAATTGAAAACCCTCCTTGTTTTTCAAAGGTGTATAAACATATTTTTTGTGCTTACATCCGCCGAGACGTCCCGCCACATAGCGTAGCACGTAATCTTTTAGTCTTGGCCTCATATATACATCAACCTGTTTACTGACTTGCAGAAGGTGACCAAAAAATTTATAGAATGGTAGAAAAGAAATGTAGTTTATTTGACACAAAAACAAAGCACCGATAACACAAAGGTAGAAAATAAACACTTTATAGATAACAGAAAGATAATCGACAAAGAGGAAAATGTTTGTGCTAATTAGTCCCATCAGTGCCGTGTGGACCAAATAAGCCCTGACTAAAGTGGCAAACAATCATAAGGCCCAACTGCTCCTAAGCGGTTACTATAACCTATTGTTGGTTGAAACATCAGGCGCGTTAATGACCCGGAGAAAATGATGCAAATTCTTATGGGCCTATAATTTGCTTTGTATGCAACGCGAGTACTTGGCAGCAGAAACAGATATAGTGGTGGTATTTTCGCGGACGAGCACTAAAGCGGAAAACCCGTGGGCTACTGCCATGAAAACTATAAAATAACACCAATAAAATAAACGAAATATAATATAGTACTTAATTTCATGAAATAGATAAACACAATAAAAAAAATGAAACTGATGGAAATTTAAGACTGTTTATGTATTCAAGTAATAGGATAATCTACATACCTACTTGTTTACGTAACTGTAAGGTATCAGGGGTGTAGTTACTTAAGCTTTTGAGCTCAGAGCTTGCCTGTGGTTTCAGATATGCAATTAGGTAATTATAACGTCAGAACAGATTTGGTAACATAAGATAATAATGACTGAGAGCCATTATTTGATAATAATATTCAGTAGTTTACTATAAACTAAGTGGGTTTATTTAGAGAAGAAGTTTTAGTTCTTGTTATTGTTGATGTACAGTGCAACTTTATGCGGCAGAAAGTTCCGCTTTTGAGGGTTTACAGATGTTTAGGTTGTTAATTTGTGATACACACCAACATAAAAAGAAACAAATTGATAAGACATACGTTTTAATAAACAATATTTTACATTGATTAGAAAATATTACAAATTGATTTACATATTAAAATGTTTGTTTATATTATCTTAGCGTGCCAATGCTGCCAGCATTTTGGAGAATGCTTCCCTGGATTACCTGTCTGGATTAGTTGACCTATCTATAGATCGCATGCAACATCTTTAGATAGCTAGCGGTTTCATGTGTATTTTAAGGGTTCCGTACATCAAAATGAAAACAAACGGACCCTTATAGGATCACTTCGTTGTCCGTCCGTCCGTCTGACCGTCTGTCAATACCCTTTTTCTCAGGAACGCGTGGAGGTCTCAAGTTGAAATTAATATTAAATACGTTAGGTCTACTTTGGAGCTCTAAAAAATTGGTAATATGTACACGGTAATAAAATTCAGCTATTTATGCGACTTATTAAAATACTCACAAATAAATCAAAACCTGGGTCCAAAAAATGATAATTTATCGTATTATATTTTTTTTTTGTAATTCCAAATTATTTTGAATTGGAGAATTGACCGTGACGTATATCGATATATGGGCGAATAAAGGTTCAACTACAAAGTTAAGTTTGAACAAGCTTGTACGGAAGCCTCGGTGTGCGAGCCAGACTCGCCCTTGTCCGGTTTTTATTTTGTTTATGCCTCCTTCTACAAAGTTGTATTGTTATTTATTTATTAATATATCCAAACATTGTATTATCTTATGCTAATTATTATTAGAAGTTTGTAAATTAAACTCGGTGGTTTTATTTAATTTTATTCCGTTGTTTAATCTAGATTAAGATAATATGGAAGTGAAAAGAATACAATGGTCGCGTGAAACAACAAGCACACGTGTTAATTCAACGGATAACATCGAGACATTACGCCAAACCCTGGATTATCTACTTGGGATTGTTTCACTGAGCACCCCTACCACAAATTACTTGTGCTATCGAATCAAATCCGTCATAAATATGCAATTTGAGCCAATAAGCTCTGTCGAGTAGTGTAGTATCTTGAGAGCAATATGACTGTAAAAAATTAAATATTGCCATGGAATTGCAAGCGATTCAATAGCGAAGGTAACTAACTCGTGCTAAAGGCACTGTATGAATGTGACAAGGTAAAAAAGAAATGAAAACTCTGTTAAAACCCTCCTGAATTTCGCACAAAAAGTTGGGATTCCATGAAATATATTGGGGGAAAAAGGTCTACACGGTCGATCATTAAAGGTAAATTACTCTGGTTTATATCCGTTGAAATGTAAAGTGTTGGGAATGTTTTTGCAGCACGCTTGCCGTCGCCACTGCGCCACGACCGCTACCATGTAGAAGTAACAACTAGGGTACACACATGGTAGCTAGGGTAGGGATAAAAGGCACTAACAACAATGTGACCGCTGCCACACGTCAAGCATTTTAGGCGACAAGGCAGCCATCCTGCTTGGTAAGAACATGGGGGTGCCGTAGGCGAGTCGCTAGGTGCATATATATATATATATATATATACATTTTTCACACAGCATCATCTATCAGCATCACAAAGTAAAGCTTGTATTATGGGAACTACATGACTGATATACTACTTATATAAGTACTTTTTTTGTAAATACATACATATTATACATAGAAAACACCCAGCCCCAAAACATATATTTGCAGACCATACAAACAATTTTCCCGCAGCGGGAATGAGACCCGCAACCTTCTGCGTCTTAGGCGGGCATTCGCCCACTGAACCACAGAGGCTTTATTTATATGGCAACTTTCAAAATAAAAGTGAAGAATGGATAGAACAGCATATTCGATCGCTTTGTTACAGACCAGGCGAGGTGCAAGGTTCCAAGCGCACAGTTTGGCTGTTTCTATACACGCGTTGGTTTTCTCAAGGTGAAGCCTGCTGCTTGTATTTAAGCCACGTCTTAACACTAGGCCGAAACAAGTCACGTGTAATTTGGTGAGAATTTATAGCACGTGCTAGTATTGCCTGTCTTATGCGAGCAAAATTTGAGGAATAGGTTTACTATAATATCAGCGCAAAAATCTTAGAAAGATATTGCGTTTACTCGTACGTAATCGATATTCTTACTTATTTCACAACCTTTCCTACCGAATTGTCAGACCTTTACATATTTTTAAATTATCTGTTAATGATCTTCCGGTACACAAAACTGGCAATTGTTTTCAAGTGCTCCCTGCTTTAACACGTGTTTTTTCAGTTATACGTCCGAAAAGGATTTTTTTATTTTTTGTGTAATATTTATTGTACACGGTATTTACATAGAAACTCATTTATTCAGAAAATAAGTGGAGTTTGTGGATATAGTGATTGGTTTTATATTAAGATGCCATATTCACACTTGCAATATCTTGTTCATGGCAGGTATAACATAATTGTAAATTAATACTAGATTCTTCTTACAACTTCCGCTTACTAAACTTTCGTCATAGCCCTGAAATAATCGTAAATAAGCAGCAGATGTTTTCAAAACTTTGTAGAACCTGCGAAGAACACTATGTTTTCGCTCTACCAAGATAGTTCTGATACTACAACAAAAGTAGCTTTACTTTATTTAGAATCAATGTTTCTGATCCTGGGATTCTGATAAACTCCTGACTGATGTTTGTGATTACCACCTTGATAAAACTTGTATGAAAGTTTCAGTGCTTGACAAGCAACAAAAAAGCAAACAAAATATGATAAACTATTAACCAAATAGGCGTGTTTGACTAGATCACTAAACATTTAGGATCTTGGCCATAGTCACCCTCACAAAACGAGTCAATGAGCAGCTTTGGGAAGAGGCAACCTACGTAGGGAGCGTTGTTTCCATAACGTTGCTTAAAATCAAAGGGAAATTCTGTAACATACAAACAAAGTACACAAGATAATACAAATAATCTTACGAAATATTAATTGGTTTTTGAAATATGATGTCAGAATCTCTGTTCTCAGTATAAAACATTCAGCCATAGCTCATAATTCACGTCTTTACGTGAATTATGAGAAATACGAGTATAATGACTAAAATTCACCCTCGGGGCCGCAAAGGCGAGTTACTTTTCGTTGCATGTCACGTAAAATCTCAACATTGCACTGAGTAAATAATTTGATGTTTGCCTACATTAATCGCGGTACAATGGTACTATGAGAGGGTAGAGTACAGCCCCTCGAAAGGACGATCATTAGCTCATTAATAAACGGTGCTTGTCACGCAAATCGTGGCTAGTGTATCATTCGAGGAGGCCAAAAGCGAACAATAGGTGGTAATCAATAAGAGGCCGGGCGCCATTGTACGGTTAATGTGTGGGAATTAGCTATTTGCTCCTTGACGAAGACAAATTATATCCCTATTTCGATTAATTACATAGCTTAACTGCGTTGTCTATATTAACATATGAGCAGTGACCAGCGATGGATCTTGCGAAGGAGTATGTCTAAGCTCAGTAATTGCGGCAATTGTAACTTTTGTGGTTTAACAGCCACCCAATAACTTTGTGTTTAAGTTTACAATGAAGACTCGGCATTGTGGGGTACAATCACTATTATTTTAGGGTTAGAAGCTTTATGACTACATCTCGATTTGACTAGATAGGTAGTTAATGTTGATAAACCACCAACTTTTGAGTGTATCAAACCAGGTAATATTTTTTTCCATACAAATTTCAGAACTTTATTGCACACCTCCTAGGGGTAGATTTGAAAATATAAAAAGTATTTTTTTTATTATTTATAAAGTTTAAGTCTACCGAGTTTTGAGTGAATCTAACCAAGGAATAAAAATTTCCATAGAAACTTTACTACCCTGTTTAATCCCCTTAGGGGTTGATTTTCGAAAATTAGATTAGCCTATGTGTTATTCCAGAACCTTAACTATATACATTCCATATTTCATAAAAACCGGTTTAGTAGCTACGGATATACGTGGTAACAAACATTCACACACACAGGCTTTCGCATTTATTATATAAGAAAGATAGGATAGGATAGAACTGGCTTATGCCCACGTGTCTACTCAAATTTTTACATGATAAACCAGTAATTTATGTGTTGTTCTAGGACATGATCTATATTGATTCCAAATTATACATATAGCTTCAATCGCTACGAAGATTTTTTCGGTGGTTTATCCACACACACGTCTTAACATCCAAACAACCACACTTTTACATTTATAATAATTGTATAAGTATATTATTACATATGCGAAAGTTTGGGTTTTTAGATTTTGGATGTTTTTGAACCGATTTTAGTGAAATTCGAAACAGGTATATTTCGTGACGTAAAAATATATTAACTACATTCTATTTGAGTACTATACGGCCAAAGCCAAAGGCTTGTTACTCCTATACCTGTTGATATGCCTATAGAATAATATTATTTATATATTATAAATAATATTATTCTATAATATTATTATAATAATATTTATATATTATAATAATATTATTTATATATTATAAATAATATTATTCTATATCTATCTATCTTTCGCTATTTTTAGTCAGATATTTCAAATAGGTTTTCCAAAGGTAACGTTTTCATTTAACAGTTTAAGCATGTCGCGTGTCACTCGGAATTTTGTTGCAGAAGAATATTTTGTATATTCTTTATTTATATTATTAGCATTAACGTGATTGTCAGTGGTAGGAAGTAGAAGGCTTTTGATAGGATTAAGTGCACTGACGAGCAATAAGAAAGGGTCAGTAACAAAAATCGAAAATGGCCTTCATTATTAACAGATCTTAAAAAATTGTGCACGTAAAATGGATTAAATACTTCTGAGTGAAATACGACTTGTGGAATGCAAATGTGTTTTTTTTAATCGACCTTTATTGACAAAGTTGTTTTTTTCTCGTCAGTGTAAGTCGCGTTGTTCAAAATGTTTGGTGTAAGTGCAAAATTTCTTCAGGCTCAATTGAAATTCATCATTCCTTGTATTAAAGGGGAATTAATGAAAAAGTTCTTATTAAAGATGTCAAATTGAAGAGGCTTCGTCACTTTCAAACTCCTACTTACGTTTGCTTGTTTGTTGTTCGCGATAAACTTTTGTACCGTTAAATTTTGGGCTTTAATTCATAAGCTGTAGATACCTAGTATTACCTATCCAATAACAAAATAACAGGATTTTAACCTTAAATTTGAGAAGTGCATATATTTCTACACAACAAAAACTACATTTTCAAAGGTAAGTCCATTTAATATGTGAAATATGACCAAATTATATTACTAATATTATAATTCCTAATCCAAATAAAGAATAGATTTTAGTTCCAAGTTCTAGTGAACATGGAAGATCATTTTTTTCTGAATAAATTTAACTTTACTTTCATCACTTTATTGTATTGTCAAATAATACATAGGATACCTAGCGTAATATAATCCTAATCGTTGGAAAATAGGCAAAATGATGGTGTTTCAGTTTCTGTTAAATGTTATAAATATTGAAAACGCCTGGCAACAGTTTTTGTCTCAACACCCGCGTTATAACGCATTACCTAGAAGCTTTGAGAGGCTGGATTGTAACTGTCCGGCGAGGGACTCGTAAAAAGAGATTGCTTCTAGTCCGGCGACGTTTTATTGACTTATTAACATCGATATCAGATCGTAACGTCGATTCTTTGATCTTCGTCAAACATTTACTCAATATTTTATACTCCGACCTCTCACTATTCTATCGCTATTTGAAAACTGAAAGAGATGTGAAAGATGCTATCTTTTGGTTAGAAAGGGTAACTTTTTGAGTTTTTCGAATGTTGCTTGAGCGAGTGTATTATTTAAAATAATTTATCGTAGTCTTTCATGGTAAATTAATGGTTTCTTCAAACTGGTAATGATTTTGGCTACAGATTAAGAACTAGAGGGTTTTTAGTCTTAAAATCGATCTAGCATACTACCTACGGTACCTACCTACCGCTCTTCGCTTTGCTGATACTAGATGAATTTTAAGACTTAAAATAATGAATATCGTAATTTATTCGCATTTTCATTGGAGTTACAAGTTGATTAATAATGCGTAGCAAACTTTGTAGGTTTTATTTATGTTTGAATCAGATATTTTAGAATAGAAAATGACTCGAGGGACAGTCATCCCTACGCAATCTAAACTTTTACAATGGCATAGTTCCAAAATACTGCACGCTAGGTCATGACTCGACAATACAAAAGTGACTGTAATAGTCAAATGCACCAATTCTTGTCTGTTTTATTGAAGCCAGCTTTGATTGGATCAAAAATATTTTATATTTATGCATTAGGTATCTCCAATACCAATTGATCAATTCCATTGAAAGGGTAATTGTGGAGATAAAAAAGTTGTTAACAAAGGCTTAATTCTTATGTTTTCGGTAAGTAGTAAAACAATCTAAGATTAGGTTATTTTTATTCGTTGTGTCACAATTTCTATCACGGTCACACCCTGGCTTAGCTTAGAGAATTGTTGAGGATTTTCGTCCTTCGTCTACAAAAACATAAGGAAAGATAATTATAATGCAAAATAACTATGGCGGGTAATTTCAACAATATTGTTTCATGGGAATATGTCCAAATTCGTGACTTTAGACTATGCATACTTTTTTATAGTAAAACGAGTTACATAACCATCTCTGATAAGCTATATATTTGCAATCGGTAAAAAACATCATATCCCTATAAAAAAATCGATAAATAATGGCCAATTAGCTTACAGTACCATTGAACAGATTTATTTCAAAAGTTGTTTTATTTATAAAAACTGAAGCAAATAATTCGTCGGTATTTTCATAGTGGTGTAACATAAATGATTTTGCTTCTCTATTATTCATCACGTCATTTAGAACATTGTTTCTAGTCAGAATACCACAGTACTCTTAAAGGCTAGCCTTTGAGAAGCAATATGAACAAGTTATGCCATTTTCAGTGAAGTTCGGTAATGCCTATTGCAAGCACAATGTATGATAGTTATGCTAGAAATATTAATAGTTAGATAAACCACCAAGTTTTGAGTGTATCAAACCCGGGAATATTTGTTTTCCATATAAATTTCACAAACTTTATTGCACACCTGATAAATACATGTTTTATTATTTATTTTAAAGTTTATTTGTACCGAGTTTTGAGCGAATCTAACCAAGGAATTCAAAATACCATAAAAATTTTACTATCCTGTTTATCCCCCTTAGGGATTGATTTTCGAAAATCAAGCCCTAAAGGGGGATTAAATTATAGCCTATGTGTTATTTCAGAACGTCAACTATCTACATTCCAAATTTCATCAAAACCGGTTTAGTAGCTACGGAGATACGTGGTAACAAACATTCACACACACAGACTTTCGCATTTATTATATTAGTAGGAAGTAGGATAGGATAGGGTGCACCATCTAGTTGTAATAAAAATGCATAAGTATAATTTATTAAGTTATTTTTTGAATTTTTTACCTGAACTTTTTTCATTGTCTATTGCAGCGCCCCTTTGTAGTGACTTGTTGGCGATAAAAATTATATAAGAACCGTCCTTAACTATATTATATACAAATTGATTCTTAAAAAACCACCAGTAATCGTTCGTTTTATGCGACAACGCATATTTATTAACAAATAAAATACACCAAACAGAGCGCAAATAGGTTTTGAACAGGAAACCTTACAATGGGTACAAAAATGCAATTTTAATACAACAAATAAACCTATAAATATTAAACTGTTTTCTATTCATAGAAAATAGAAACGGAGTCTTTGATTCCATTGCAGGTCTACTACTATACGCATTTTATGTAGCACTGGGGCATCACAAATGCATTTTAAGGTAGTCGTCTTATGAAGTGTGAAAAAACATAATACCTAAGGTTAAACGTTGCTGATACTATCGTAACAGCAATTTTCTATGTTCTACCTTTTTTGAGCCTATTTTACCGCTCATGAAAATAAAGCCTGATCAAAAACTCGGTAAATAGTAACCGTTCATTTGGCGTGCACTTCGAAATTAAGCATCATAAAGATTTCTTTCAGATTTTATTTGAAACCTTATAGTTTAGATTTTAATAGTTTTAAGGGTAGGCTATCAAGTGTTTGTTGTGGGGGTTACATACAAAAATTATTTATTTATACGACCCAATTTCGTCGGTATGCTGCTCGACAAAGTATTTTCGGGTCTTATCGAGACGGAATCAAGGGTCAATGCTTCGGCGCACACTTGCTGCGAGGATGGGTTTATGCAGCTTCTGATTTCTATACCATTCTATATCTTTATAATAAAAATCGCTAAATCAAGCGGTAGCACTTGTTAACTAGTTATTTAACTAGCTGAATGATTCACGGCATTGTTACGAGACGAAATTACTTCGTATTCATTTTCATCTTTCACTTTGACACTGTACACTTTTATTGGTAGAATTTGAAAGCTGATGTCTAAATCCATCAATGCTGTGATAAAAAGATCTTAAACTCCGCTGTGTCCGCTAGTACATTAAAAACTTTCCCTTTAACTTTTAAGTTACTCAATAAGGCCGTTAGATACTTAGTAATCTTAGGTGGTCTTTTGGCTTTTTAGAAATACTTGGTTATAAACATTAGTTCAGTGTCTATGTTGAGTTATGGTGTCCCTAAAAACTGAAAGGATCTTACTGAAAGAAATATGTGAGAAAGTATATGCACAATACACAAAGGTTATCTCGAAATAAAAAATGCTTTTCAGCAGTAAGTTCTATTATGTGTAAGTTCTAGTAAGTTATATTATTTATCTGTCTAAATAGCAAAAGAGACGACATCGAAAATATAGCGTTCGGTTCAAAGGTTTAAACGGTAAAATGAAGTGACAACAGTTGCATAAACCTGTCCTCGTAACAAGCCCTATAATGAGCCGTAACGTTCGATCGCTAACTGGAAATGGCTAGTTGAGCTTTCGTGTTACAATGTTACCCTATATTTGTGTTTGCCATACTTTTTACCGCGAAGCATGGCTAGAAGGAAATTCAATTTCATTCTGGTATCATATCATGTTATTACTGGAAATAGTACTATGAATATTGCACCTTAATCAGCATTGTAGATATATGAGATGCCCATAAAGTAACAAATTATTAACAGGCATGTTCTCGTTTCAAAGTACAAAAATAATTATTAAATACAAATGTCTAAATCAATCGTGGTATATACGATTGATTTAGATATTTATATTTGATAATTATTTTTTGTATTAATTCACCAGCTTAGCATAAATAAGTAAGTGAAGTTGGATTATATTAATGAGGAATTTGCTATGATGTATTACGCTTCTTCAGGTAAATGAATTAATGAATATTCATAATTATACGAAACCTAGTATGTGTTACCGGAGCATTGTTATTCGCTTACCGAAATAGTTAAGACTCAGATATGCTAAAAGCATTAGCTAAATGTAGGGCTTCTCGGAGATAAGACGGCAACATAATAAAATATATCAAATTATTTAGTTCAAACAATATTATTTTACATCGATGGGGTTAACTACGCCATTCATTCATAGGAAAAAAATATTTTATGCGATCCTATGTACTATTGCACATAAGTACATAATAATATACATACGCATTTATATACCTACATACATATTGTATTAAAATGTAATAATGGTAGGTATTGAATATCTTGTTGTTATTTTAATAATCTTTTTTTTTGCTTTGATTTAGTAATACTAGCAAGAACACAATCACTTTTATAATGTCTTAAATTTTAAAATACTGCTAACTACCTGTTTTTTGACCAATGGGGTGTTTTATAGCTAATGTAGAAGCTCTTCGCCAACAAAATGCGTATGGCGGTAGACCAGCGAACTCATTATACAGTAATCGACAAGTTATCGTCGGTATTAAATCAAAGATAACTTTTTCGTCGCCAAACGAACCATCCCACTGCACCCCGGTCCTTGATTGTGGACCATTGGTGTAAAACCCTCGGGGGATACTGGACAACTTCGCTGAATACCTATTCTCTTCTATTCATATACGATGGCGTAAAAAGTGTAAAACAATAAGTAAAACAGAATAGAGTGGACTTCATCGTCTATCCTGAAACTATACCCAGTTTTCGTGTTTTTAAGCTACGTTGGTATACCTTTGTAGATGCTACCTCTCATTTTTATTCAAACTTCAAAGTAAGTAGGTCCTTTTTGCTATATAATACCAGATAATTAAAAAGTTTTTCAGAGTGATGTGTATGAAATTTTCGTGTTGTTAATGAATTGGGAAAGAGACACTATTACAGATATACACAATATTCACCTTTTCATTTTATCATGAGTTTCTTTAAATAATTTAGGTACGTATTTCGTTTGTTTTCTCGAAATGTATCTACCTCTGTAACAAACGAAAAAATGTCTAAAAAAGAAAACATGTTCTGTTCACCCTTATAATGCTGGCATCGCGTGACCAAGAACAAATCGTAACTGATGCCTAATGGAATGAGAATCATCACATTTACCGGAAAACCATTTTACCTTTTATCCTAAGAATACGTAAAATAATATAATAATAAGCTATATTATTATGACTATCTCAATTTGAATTTGGCACACTAATCACTAGTCGTAGGTACCTATAGCCCTAAGAATGTGGATGTTTTCTATATATAATATGTATATATTTACAAAAAAGTAGTATATCGGTCATGTCCCATGTGTATCGGTCATGTGTATAAGTTTTGCTTAGTTTAGGGTTAGAAGATGCAGTGTGAACAATGTCCAGCATTATTATTATTATTAAGAATAGGTATAGATATCATTACCTTTATCATTTTATTACTTTCGCGGATTTAATGTTGTGTTCGGATTTCTATAGCTGCTATATGCACTTCAAACTAAACAACGTTGTGTGTTTTCCAGAAAGTTCTGTTTCTTTTTAGAACTGCGCTACAAATAGGTAGCGTCTAAGTTTTACCTATCCGTTTGTAATTAACATATTTGTTAACGGATCTACTGAAGCTTCGTTCGCAGATTAACTGACAAACAAAGAGCTATAAAACAATAAACAATATTAAATAATGTTAATGAGATAAGTAAGTGTTTTGTTAGATGAAGATTGAATAGATATAACCGAATCGCAGTCGAACGACATTGTCGTGAAATTTTAGATGAGTTAGTAAATTTTTAACATACAAATATTACACGCAATTATTTTCAAAATGGATGATTAGATCCCCCATTGGTGACCATCCACCATAATCCAGGTGGGGTTCTATAAACCGCCTGGACGCTATCCTTTCATAGAAAATAGTTAAAATTATATCCAGATTCATGATCTGGATACTCGTTTTTCACTCTTCTTATTTGTTCAAATTTTATTAATGACATTTAAATTACATTTACAGCACATTTGATACAAAAATGTATAAGTATTTATTTATTATATTAAATACTGTAAGTAATTCTTGATCTAATAAGTAAAAAAGAGTAACACAAAAACTACTGAAAACACATGACGGAAAATAAAATAAAAGCTCACCCACAAAACATCGAATTGTGTAACTGGGTGAATACACAGGGGCAACATCGTTCACTTAAGCCCATTACTAGGTTGCCCCAACTTTGAGCCCAATGAGGTACCATTGAAAACAATTGTGGAGCCATGGGAACCAACTTGTGGCATAATAGTTTGGCGTAAATTGGCATAGAGTTGCAAACATATTCTTTCCTAATTGGTATGCGGGGGAGAAGAGTTAAGCAGCGGCCAGACAGGTACAAGAACGGTTGCGACGTAAGAGCGTTAATAGTAACCGGTATCAATTGCCTAACCTGTAAGAATCACTTTTCTGATTCGGGTCTGGGTGTTTTCTATGTATAAAATTTACAAAAACAAAAAAAAGTATATAAGTAGTACCACAACACAAGCTCTGCTTACTTTAGGGCTAGATGATGCTGTGTGAAAAATGTACAGCATTATTATTATTATTATAACTTTAGTCTGAAAGCATTGGTAAACATACCTTGTCTTTCTCAAAATAACCCATCTAATCAAATTGTCAGATTTCGAGTAAACTCAATTACACCGTTACCATACATTTTCCATTTTAGTAACAAATTAGATAATAAACACCGCACAGCTCTACAGAATATAGCTTGCTTTACGCAGGCATGCACAAATTGACACGATGGCGATCAACTCGCAAAAAAAATAGTTGCCAAAGATCGCGCGCGTCGGTGTTTAATCCCCATTTTTACTAGGAATGAACAATACAGACAAGATGTTGGAACGGTACAGGTTGCTATAAATACATGCAGCTATATACATTATACTGTATATACATGATTGCCATTGGTACGGCCGCTGCTACCATTACTACCGCTCAAACCAGTCTGTACTGTTTGACGGAGACGTTCTCGCATGGCGGTCGTTCTCGCTCTACTTATTCGCACCAGTTTGTTTGTAGCTCAACTCACCAGGTGAAGTTATTTCGACACCTGTTCACACCTCCTGTACTATGATAATTCCTTTACAGTGCAGGCTGTCCGTTTATGGAATGAATTGCCAGTTAGTATCAGACGTGCGAAATCACTACCTATTTTTAAATCCTTAGTCAAGGAACACTACTTATCCTCGAGTCGCTAACTGTTGCCAGTAGCCAGAAGCTTACTTAAGTATGTATTATAGAATAATTTATGCTTGTATGTAGGTTTTATGATGTGTAGTTAGTTATTAATTATGTAGGTAATATAATAATATAGTGTTTTTCATAGTATGTGGTACACCACTTACAACCCCTTGTATATAATAATATTTCGTACAGTCCGTTCCATCCATAGGTTGTCTGGTAGAGATCGCTAATTAGGGATAAGACCGCCCATTGTACAACAATGTTAAAGTTTGTTCTATTTATTTAAGCTTATTTGGTGTGCAATAAAATATTTTCTATCTATCTAAGTACGATGGTGAGTTGGGGCTGAGTTCTCACAATTTCGGACTAGTATAGGGTCTTTCATTAAGCATGTCCTATCTTTAAATTTAAATAAAACAAAGTGTATGTGAGATATTATCGAAATTATTTATTTATTTGAAAGATGTAGTGATGCCATTATGTGTGGAATATGACATCATTGAAATGTCCGCCACGGCTTCTCTGGATGGAGCGCATGCGAGATATCCAATTTTTCATGACTTTTGCGCATAAAGGAGGCTGAATTTGACCTATGGCATAGGTTATGTTGGCTTTGAGAGCCGCTGTGGTTTGTGGTTTATTCGCATAGACCTGCGACTTAAGAAAACCCCACAAGAAAAAGTCTAGCGGGGTTAAGTCACACGATCTCGGTGGCCAGTTCACATCAGCTCCACGTGAGATGACCATACCCTCAAATCTCTCATGCAGAATATTCAATGTGGCATGAGCTGTGTGGCACGTAGCGCCGTCTTGTTAAAACCACATGTCGTTGGTGTTCAGATGATCCAGTTCATGCCAAAAAAAGTTGGTAATCATCGAAATATAGGGCTCGCCGTTGACAGTGATGGCCTGGCCTACGTTGTTCTCAAAGAAATATGGCCCGATGACGCCGCCAGCCCAAAACCCACACCAACTGTAACTTTTTCGGGATGCATTGGACGCTCTTGGATCTCATGTGGGTTGGTATCGTCCCAAATTCGACAATTTTGTTTGTTTACGTACCCATTCATCCAGAAATGGGCCTCATCGCTGAAGATAATTTTTCTGTGAAAATTACGGTCAGTTGCTAACTGCTCCAGTGCCCATTCAGCAAACACACGTCTTTGTCTATGGTCATTTACCTTCAATTCCTGGGTGAGTTGAATTTTATACGGGTGCAGGCCTAAGTCACGACGCAAAATTCGCCAAGTTGTGGTCTGTGAAAGGCCGAGTTCTTGTGAGCGACGCGAAATCGACTGCCTCGTATTCTCCTGCACGCTCTCACGAACAGCGGCGATGTTTTCGGCAGACCTTGCGTTTCGTTGACGTACGGGTGTTCGTCGATCATTTACCGAACCAGTGGACTCAAATTTATCCACCACACGACGAATAGTCCTCTCGGTAGGACGATTATGGCGACCGTAAAATGGGCGAAGCGCGCGGTGCGTTGCCCGAACAGAACACTCATTTTGATAAAACAATTTTATCATTTGCACGTGTTGTTTAATGCTATAGCTATCCATGATGATTTGGCAACACAGAATGAATAAATGACAACCAATTTGACAGAAGTAGCTTCAACAAGATGGCCGCTACCAACTGCCAAAGTTCGGATGTGCCTATTGGAAGACCCTTTACATAAAACTTCAAAGACAATCTACTAATAGTAACAGTTATTTTTTTCGTTAAAGAGAATCATTTGAATCAAACAGTTTTATCATATGAAGCCATCCTAAGGTTGCCTGCAATACGGTCACAATGTTTTTTTACATTTTGTATTTTTTATATTTGATGCTATGAAACTAGTTGTACATATATTTTATGTTGACCCTTAAGGTTTACTTCTCTGTAGACAAAAAATACTAATTGTAAGAATTGTACCTGCTCGTATTTTTAATTACACTCATGTAAATCTATGACGATAAATTGGATGCGGGTTCAGAGAATCACAAAACGCTCAGCGTCTTTGTCGAGATCTTCGCTATCAATCAAGCTGGCAGTTGACGGAATACTTACATTTATCTTAAGACAAAGGACGTGGACACAACGCGGTTAGACCATTCTAATGGTTATAAAGAAGTCAACAAAAATACTTGAATAAGTGAGTAGCACCAATCGCAAAATTTTTGTCATGACACATCTGTTTAAATAAATATATAATTAATGTTTTAGTGATATAAATAAACCACAGCGTAGCAATTAATCTGTAAAATGCCACAGATATTATAATACTATTAGTCAACCATACCTAGAGTATTTTATAATTTAATTACTTACTGAACGGACACTACATACAAAAAACACAACACCCACATTACTTTACATGTAAATATCGCGAATGAAGTGGATTACCACTCTACGATAAACGTCGCTCCAAAATTAATCAAAGCTCAAGAGCTTTAAAATTCAATTAACATTGCAATGGATTACGTTATAAAAATAATGTCAAATTGAGCGGATATTTTAAATACTTTGGTCTGCAATAAATTCGTTTGTTTTTCATATTTATTGATACATGGATAGAAAAAACGGTATTGCACGCCAAATAACATTTCTGCTTAGAAAAGTACTACCAACTCTGTCAATGGCTGGTCTCATCGCTAATTAGCATTCGCTACCAGATAACCTTTATCAAGTAAGTAAATAACATTGTATCTACTTTGAAAATATGTATACCTTATAACTACTTTGTCGGTCGTTGTCATCTTCAATTAAGTTCATTAGAATCTATAACGATACTTTGATGAAGCACACAAAATATTACATTAAAATAAGGTATTTGAATAGTGGCGTAATATTTTGAACCCAGGATTTCCTAACTTGTTAGGAAATCCTGGGTTCAAAATATATATATACAAGTTAGGAGGCTCGAAATGTGAGTATAAAGTAGTTCGAATGCTGTTACGTAGGCATACTGCTATATCGATTTAATTGCAGACAAAAGGACCGACAGACGGACATTGGTAGTAAAGCTCGTTCGGATGAACGTTTAGGTAAGCTTCGTTTCAGTTGATCTCAATTCTGTCCATCATATAAGCATGCCTATTTTAATTACTTACTTACATTTTGAATGTAGATGGGTATTCATCAAAACTGAAGTGTTGAAATCCTGAAGATGTGGTAACGTTTGTAACTGATCCACGTTTACATTATTAAGTTCCATGAGAACTCATCAGTATCGCAATATGACGCTTGCTTTGTTATTCGAGTGAGGGGATGGATTTCGAAAATAGTAGGGCTAAAAAATCACAAACCTAAATTTTTTTATCACTCTGGTGTGTCCGGTCTCTAGTTTTTGTATAAAAGTATATTTGTAACATTTTTATTTTTAACATTAAGGCTTATAGCTTACTTAATTAGAACATAATCTCGATTTGAGGATAAAAATATATGCTTAATATAAAACCTCTTTTAAGAACTAAATACATGGATCTCGATAAAGCTCTATAGATAAAAAGAAGAACATCCCAGATAAAAGCTATGTTTGTTGCAAAATCTCCTGAAGTATATTCCAATTATTGATTGCATTGCCTCCTTGTGACTTCTTGCGATAGAACCTATTTAAAAATGATTCCAAAAAAAAATATAACTACAATCTGTTATGCCGTTTTTGATATAACAATAGCATAGGCAACTTCATATAATGGACTATTAGTCGTACTATTACATAAAATATATAATTTGTATTAATTTAATTAAAATTAAAGTGCAGAAGATTAATAGCTGAATCCGGCCTAGGCCTCAGTATGTGCTTGTATCAACAGGATATTACCGACGACTTGCACCTGAAATGCGTTGACTATAAGTAAATCCTTCAGCTAGGTGGCTCTAGCACAAGTAACATCGACTCTGTGTTTATTTATCATTTAAAACTATTAAACTATTGATTTACAATGTTCAACGTTATCCATACATAAACGGCAGTACAACTCGCGAGAACATGTGTTATCTCAGTGATATATTCACGATTCAAAGAGAGATCTACGAATGTATATTTAAAAAAAAAAGTGTACAAAACAAATAAAATATCGAATAAAAGTGGCTGCAAGTAAAATTTTATGTGCCATAATAATCTGGAGAACTGTAAGTAAACACTATAACTACTATCAGAACGAAAAAAATCGATGTATTTGATGCACTACTGATTATCAGTGAGAACAAAGTAAACAGAAATGAGTCATCCTCATATTCAAAACTGCAAGTTATTCTAACAGCTTCGCACAGTAGCGACATCGAACGAGTTTGTAAACGCAAACCTTAATACTAGTCAATACATTATTCCAACTCATAATTTCACCATCAATTTTTACGCCTCACTGGCTAAGTTGGTTTGAGCTCCACTAGCCGTCCAAACTGATGAGAGTTCAAATCCTTTACCTTTTTTTTAGAAAGCTAATAAAATATCTCATATGTAATTAAAATTACTTTCATTGAATACCTATTGGTTTTATTATACAATTTGTTTAGTTTTCACAATGAACAATATAATAACGCGATCTAGAGCCAAAAAGAAAGTGGATAACAGAGATGATCAGGAAAAAGACCGTTTTGTAAATAATTATTGCAAGACTATAGATATTTTAAAAAACAAGTTAAAGGAACAGGATATACTCAATAAAACTCTACTGGAGGAACAAGAAACAAATGTAAAAGAGTTCGAAACTTTGTGTAAACAAGTCCAACAATAAAAAAAAAAACATATGAAGCGGAAGAGAAAGGAACTGAGCTTATTAAATTAAATGAACAGCTACTGAATGAAAACATCAAATTAAGGGAGGATAAAGAATTATGGGAGAACCAAGAGTGTGTTAAAATTTCGGAGCTAGAAAAAAAACGACCAACAATCACAAGAAAACACAGACATACAATGTAGATATAGTAAACTACTTCTTCATAGGATATCATCGACAAAAAACGGTTATAAATATAGTAGAAATAAAGTTAAGAATGCAAAGAAGCTCAAAACTAATACAAAATACTAAATAAAAGAGTTAACCTCATTGAACACACTTATGGAAAGTGAGTTGCAAAATGGAGTAAGTACTATTAGAGCATTAGAAATCGAAGGCAATAAAATTATAGAAATTATTCTTCAATATGAGAAAGATCTGAAAGAGCGTGATATTCCTTATGGAAAAGTTATACTACTTGAAGAAAAACTATTAAAATAAAAAAGTTTAATAAAAAAAGATGTTCAAAATGTTGACATGTCTAAATCACAAATTTGCAATGATAATTTAATACATAAAGCTAACAATATGACACTAGAAAGAAAAAATAGAGGGACGATTATAATGTAAGCTGATAAACACGGAAAGAATATGGCAAAAGTGATCAACAACAGGCTTCCATATGAATATACAAAACAAAATTTCTGTAAGCCGCATAGAAATTACTGTAACATATTGAACGATGGATATTTACACAATCCAGAAACCAAGGACATAATAATTTTGATAGCTGACTACAATAGCTTAAAAACTGATACATATGGTTATCTAACGAGGATTGATAGCATTGCTAAGTTATTGAATAATCAAAAAAAATGGATATTTTCTACAGTTTTATATGAAGTCAATTACAACATAATGAAACTAAACAGTAAACTATTTACTATTGCTGCTCTAAATAAAAATATGTATGAATGTTTTAGAAGTGAATTCATCTAATTTAGGTAAACTAGCATCGGATTCTGTTGCCTCAAACATGGTTGTATCTTACCCGAAAAAGGGAAACTGCAAAAATTTTGTGAAATTAACAAAATTTCCAAACATCAGGACTCCAGATGCTGTGAAATAACTCTGGGCTTTTCTTGGTGAATGAGAAGATCGATGTTATGTGCATGACTGAAACTTGGCTAGATAATTATAATATTTATGTGTTTAATAAAGAAGGCTATAGGAAAACCTTACCATTTTGTAGAATATCTGTAATAAAGTAAGAAATGTTGAAACTAACCAAGTAGTTTTTGATAAATTTTACTTTTCCAATTGTTTTAATAATTATTTCGTGAATTTAGCAAATGGTCTGACATGTGATCTTAAATTCTATTGATAATTCTTTAAGTTTTCTATCCAAATATATTCAACCCTCTAGTAATAATTTTGTATTAAAACCCATAAATATAAGTCGTCATAAAAATTATTCGTAACATTAAATCTAAAAAATCTAACGATTTTTGGTATATCTCGCCTTATTTGTTGAAACAGTTGGAATGTGTAATTGCTGTACCACTTATTAATGAATGTATCGAAAAAGGTATTTTCCCTGACAAAATGAAAATGGCAAAAGTTGTGCCACTTCACAAGAAAGGCAAGATTTCTCTGTGTAATAATTATAGACCGGTATCAGTGCTTCCTAGTTTAAGTAAAATATTCGAAAAATATGTAAAATATGCTAGATAATGATTATTTGCATAGTAGACAATTTGGATTTCAGAAGAAGAAATCCACTAGACATGCCATAACAAGACTTATGCAAGATATTAGGGCTCGAGATATCACAGAAAACTTATGGAGTTTTTTGTGATCTCTCAAAGACTGTGTTTCTCATAAAATATTACTTAGTAAGTTGGATCACTACGGAGTCCGTAACAAAGAATTATAAATATTTCAGTCATATTTATATGAAAGAGAACAAGTCACTGAGTTGAACGGAGTAAGATCCAATAAATGTCACATTAAATTAGGCGTTCCACAAGGATCAATATTGGGTCCTCTTTTATTTTTGATTTATGTAAATGATGTTTCCGTAGTTTGTAAGGACATTAAAAATATAAAAAAATAAATATTGCTTGACATTTTCACACCCCAAAGTAAGCAGAGCTTGTGTTATGGGAACTACATGACTGATATACTACTTAACTTATATACATTTTTTTTGTAAAAACATACTTATTATAGATAGAAAACACCCAGACCCGAGACCAATATTTGCAGATGCAAACATTAGTCCCACAACGGGAATCGAACCCGAAACCTTCTGCGTCTCAGGCGGGCCTTCACCCACTGCGCCACAGAGGTTGACATGGTATTATTTGCTGACAACACTAGTCTAATTATTCAGGACAAAACAAAATATGGTCTTAGTCATAAGTTTAGGAATGTTATGCCCAATATAGAAAAATGGTTTTCTGTTAATAATTTATTGTTGAACATTGATAAAACATATGTAATAGAATTTTGGTTAGGTACTAGCATAACGCCACACACATCGGTCCAAAATACAATTAGTGATTTATTTTTGCCTATGGCTATGGCTATGGCTATGGTTATGATTATGGCTATGGTTAAAGGGGTTGGAGTGAGGTTTGTATATGAAACTCCTCTTATGTTCTATTATCAAAATTAGAAAAAAATATATTGTGATAATGACATGGAAGCAGAGAAAAAACGATAAGAGCGGTAGGCATGTTAGAAGCCGGTGCTATTCAACGCGTGGTTACCGACACCCTAAACACCTATCAAAAACATTTGTTATGGAACAATGACCAAAATGGTTCTCTTTACTGATGAGTTCTGGTTTGGATTCCACCCCGATTCACGAAAGTGAAGAGCTTTCACCAATTTCCCGTCAAATTGACCACAGAAGACCAACTGTTTAGTCACTTAAAAAGCACATGGGACCGCATACCCCAGTGAGACTGACATCCTTATTTTATGTATGAGTAAACGGTGCAGATATGTTATTACCGTCCGGGGGGGCAACACCGATTATTAAACCGTAAAAAAGTTATTTTATAAAGACATGGCAACTTAAAAAAACGTTTTAACCCATTTATAAATACTGGTTATTAACAATAATTCTGAAGTACTTACTCTACACCTATAAGTAAATATCTAATGGCACACGTCATTGAATAAGTGCCACCTTATTCAATGCCGTGTGCTGAGACCCTTTACCGTGAGATATGTTAACCAGTCACGTTACAAGTTTGAAGGTGAAAATTTGATTCGTACGTGTTTCGGTATCGTTTTCGGTATGTGACTACGAAACAATACTGGGAAACTGCGGAGCGATAATGAGAGTTTAAATAGTACCGATAATGTTTGGGAATATAATTAGCGATCACTTAGTACAGATCTATATTGTAACGTGAAAACGATGGTGCGATGGGCGTGACCTGATCATGCGTCACCAAACTTGCCGAGACTTGAAGCGGAGAGCGGGCGCGCCGCTTGCCACTTTTACTCGGACGGTCGGAGCGTGCGGACGTTGTAACACCCCCCCTCTAAAACGACTAATGGTAGCTTAACTTAACTTACCGTAACTGAACTTAAACTAACTGTTGGTTTATTGTGATACGTAAAATTGGCCACGTGTATCTAGTGATCTAGGTAGGATCCTAACATCATGAGAACCGTAATAATCCTTGTTCTTTTGAGGAACTATGAGACAAATCCTATAACTACCTACTTCTACCTACTTAAATAGATATTTCTAATCTATAAATACATCCTAAATTTAGAATACCTATCTTCCTATTTAGTTGTATGATAATTAAATATAGTAACTATGTGCTACCTACTATAATAAACAGATTTCTACCAATTATCGAATGTTCTGGAGTCTTTCATACTGAATCTAATTGCGGCTCTGGCACGCGCCCCGCCACCGCGCTATGCAGTGGAATTCGTCTCCAAACTGGACTTCCTCCTCCGCAGTCAAGTATAGTAGGCACACAGTACCATAACTATAATAGGGGAGTGTTAATGAATTTACTTTGTAATAGTTCAGTCTTTATGTTCCGTCAGCTAGGGATTAGAGGACATAATCTTTTATCAAATTCTGCTTGGCCATACATTTCTGACATTCAAGGGACTTTACGTTATGTTGGTTATGTTTGCAAAACAATCTCTTTCTTTCAATCCTCTTGTTATCTGCGGATTAGCAATTCCCTATAGCTAGAGAAAAGCAAATCCTATTTGGCACTCTTCCTACCTAGCCTATTTGTATCCTAGATACCTAAATTTGAATCTGCAATTCCCTTTTGTCAGAATAGGGAAGACTAATCTTAATAGTATTCAAATAAACTACTTGGCATATCCATATGGTTATAAATAAACCACTCAAGAAGAATCTTATTTAGCAAAACTTTTGTTTTATAAAATTTGGTAGATAGATTACTATCTTATAAAGTAATAATAAACTATGGTCTCACTACTGTAGGTAGATAAGTAAATACAATGCTGAAATGTCTATACTACTCCCAAGACTTTGAAGAAAATAGAGTTTTCTGGTCAAGAAATACTCTTAGTAATAGGAGTCCACCGCTCCAGCCTTGTTAGACAAATCATCATTCCCCACATTCGGAGGTTGAAGCAAATATTTGAAGTAAATAGAGTTTTCTGGTCAAGAAATACTCTTAGTAATAGGAGTCCACCGCTCCAGTCTTGTTAGACAAATCATCATTCCTCACATTCGGAGGTTGAAGCAAATAGATATAAATAAGACCATTATTCATCATTAGATCTATAATCTGTAATCCAACGGGTTCTCCCTAAGACTTAGTTTCCTGGTCAAGAAATACTCTAAGTAAGGAACTACTGTTCCAGTCATACTTATTAGACAAATTCACCAACTCTTTCAGCAAAAGTAAAATAGTTCAGTTAATATTAGGTACTTAGGTAAATATTTAGGTTTAGGTATTTCAGAGATTTGACCTATTCACTAACCTCACTACAATGGTGTTTTATTTGCTTTATCCTTATATTCCCCATATGAATCTAATGTTACTGTCTAACATTACCAAAGTTCCTACGTACGTTCCTACTGTTTGTTCCTACGTCCTACCTGTTTTGTGTACCTATTTACGTCCCTTTCAACTAGCTGGGTGTGTGTTTAAAGCAATACTGGGAGAGAACTCCACATTTACTACTAATCGTGACGTCACTTATCGTGGTGCAATGATAAGTTACCTAGCTAGATCTAGACTAAAGCTTGCGAGTTGGCATTCTCGACTTTGAACCTAACCCTAGGCCGACCCTAAGACAAATATCTCTGCAGACCGAAGTCCAGGGATGAGAGACAAATGCCACCTAATATAAGTGAGGGAATAAATAAATATATAAAGATAGACTTGAAATGATGAAGCGTGGTCAAAAAAATGGGTTCGAAAGCTCGACCGGTCCCACTTCGACAAGACCCCCACTATAATGACAACAAACCATCGAAATCAAGAGAGCAATTGATCGATCCCGATTCAAGGGAATAATCGATCCTCTGACTCGCTCTAAAAGTATCAGAGTCTACCTAACAAGATGGAATACAGCTTTCGTAATGCCACGACTTCAAATATTTTGCCGTCTCCAGACTGCATACCAATACAAGTATTGGATTTCTAAGCACGGGGATTTGAACTAAAAGTTACAATAATATTTTTAAACCCTGAAGTTACAGAATTGACTTTGAAATTTACTTTTCCCCAGACTAGTCACACTAATCAATTGTATAGCTTCAAACACCACCACTGTACCTGTACCAAAACACGTGTAACATCTGAAGCCACACAATTCACCAGTACACAGTCTCCCCACTTTAAACGACACTCTACTTTACTTTCGTACACGGTACGAAATCACAAACAAACACAAAAGAAACAACGAGTCTCCCGGCACTCACAAAACAAAATAAAATTACCAACTTGCAGCGTGACGCTGTCAGTCGTCCAAAGGTCCAAAAGCGAATCCCCCAATCCACATCTAATAATAATAAACCGCCCCGCCCCTTTAGCCAGAAACGAATCTAGGACCTATTACTAGGTGGGCACACGGGCCTAGCAAATAAGATGCGTTGTCTCTAGTATTGCACCATGTCGCCGAGATTAAATAATTACCATTGATATAAAACAACAAGAAATAAAAAATACTTGTAACAAACTTTATGACAACATTTATATGTGTAATAATGATAATTTTCTTATATATTTTCTGGTAAAAACATCAAGTACTTCTTCAATGTTTTCCACCGAATAAATATTGATAAATATTCACTATGATTAGATAATTTAACCGTACTACACGACGTCGCCTCAGCGGGGCTCGTGCTCCCCCGCACTTCGATCCTGCGTCCGTCCTTGCAAGGCAAAGTAGGTATTCTTTAACACAAAATTCCCCGAATTATATTTAGCTCGCCGCTTGCCTGTCGTGGAAAAAACCCATGGAATAGCCTACAGTTTCGCGCGCTCTGTTGATTTGTATTTACACTACCTACTCTAGGTATATTTCTTTACCTACTTACTTAGAAAACCATATTTTCTAACTACTCGCTGATTCGATCTGTTCATGTATCTACACTAGATAGTGATACTTACATTTATGTATCAAAATATTTTAATAATATTGTATTTAATGTTTCCTATGTTCATATAATGTAACGTTAATCATTTTGGTTCGTTACAGTTCGACCCCCAAACTTTGCACAAGTGGGATTTCCCTACTGACGCAAAGTTTCCCCTAAGACGTAAATATTCCACTTTATATATATATATTAAAATTGTTTTCTTATTATTATTTTTTAAATTATTAAATAATTAATATTATTATTCACATATTTTATTATTTTCTTTATTAGTATTGTAATTATTTATTTGCAACTCTAATTTGTTGAACCTTAACCTTATACTTTTCAAAGTGTATTGTGTGTTTAAACCGAATGAAAGGTCAGTCACTACTCCGTCCAGTAACTAAGCGTTATGATGTTTCGAACATAAGCCTTTATCCTTATTGCCAGATAATAGGTCACGCATCGAGTCACAGAACCTTGGTTGTGAGGCAAGGTCAATCCTAATGATATGGTGTAGGCCTGTTCCGGACTGATTTACTTTATATCTCCTAGAGGATTCCTACACCACTGTGCAACAACACTGTCCGCCCCCAAAGCCTTCCACATAAAGACGGATGCTCTAGCACCCGGCTAAGCACCAGATCAGACCATTAACCAACCCAACATTCGGAGTTTGTGCAGTGTGCTTAGTTCGGACCTAACATGTATAGTGAGAATGATTATGAAGTCAGTATGAAGTCACTGCTGTTTCGATCTCAGATCCTTCCAACCTGAATTTGATCTATTAACCTAACACCAAAAACATTCCTTCATAATATTCTTCTGAGGTGCAAGTATAAAGTTCCAGATTCATCAAACCGCCCCAGATTCTGGAAAGTGCTAAACTAAGCATAATCCTCCATACCGAGTTTAATATCAAAACATCCATAATAATTATTCATCATTCACCTCTTAATTCTTTAATGCAATTTTTTTTTTATCACTTACTTCCATCAGAACATTTCCTTAACATTCATGGATTTTCTCGCTATCATACTTAGTAGCACTACCAATTGAATTTGTGACAACGAGTAAGCAAATTTTCTAAATATACATTTCTATAATTTTCCAAAAACAATGAACAACATAGATGTGAAATTCTTTAAAAATAAAGAGATAATTATTTTATATTTTACGTATGAAACTCTTGTGACAAAAATAAATAAGCAAACATAATTGTATAACTAAGATAAATATCTGATTTTAATTATTTAATTTTTTTTCGTTGGCAATACTATAATATAAAATCTATTTGATTTAATACCTTACATAAAATTTTGCTTTAAAATATTTGTTATTCATTTTTAATAATTTAGTTTCAGTTCTGTATATTTTTTTTTTAGTCTCATGACAATTTAAGATTTTGATCTTCCTTTATCCTTTTAAATAAGTTAAACATTACCTAATGTAAACAACTCAGGACTTCATGTACTTTTTTAATTTCATTATTTACCCATGAAAATGCAAAAATTGATCTAAAAAATAAGCCGAATTTCCAAAATATCAATTTAGAAAAATTTATTTTGAAATAATTATTTGAAACACCGATTTTATCAACTACTTTTATTTCGTCCGTATGTGTATCATCCCTAAAACCTTCTACTAATAATGAATACAATGTTTGTCATTGAAAATGTACTTGATGCATACCGCTATTACCATCAACTAACCCATCCGAATTTCTAAAAGTAGCATAAAAATAGTCATTACGATTACGTTCCTCGCGCAAATCTAACCTTCAAAATCATATACATATTCTGTGATACCCTACCTTACCTACATTACCTTTTAGAGTGATCAAGAAATATCCAGTGAGTTCATAAATTAAAATATTAAATATTGCGTATACAAACATATTTGACAACTTTTCTAATTTCGCACAATTCCTACATAGCTTACTGTGGGTCCAGCGAACCCCAGTTCAAATCTCACCCTTTTTTTTATATTTATTTTATTTTATTTTATTTTATTTTATTTTATTTTATTTTATTTTATTTTATTTTATACTACCTACCTTTCAACTTAAACAATGAAGCAAGTTTTGTTAAACTTTTAACTAATTAACTATTTAAGTTAGGTAATCATGTTGAAATGAAATTGACATGATACATAAATAAACTTCCTGCCTTACCAACCAACCTTTCTATAGAACAGGTAGCTTATAATATAAATTAAACCGCCCTTCCGTGAATAGCTACTATGATTACCTTAACGATACCTACTTTCTTAGAAAATATATAGGTATTTAGATTTCTATAATTATGTAGATTCAAATGATCAGTTAAGTAATAAGCAATTTAAATTGATACCCTAAAATGTCAACAAATCACAATCAAGCATGTGCCAAATACAGTGTTTGGACGTGGCCCTGACTACCCTATTTCCCAGTGTCCCCAAAATTCCACACACTTTACATGCCTATCCGTGATCGTCCGTCCGTGAGCAAGTTTTGTCTTGCTTTCGCATTTAAAGTAGGCACTCACTACAATAACTTGTTAATTACCTATCTGCATAAATGAACACTCAGAAACTTTGATTCTAATCTCTGGTCTTTGTCTTGTAAACATTTTGTTTAGCTGTAGGAGTCTATCAGTAAACTATTTAGAATTACATGAACTATAATCAGATTCATTTTGATCTAGGATTATCAAAGAATGTACTTCTGTACTGCCTTACTAATTCACCGATGTAACTATTTTACTAATCTGTGACAATTTCAACCAAACACGATATTCTCAACAACCTATAAATATAATACCTATAATTATGTACCTAGTTACTTTCCCTGCAAATTACTCAGGCTGAAACAAGAACTTCACTCTACTAAACATTTTTGTCTTCCGTGTCTATTTTGCTAAACAAAGCCGGTTCTAGACAAGGTTACTATAAGTATCTTAGCTCTTTGCTAAGGATTTCGAAATGTTCAAACCCACTACGCTCTCATAACTAATTATTATCTGTGCATCCTTTATTTTTACTCTATGCAGCTCATTAAAGTGTAACTATTATTTTAATCTGTGCATTGTAAATTTGTAAACAAACAACCGTTCGGCAAAACAATAATAAACCTAGTTATTTCTAACCCAAGGAACCGAAATTCAATTAATCAATCAATCGCCGTGTATTCATAATCTACCTGCTGTCGGTACCCTCCAAATTCAAAGGAAAAATCATACAATCCAATCAAAGTAAGTGTGTTTTCATTCCTAACCTATCTAAACTTTTATAATATCCGCTCAAGAAGATTCTAAACTATAAAGTAAACTAATTGTGTCCTTATTATGCAAAGATAATTCGTTTCTTCCTCTTTTAAACTCTCCGTATGTAACAAAATATATTACAAAACTTCTAACACTTTCATATCAATTTCCAGGTGAAAATCAATCCTCTACATGACTGCCAGTATCACAACAAAATAACTGGAATGAATATTGACTAACCCATGGACTTGCCTAACATTCTGGTATTTGAGTAAGTACATATTATCATTATTCTATAACTTGCTAAGATTGCTCCTTGAAACTGATTCCAAATTGCTGATTACCATACATTACAATTCAGATAATCCTAAGATTTATTTATCTATTTTTTCTAATCCATTTCTGTATGAAAGTTAACCTGTAATTTCCTCACTATTCCTGAATAAACAATCTATCAACTGTTTTTATATTTGGAAAATAATATTCATCGGCCAATTCAATTAATTCAAAAGTCAAAACTACATATACCATGAGACGGGGTTAGTTATCAATTACTGTCACAAACTTTATTCTATCCAAAATACATCTATATTATGGTTATATCTGTGATTATGGTAAACCCTGATAACCCTAAAACTTTCCTTCAACATAACCTAAATAACGGCTTATAATTGTGACAACTAACTTTTTAACATTTTTCTTTGCTTTCAGAACACTGCTCCACATGGTAGTTGCTAACTCTTACATACAAGACTATATCTGCTAAATTGAGGACACAACAACAGCAAGTAAACTTTCACCTCGCTTCGGAAACCAAACTACAAGCATCCAGCCCCGCCTATCACTTATCCACAAATATTGTCAAGAATTTAATATTTCAAGATTAACCTACAATTAACTCAACAAAATTATTGTATAAATAATTCCTTGTAGGTACTACTACTTATAATCTGAACTAAACATAAAATTAAATAATCTCAATAAAATTTAACCCATTCTAATCGTAGAGATGAATTTTATCTGTATTCCATAAATGATGCAAATATAATCCATACGACCCCCGAAACCTTTGTTTTTTTTTTTCTTTCTTTCTTGACTGTAATTCAATCTAACTAAGTTGGTTCAACCTATTTCTTTACAAAACCACTAAGTACAGATTACATAAGTAGTTACTATGAATAAGCAAGGTAACTCCTACAACTCAACACAGTTGTCACTAAAAAGGTATATGGAAATGCCAAATCCTTTCACCACACTAGTTCAACCTTCTATCTTCTAATAACTTATACCTACTAAATGCATAACCAACTGTCTAGTTAGGTTATGTACTGTGAAATTCATTCATTCTAGAAACCAAATAAGATCCTATGGCATGAACCGATAGCTTGACTACCTACTTCTAAAACAAACAACTCCTGTAACACAGATAGGTATTTTGTATGACCTTAGATGGATAGATAAGCAAGTGTTAATATAGAAAACTATCGACCTGGCCCTACTAATAATTGACATATATATAATTAGATAGGTACCTATCTAGGTACTTATTTCAAAAATGTATCTAACTGTTCCTAGATAATTCGAGGAGAATCTAAAGATACCTACTTCCTCATGTAGGCGAGCCTATTAGTTACTTCTCCTACAATGGTTCTCCACTAAACTAAATCGATTCCTTAGCAGGTAGGTTGTCTGGTAGAGATTGCTATCTAGCGACAAATCCACCAATGCAAAAGCCTGTAGTAGATAAGTACTTGTCTAACCTGATGTAGGTATTATTAATTTAGTTTGCAATAAAGCATCCTCTATCCATCTATCTATATAACCTATCACAAGAACTAACCAATAAAATGAATTTCATCCTAAGTAGAACAACACGAATTTAAAATTCAAGATAAACACTTACATACTTCTACAATCAATGTTGATGATTCCTAAATAATGTCCCACAATTCACTTAGATTTCAAAAAATGCATCGTGACACCAACAGCCCCTAGTCTCGCCTCCTTCGAGAATCCTCACTGCAACTAGTGACGTCCTACTGCTATGAAATATGATGCAATTATTAACGATCACACTCAAGAAATATTTTTGAATAAATAATTCAACTAATATTGATTGTTATCTAAACTACCCATGTACTTAAATAAATAAGTAAATAGTGACTTAGGGTAGATTCTTATCTGCTCCTAGATATTCATTTCATTCTAATAAAATGAAGTCACTTCTATCAAAATATTCACGGTTTTACTTATTACCATAATACATTTTTATCTTATTAATAAGGTTATTCTCTTAGCAATAATCTCTAGCAAACCAACATTTCCCTAAACATTCCTACATATTTATTCTCTGTCCTGTCTACTTATAAATTCCTACTTGAACTTATTAAATTCCAACCATGAAAAGCCACCATAAAGTTTCACTAGTATTCACTAACAAACAACAATAAAATCATCGTAATATGTCCCATCACTAGCTCGCTCAAATTCGAATAATATTTGACCTAGTTTCGCCGGCTAGCAAATATTTTTTTTTTCCTCAAAAATGCACCTTATTAACTACCTGTAGGTAGTTAATACGAGTTTGTCCGACAGGTAAAATTGATTTTTTTAATTTTTTTTTCTGGCTAGAACTAAATCGATATATTTAGATAGTTATGTAAATACCTATTCTAACCAAATTACTTCGCGGGTAATGAAATATGAACTACCTACGTATAACTACAATATAATTAGGTAGAAACCTCAATTATTCGTCAAACTTCTTCCTATCCTATATCAATGTCTAAAAAATACCTAAGTCTTAAAGGAATTTGTCTCAAAGCCTCTCCTTTTTCTACGACAACAAATTGTGCAAGTCCAACTTGCACTACTAAACTAAAATCCTGGTCACGGCACCAAATTGTAACACCCCCCCTCTAAAACGACTAATGGTAGCTTAACTTAACTTACCGTAACTGAACTTAAACTAACTGTTGGTTTATTGTGATACGTAAAATTGGCCACGTGTATCGTCTAGTGATCTAGGTAGGATCCTAACATCATGAGAACCGTAATAATCCTTGTTCTTTTGAGGAACTATGAGACAAATCCTATAACTACCTACTTCTACCTACTTAAATAGATATTTCTAATCTATAAATACATCCTAAATTTAGAATACCTATCTTCCTATTTAGTTGTATGATAATTAAATATAGTAACTATGTGCTACCTACTATAATAAACAGATTTCTACCAATTATCGAATGTTCTGGAGTCTTTCATACTGAATCTAATTGCGGCTCTGGCACGCGCCCCGCCACCGCGCTATGCAGTGGAATTCGTCTCCAAACTGGACTTCCTCCTCCGCAGTCAAGTATAGTAGGCACACAGTACCATAACTATAATAGGGGAGTGTTAATGAATTTACTTTGTAATAGTTCAGTCTTTATGTTCCGTCAGCTAGGGATTAGAGGACATAATCTTTTATCAAATTCTGCTTGGCCATACATTTCTGACATTCAAGGGACTTTACGTTATGTTGGTTATGTTTGCAAAACAATCTCTTTCTTTCAATCCTCTTGTTATCTGCGGATTAGCAATTCCCTATAGCTAGAGAAAAGCAAATCCTATTTGGCACTCTTCCTACCTAGCCTATTTGTATCCTAGATACCTAAATTTGAATCTGCAATTCCCTTTTGTCAGAATAGGGAAGACTAATCTTAATAGTATTCAAATAAACTACTTGGCATATCCATATGGTTATAAATAAACCACTCAAGAAGAATCTTATTTAGCAAAACTTTTGTTTTATAAAATTTGGTAGATAGATTACTATCTTATAAAGTAATAATAAACTATGGTCTCACTACTGTAGGTAGATAAGTAAATACAATGCTGAAATGTCTATACTACTCCCAAGACTTTGAAGAAAATAGAGTTTTCTGGTCAAGAAATACTCTTAGTAATAGGAGTCCACCGCTCCAGCCTTGTTAGACAAATCATCATTCCCCACATTCGGAGGTTGAAGCAAATATTTGAAGTAAATAGAGTTTTCTGGTCAAGAAATACTCTTAGTAATAGGAGTCCACCGCTCCAGTCTTGTTAGACAAATCATCATTCCTCACATTCGGAGGTTGAAGCAAATAGATATAAATAAGACCATTATTCATCATTAGATCTATAATCTGTAATCCAACGGGTTCTCCCTAAGACTTAGTTTCCTGGTCAAGAAATACTCTAAGTAAGGAACTACTGTTCCAGTCATACTTATTAGACAAATTCACCAACTCTTTCAGCAAAAGTAAAATAGTTCAGTTAATATTAGGTACTTAGGTAAATATTTAGGTTTAGGTATTTCAGAGATTTGACCTATTCACTAACCTCACTACAATGGTGTTTTATTTGCTTTATCCTTATATTCCCCATATGAATCTAATGTTACTGTCTAACATTACCAAAGTTCCTACGTACGTTCCTACTGTTTGTTCCTACGTCCTACCTGTTTTGTGTACCTATTTACGTCCCTTTCAACTAGCTGGGTGTGTGTTTAAAGCAATACTGGGAGAGAACTCCACATTTACTACTAATCGTGACGTCACTTATCGTGGTGCAATGATAAGTTACCTAGCTAGATCTAGACTAAAGCTTGCGAGTTGGCATTCTCGACTTTGAACCTAACCCTAGGCCGACCCTAAGACAAATATCTCTGCAGACCGAAGTCCAGGGATGAGAGACAAATGCCACCTAATATAAGTGAGGGAATAAATAAATATATAAAGATAGACTTGAAATGATGAAGCGTGGTCAAAAAAATGGGTTCGAAAGCTCGACCGGTCCCACTTCGACAAGACCCCCACTATAATGACAACAAACCATCGAAATCAAGAGAGCAATTGATCGATCCCGATTCAAGGGAATAATCGATCCTCTGACTCGCTCTAAAAGTATCAGAGTCTACCTAACAAGATGGAATACAGCTTTCGTAATGCCACGACTTCAAATATTTTGCCGTCTCCAGACTGCATACCAATACAAGTATTGGATTTCTAAGCACGGGGATTTGAACTAAAAGTTACAATAATATTTTTAAACCCTGAAGTTACAGAATTGACTTTGAAATTTACTTTTCCCCAGACTAGTCACACTAATCAATTGTATAGCTTCAAACACCACCACTGTACCTGTACCAAAACACGTGTAACATCTGAAGCCACACAATTCACCAGTACACAGTCTCCCCACTTTAAACGACACTCTACTTTACTTTCGTACACGGTACGAAATCACAAACAAACACAAAAGAAACAACGAGTCTCCCGGCACTCACAAAACAAAATAAAATTACCAACTTGCAGCGTGACGCTGTCAGTCGTCCAAAGGTCCAAAAGCGAATCCCCCAATCCACATCTAATAATAATAAACCGCCCCGCCCCTTTAGCCAGAAACGAATCTAGGACCTATTACTAGGTGGGCACACGGGCCTAGCAAATAAGATGCGTTGTCTCTAGTATTGCACCATGTCGCCGAGATTAAATAATTACCATTGATATAAAACAACAAGAAATAAAAAATACTTGTAACAAACTTTATGACAACATTTATATGTGTAATAATGATAATTTTCTTATATATTTTCTGGTAAAAACATCAAGTACTTCTTCAATGTTTTCCACCGAATAAATATTGATAAATATTCACTATGATTAGATAATTTAACCGTACTACACGACGTCGCCTCAGCGGGGCTCGTGCTCCCCCGCACTTCGATCCTGCGTCCGTCCTTGCAAGGCAAAGTAGGTATTCTTTAACACAAAATTCCCCGAATTATATTTAGCTCGCCGCTTGCCTGTCGTGGAAAAAACCCATGGAATAGCCTACAGTTTCGCGCGCTCTGTTGATTTGTATTTACACTACCTACTCTAGGTATATTTCTTTACCTACTTACTTAGAAAACCATATTTTCTAACTACTCGCTGATTCGATCTGTTCATGTATCTACACTAGATAGTGATACTTACATTTATGTATCAAAATATTTTAATAATATTGTATTTAATGTTTCCTATGTTCATATAATGTAACGTTAATCATTTTGGTTCGTTACAACGTGCTAGGGAGCTAATTGCGTCTTTATTAAATTCATTTTATTTTTAGTTTTGTTTTATGTTTCACTTTGTATTTTTAATTTCTGGTCGATTATATCAGAAGTGGGATTCCTACTTATTCCCATCGCTTTTGGTACACCTGACCTACATTAGAAAAGTGTTGCTAAAAAAAAGATCTGATTCTGAGTATTTAATTTTTTTCGATGAATGTGTACAGCTTTTTAACGATTAATGACCGACGATGAAAGTTCTTCTCGTTCAAGTAGGCAAAAGCGTAAGTCTAGTAAAGACGCGCTGGATGCCACCCTTGCTAGATTCACTTGAGCAACATTCTATTGCGCCACCGCCGTCCGAGTCTTTGACCCCACAGACACCGCAGCCCAATCTACCCGCGCTGACGAATAACGATGTGGCCGACAACACGCACGATGATGACTCCAAGGCGGGAGGGTTGTCTCTCAAGGTGACGGTCCTAATGGGGGCACAACTGGCAGAATCGTGGAGACACTCACTTCGCTTCGATGTCTCGTAATTACATTCACAATATCAATGTCTGGTGCGATGAAGTCGATAGGGCTAAAGAAACGAATGGTTGGGATTAATCACGTGTTCTAGACCGTTTGTCATCCATTTTTGTATTCAGTTTACTCTTGGGTCGCTTGAGTTTTGTGAAATTCAAACCGTACGTTTTTGTTGTAAAAAACGGGCATTTGATCAATTTTTGCTTACAGAAACGCCGTTTTGAGGGTAGAAAGAAAAAGTTTGATGAAGTGAAAGTATTTATTTGAATCAACTCTTATTAAATCAAAAGGTTTGAAGTACGTTCTAGTGATGAACCGAGGCTTTCTTGAGCCGACATTACATCGACACGTAAGTCCGTCGTAGGTGTTAATCGAGCGGAGTATTGAACTTTATCTTGGAATAAATCGCGTTCGATTCGTGGTTTATTGTAAATGAGTTGCAAGGTTGATGGCAGGTTCAGCAAAAGAGTTGTCGAGAGCCATTAATTTACTGCGTTGCTTTCGTGAAAAGATTTCACCTTGGCATTTGAAAGTCGACAAATATTTAAGGCAATTCATCAAAGAAATCATCGCCCTCAAGAACCACCTATAACACTTTTGGCTAGGCGTGTTGAAGGTGGTAGTTGCACATTGATTTATTTTACGCACTTTTGTGAGCTATGTTCTATGTACAAGATTAATTTATTTTTTATGTCTTGAGTCAGGTGTAGCCGAGCTCTTACGCACATGTACTAATCCACGAGTGTGAGGACGCGCATTGCTGGTCCGCGCGTCCTGTGTTCCTGTCCACACTCTTCCATGAGTGGAAGGACGCGCCTTGCTGGTGCGCGCGTCCTGTGTTCCTGTCCATACTCTTCTATGAGTGTGAGGACGCGCCTTGCTGGTGCGCGCGTCCTGTGTTCCTGTACACACTCTTCCATGTGTGTGAGGACGCGCCTTGCTGGTGCGCGCGTCCTGTGTTCCTGTCAACACTCTTCCATGAGTGGGAGGACGCGCCTTGCTGGTGCGCGCGTCCTGTGTTCCTGTCCACACTCTTCCATGAGTGTGAGGACGCGCCTTGCTGGTGCGCGCGTCCTGTGTTCCTGTCTACACTCTTCCACGAGTGTGAGGACGCGCCTTGCTGGTGCGCGCGTCCTGTGTTCCTGTCAACACTCTTCCATGAGTAGGAGGACACGCCTTGCTGGTGCGCGCGTCCTGTGTTCCTGTCAACACTCTTCCATGAGTGTGAGTACGCGCCTTGCTGGTGCGCGCGTCCTGTATATCTGTCCACGCGCCCCTGTGCGCGCGATGACGTGCCTTGATTTTGTGCGCATCCTGTGCGTGCTGATCACGCGCCCTTCTGCGTCTTGAGTTTCTGCGCGTGAGGTCACTTGAGGAGCTTCTGCTCGCAATACTGAATCAGAGGCCCTCTGATGCCGGATGCATCACAATGGCTCGACTGGTTCTCTTTCTGTATATAACTACTTCGGGTAATCGATGGTTTGAAAGGTCTCTGCTCTGTTCATATTTCTACAAATATGAACTTGTGCTTGGTTGTTTCGATGAGATGTTTACCTAACATAGCGGATATGTGCTGGTGAAGCTCTTGTAAAACGTTTTGGACTTTGTATGGCGGGTGATGTAAAGCCGGAATCTATCATTTGTTATGCTTTGAGTTTTAGCTTCCTCTGGAGCTATATAGGCAGTTAACTCTTAAAGGGTTCTGTCATAGTATGGTATCGAGTGTGATTCTCTACCACGGTTAAGACGGTAATGAGTATAATTCTCTACCGCTTCACGTTGGCATCGAGTGTGATTCTCTGCCACGGAACACGTTGGTATCGAGTGTAATTCCCGACCACGGCAGGGCAGTTAACTTTTAAAGGGTTCTGTCATAGTATGGTATCGAGTGTGATTCTCTACCACGGTTAAGACGGCAATGAATATAATTCTCTACCGCTTCACGTTGGCATCGAGTGTGATTCTCTGCCACGGAACACGTTGGTATCGAATGTAATTCCCGACCACGGCAGGGCAGTTAACTCTTAATGGGTTCTGTCATAGTATGGTATTGAGTGTGATTCTCTACCACTTCACGTTGGCATCGAGTGTGATTCTCTGCCACGGAACACGTTGGTATCGAGAGTGATTCTCTACCACGGCAGGACAGTTAGCCTTTCAGGGGGCGCTGTCATGGTATACTAGTCACTACCAAAATTTTCTTTACTGGCCAGGTTGTGTGTGTGTATTGGGGGCCCTCGAGATTGATATGTGTGAATGTTACAAAAGGTTGAGTGCAATATGAATAACGTTTGTTGTCGAATGTATAATGCTTGAAAGTTATTTCTGAAAGGAGTATGCTTATTGAATTATTTTGAGAAATAATTTCTTAAATATAAATTTCTCTACTCCTTTCAGCTGATGAATCCATTCTAGAAACAGCAGCTGAAGACGTGGCTGGCTCAAGTCGTTAGCATCCCAGAATTGCGGACGAGGTCGACCGCCCGTCAAGAGAGGCCGTGTAACGTGAAAACGATGGTGCGATGGGCGTGACCGGATCATGCGTCACCAAACTTGCCGAGACTTGAAGCGGGGAGCGGGCGCGCCGCTTGCCACTTTTACTCGGACGGTCGGAGCGTGCGGACGTGCTAGGGAGCTAATTGCGTCTTTATTATATATCCTGTATACATATACTCACGGTAGAAGATATAACTCAAAATTGTTACTCATTCATAATTAGCCGTGTTGGCCTAGTGGGCGAATAATTACCGTTGTTCTTTCTAAATTGAACTTGCAAATTACAGCCCTTCTTTTTCAAATCATAGGGTAGGGCTGTAACGTAACAACCGTGAATCGAAAAACGTGTCAAACGTGTCACTTTTCTATTTCAAAGGTCAGCCTCTGCTTGCGACTTCGCCCGCATGGTACCCAGATTAAAATAAGCGAATGTATAAGTCTAGGTCGAACCTAACCTAACTGAAATTTTTCATCCAAATCGGTTTAGCTGTTACAAATACTAGTCTACAAATATCCAGACAATTCTCGCAATTGTAATATTATAACTTACTAATAAGAAAAGTAGATATGATATAATTTTGTAGTTATAATTGCCAGTTTTGTATGAAAAATATCAAATGTATAATTTTGTATAGTTTTGAAATAACTTTTTCTGAATAATGATAAAATCCTGGTAAACCCTACCACTCCAATCTTACCACAGATGATTATTAATATTAAATAATCATTCTATTAATATTGCTTTACTATAAAGATTTTTATTATATTAACGAATTTTAAAGTATTTGTGGGATTATTGATCACCTCAAGTTTGAACGGTCAATAATAATTTTAAAGTTGGAAGTTTTATCACTCATTTTCAAAAAGCTAGGCCAAGTTGCCGTGCCTAATAGCTTGTTACCTGATAAAAACCAGCACCGAACCAGCATCGCTACAATTTATGAGGATAATTTTACTAAAGCCATTTAGTAGAGCTTTCTATTTAATTGAATACAAAAGTTAAACGTTCCGAGTCACTTTATTCTCCGGCGAATATTTGCAAATCCATTTTCTCAGAAAGTAAGCATTTAGATACAGCATTTTCCTTTCCTAATAAGTTTTAAAATTACGTGACGATTGCTGTGTTAATTCGCTAATTTAAGTAAAGTATTGGATAAACCAATTGTGACGAATTATAGCATGTGTAAAATCTGTACATAAACCGTCTGTGGTGTAGAATGAGTTAAATGCAACCTGTAAATTATAGGAAACATTTTAATTTTAATTTCCAGGCGATCTTGTATAATGCTAATTAGATGATTAGAAAAACTTAGTTCGTAACCCAGCGTAAAATCATCACCCTTTCTACTAGAAGATACAAATGTAATTTCACATTTTAAAAAACAAGTAGCAAAAGTTAAATAAATAATCCCGGTCATTTTTCACACAGCATCATCTAGCCCCAAACTAAGCAGTGCTTGTATTATGGGAACTATATGATTGATATACTACTTAGATACTTTTTTTTTGTAAATACTTGCATATTATGTATAGAAAACACCCAGATCCGAGAGAAATATTTTCAGATCATACAAACATTTGTCCCGTGGCGGGAATCGAACCTGCAACCTACTGCATCTCAGACGGGCTTTCGCCACACAGGTCTTCAAAACAAACAGGGGTAGTAAAAAAATATATCGTGGTAGCATATGGAAATATTTTTTTTTGCCTTTACAGGGTGTTTGTGGGTCTGGATGTTTTCTATGTATATTAAATATGTATTTACAAAAAAAAGTATATTAGTAGTAGTTCCCATAATAACCTCTCAAGCTGCTTAGTTTGGGGCTAGATGATGCTTTGTGATTTATTTTATGCCTAGGTACGTGCTCCTTCTATCAATCTGCCTGCCTATGCCTAATTAGTGCAAATATGGAATTTTAATATTTGCTAGTAAAGTTTTAAAATCTCAAACTCTGTTAACATTGCGAAGGTGGTAATTGTATGAGTTTCTGATAAATACCCTAGCTAGAACAATAACGCAATAGAGGTGAACAATATAAATCAGTAGATATCAAAGCAATATCGTGGCATAGACATTGTAGCCCGGAAATTAAATATTTTGTATAGAACATTAAACGAGATTTACGATGTAGTGTTACTTACATCACAGTGACAGCGTACTTTTTGTTATTTTATAATATGCAACTGTATAGATAGATACCTACAAGGACTTTCCATCTTGATTGCTGAAAAATAAATGGAATCAGTGCCATTTTAGGTTATATGAACTTATATGATTGGGTTTTTCCCACTTGCAACAAGGCCTAGATTTTATAAATAACGTAACTGATGACGGCGTTAATACTGCGGTGAATGATGTCACTATTCGTCGTTACCTTACCTTGACGGTATATAACGGTCGACGTACTACGGTAATTCTATCTAGCTTAACAAAGATAAAGTATGTTTTGGTAAATGAAGTTAAGATATTTTGTGTACTTATAAACCAGCTCCATCTAATTTTGGTTACAAGAAGCACCCAGCAATTTGGCGCGAGCTCACAGATACCTGATTGCAAACTTCTTGGTTTCAAAATTCCTCTTTAGTGCCAAACGCTAATTAACATGAAAACGTTGGGCAGGGAAATAAGCATTTGCCTTCGCCAGGAATCATGAAGAGAGCGGTCCCATTAACTTTTATTATTCGCAGTTTTAAAGCGTGTCGTCCAAATTGGTCGGCCGTATTCGCGGGACATCTTCGAGTGCGCCATTTTCATTATCAAAATGACTCTTGGAAATAATTTATTTTGTGTTCATTATATTTTTTTAGGAGAGTCAAATAATTTTAGATTTTTAAATAATAGCCAGACATCACAAATATAAAACTTTGTTAGTATCGGTATTATGGACATACTCGTAAGGTAGTCATTTTCGCTGAAATTTCCGCGTCTTTAGTTTGTTTACAGACTGCAGTGCAGTCGTTCAAAGATGAATATCTTGAAATCCAGTCAAAGACAGGTGACAATAGAATCTTCTTTATACATTGCAAATGCTTGTTTTTGACACAATTCCGTAGCTAGCAGCAAACTCTGTTTTATTTTTGATTCCATGCGACGGTTGATTTTGATTCCCGTAGCGGCATCTATTCGCGGTACGCGTATTCTTAAATAAAATATTTGATAATGGCCCTGTATAAAATAATGTTCTATTTAACTAGAATTAGGCACGTACAATATTGAGCCACATAAGTGGAATGTGCTACATCCACTCTGCTATCTGACTTCTTACGCAAGTAACTCCACAAATTGTTTTAATGCATACACTAAATTTTTCATAACCAATTAGATACTCTCAATATAATTTTGAAGTTATGTTACAAGATGCTAGACTAATGAACGGCGTACATAGCTGGCATCTGGTAGATATTTATTTCCCTTCTTTGAGCTCTAACTCTAGATAAATATTTTGTTGTAAAAGACGGTGCTAGTAAACGACATACCAATCCTAGTTAAGTTACCCTAGTTAAAGGTACAGAGAAAACAGTTTTTATAATTTTATAAAGAACATTAAAGTTTTTCGTCATTGTAATCATTTGCATACAATTTTTTTTAGCATTTGGGGGTTAGGAATATCCTGAAATCTTAAATGCAAAAAAAATATTTTACCTGATTTAGTCGAATGTCACTATATCGACTGGTTAGACTAATTACACGGTCTAATTGGTTTGTTTGTCCATCTGTAACTGCGGCTCCGTGGGACGTTCTAGTTAATTAGTATCCTAACCAATTCCTGTGTGATTTACGTGTTTAAAGGCTAAAAGGTTTGTTTTTAGGGTTCCGATGCAATGGCATAAACGGAATCCTTATAGATTCATCATGTCCGTCATCTGTCAGTTCGTCGTATTACACTCCGATGTAACGGATAAGGTTAAAGTTGCCATTTGTTTTTTTGTTAATATGTATTTGTTGTTTCTTTGAGCCTATAGTATAAAATAATGTGTAATAAGTAGCATTCGATATGGAATAAAAATTTGTTCGACGGATTTCCAATGATAACTTGAGGACTTAGAGGTAACTTTGGGACCCTAATATACCGTGTCACGACACGTCTTGGACAGCTTTATTTTAGTGTGAGTTAAGTCACCTTAATAGCTATTTGCTATTGTGCCACAGCTTATAAAAGTTGTAATCTACAAAAAACACGATCACGATTAAGATGCTCAGATTCATAATGAGTACGCCGATCTGTGAGGATAGTCAGAGATACGTCCAAACATTATAATGTTATAATATAAAATATGTAGAAACCATCAGTTACAACAGTGATTATCCAAAAGAGTTTTTGCTTCGCATATTTGTAGGTAACCAGCAAAACTACAAGTTCCATTACCCCTTTCTTCGGTAGGTACAACTCGACCACGCCACATCGGTCACGCGATGTTCACATTACATAGCAGAAAGATTTCGTTTCCACTTACAAAATCACTTTGTATCTTCTTTAGATCGCGCTTTTCGCTTGGTAAGCATTTTCAGCGCTGTCGAGTTTACTGTTATTATGCACGACTAAAGGTGCTATGGTCCATTTCTACCCGAACGTAAGGCGTATGCCAGTATAATTATGATTTTTGTGTGTTTATCGGTTACCATTTATCTCTGAATAAAATCAATTAGTGTGGCTTCAAGGATAGTTCTTAGACGGATTTTATCGCCATAAGTCACTGGAAGGCGCTGCGATAGAAGACGAAAAACCCGTCGGGGTGTTTAAATATTTTGCAAAAGTTCACTTGTTTACTTGTTATCAATACATCCAGGGTTTGGAGTTGAGATTGACCAAGGCTACAGAATTCATAGATTCTTGACTGACTGTGACTATGATTGGTATTTCATAAGTCTCTGTTTGAGGTTAGGCCCAAACCCGGCTTCTTAGTATAAATCTGCGTTGTACCGCGACTCTTGGGGGTATCGTTGCTCACGGTGATCCATATAATATGCACTTTGTAACTCATTATCATCATAAACAAACTGTAGAAGTTCATAGCTGGCCTCCCCTAAAGAGTGCCTTGACAAATGATTTTGAGCTACTTACAACAAGATTTTCCGCAACGATTATAATGATAGGTCTAGCAAACATTGTAGAATGTTTATTCGCTTTCCTATGAGACGAATTATGATGGTTCAGGTAGCGCTTTATATAGGTAATTTAATTGTTGCACCTGAGTTGGATCGGTTATTATTAAATCTTTAGCTCCAGGCAGACGTACAATATTCAAAGCGAAGTTTTCTTTTGCTATTTCTCGGCGTATCCGGCTAAGAAAAATAATATTTAGTCACTAACATGTCACTAGATAATATCGCTTCGTAAACAAAAGTACTTACAGAATATTTATTATTTCAAAGTTTCAAAAGTTAAGTCCTTTACATAGAGCGAGTATCTTACATTAAAATATGCAAGTGAAGTGAAGGCTTCATCTTCTGTTTTCAGGATCTTCAGACTTTTTATATAGGTACAACTAAGATGCCTAACCTATGGATGCTTGCAAATTCAGAGGTATAACTCGCGCGTTATCGACCCTGATACATATCAGGTGAAAAATCTCATGTGCCTGTAATTTCACCGCCACCTTCAAACCGGAACACAGCAATGATCACAAAAATATTTTTTTATATATAGTTAATCGTTTAAAGAGCAATGTGTACGCTTTTATAATAAAATACCAAATAATATGCAAAAATTGACAAATAACAAATTAAAAACGTAATTGATCAAAAACTTATAAAAAGGCATACTATAAAATATCAGATTATTTGAATGATAATAACTCTTGGAAATGAAATTTAAAATTCTCCAACTCGATAAAAAAATGTAGGTACCTATTGTTTTGTAAAAGGATCATTAAAAAGAATAACTAGCCATATTTTCTTGGCTTTCTTTCCTGGCTTGGTCGCGAATGAATAGACAGTAGATAAAATCGACGTTTCAAAGTCCCTGTAATTTTAATGAATAAATATATTTTTACTTTGACTTCAACTTTGACGAGTATGACTGCTTTCAAAATTCTCGCGCTCATGTTACTTGCTCACGATTACGTATTTTGCATACGATTCTCACTTTTCAATTTTGTTAAGCGATAATGGTTTTTCCACTTGCGGATATCGTACATTAAGTTTACGAGAGATGAGTTTTTTTATTTTCTTTTCATAATAGTATCCTACATATAAAAAAACTTAGCATAAGACAGACTAGGTCCTATGTTTTTTTATTAAAAAAAAAGGATAAAAAGGAAAAAAAGGATAGGGATAAAGCTAAATGGTCCAAAAAACTAGTTAACATAATGTCCTTTACATTATGTTAACTATTTTTTTGGTCCAAAATAAATCGTGCATGAAAACTTTCACAACTAAAAATTCAAAACTTATGACATCTGTCCAAGGGAAGTATTTCTGCGTCAGCTTGAAGCGTACTGCAAGCCAGATACAATTTCACGCTGTGCCAACTTGCAAAATTCGTTGCGAAATTCTAATTTTATACAGACTAAGGAGGCATGGAGCTTATATTTAACTGCTATGTGACGTGTGAGCTCAGTTAACACTCGGCGAGCATAAGTGCATAATGCAAGACCTTGACGTTTATGATAGGGAAATGTAATATTGTCTATATTATTATTTCTTAGGATGCTGTTTATTTTTTGTACAAAAATAAATAAATAATGCGGGACATTTTCACGCCCAAAGTAACTAGCTAGTAGTTTATGTACTTTGGTTCTTTTTGTGCTTGTGTTTTGTGTATTTTTATTAAAGCTGATACATGTGGGTACACAAGATTTTATGGCATCAAATTATGAGAAAAACAACCTGCAATATTATGTATTGTAAATTAAAAGAGATTTAACATGAAATGTCAAAACTATCGAGTTCCGACAGTAGTGGTCCCAAATGGCTCGAAGTATCATAAGTTTATCCAAGCATGGTACATACAACATTATTAGATAATAATGAGACTGAAGAACGAAGCATCAACCTCCGCCTTTTTTAAGTCGGCTAAACATAACAACTTTAGAAAATCTTCATGAAGAATATAAAGAACAAGCTTAAATTGAACATTGGAAATTTCCCGTGGAAATGTCTCATTAAGAATGCTAAAGCTGGCGAACAAAAGTGGATAATCTGTTTGGCGTCCGGCGAATATTAAAGAAGCGAACCGGCCCGGAAGGCCTTTTGTTCAGATCAAAGCAATCTCACGGCTTTACTAATTGACCTTTGCATTTTGATAGAGTTCTCTAAATTCAAGTTTATAAGACTCTGTGTGGACGGAATGTGAAGGCTCGAAACAGTAATTATAGTTTTCATGTGGGAAAATATCACTGGCGGTGGATCAATTCATTTGAACACCGTAATTATCTTGTTGTCGTTTTGCTAGACATTCTGAATGATGCCCATAAAGTTAAAGTTCTTTGTTCATTCCTTTGTTGTGAATAATTTAAATATAATTTTAATTATTCGAACGTTTGTACCTACCATTTGCAAATGTGTGGTTATTATAAATTGCGGCATTTTTTATGTAAGTTTACACAGATTCGTATATAAGTAGGTAGGTTCATACTTTTTGGTAGGTACATTTTTAGCCGCTTTCATAAGAATGCAACGTGATTGAACTATGTCGTTGGAGTCTCGATTCGATACTACTACTTAAGAAACTAAACACGCATCACATTGCTGCCTAAATTGTGTTTTTACAGTCACTGGCCTCTTGCTGAAGCGGTATTGTGTAAGGAGTAATGAGAAATTTCCATTCGTAAAGTTTTATGGATAGAAATTCTTGTTGGGGCTGGCCTGGCACGCCTCCCGCCGTTCAGGCACCACGACCTCTGTTCTTGGAAGTTTCTAATAGTTTCCGCAAGTTCATTGAACGACACAATTTTCCGTATTCCAACTAATTTCAAGTTCCAACAAATGCAGTCATGGACCCATTATAAATCAGATTTTTATCAAACCTCTCTTTTTTTGACAATGATTTTCTTTACTGACGTATTTTTTCATATAAGAAAAACGAAAACAGTCATTTTATATTTTTTTTACAATTTAATTAAACATCTACTCAATTTACTTCAATAGCCGCAGTGTGAAGCATCAACGCTAAGCAAAACAAGCAAAAGCAAACCTGGAGACATGGTTCTCATTGTAAAGAGTAACATTATAGAAATAACTCGCATTTGAATAATATTTCTCGGATAATTGAATACCAAAACTCATTCCGTGAATTGGAAACATGCGAATAGCTGACCAGCTCTGTACGTAACGCAGTGATGATAGATCCAATAACAGAATCGTTTTGCTACCGGAAATTAACATACTAGCCTGAAATTGTTTCGTTTACCATAGCAGTTAGAACTTTAAAAAATACTAGAGTGTCAATATATGCTATCTCATGTAGACTAACAAAGTATTCATTGTACTAACTAGTTTTTGCGGTTGTATCACTATAAACTTTATACTCCGAATTTAATTTTCAGAAGAACGTAAACTAGTAAAAACTAGTTTACATAAAAACTTAAATACCATGTTTTATAAGGTCAGATATTTAGTTATCCATATTTTCACATCATATTTATCTCATCATTAATATCATCTCACGTTTAACCGTCTTGACAAAACAAACAAGCAAATAAACATTATGATGTTTATTTGCCCGTAAAAAATGATTTATTGGTTGAAATAAAAAAACATCGGATAACCTAGCCAATCAAAATCCAATCTGATACAATTTAATGGTTATTTTAATTTCTTCGGTCTCTCAAAATTTCTATTACTAGTAATTATTGGCAAATAAAATACATGCTGATAATCTTGGCTATACCTCTTAAAGCAAAATATATTTCGATTTATAAAAAAAATTGGATATGGTTATTCATAGATGATGAAAAAAATATGTCGGCTCAATAGTTATTGGAAGTCTGACTTCATGCATGAAATAATTCATTAGGAAAAGCACCGAGATTGATGTAATACAACTATAAGATTTGTAAGGATACGCGTTGATAAATGGAGAAGATAAAATTGTGTTGGGTATCGGGCACTGTTTAAACTTGAATGTTATGGCTGCTGGAATACATTGGAATGGCTTTCTTAGAACATAGAGAAGGTGAGTTGAGACGCATTCACGAAGCTATTTTTATAGCAATTCTGTTCCTGTTCATCTAAAGGCTACCTGGTCTGATGTATTTTTAATTCCTTTCATTTGCACTTTCTTTGTGTGGTTTAAGAGAACGAGTATAATATCTATATATTAGGGAATTAATATGTTTGATATATGTATATTACATTGGCAAAGGACTGTAATAAGTATTCAGGAAAAGATGATGTCGATACAAATCAGTGAGTGGTAGCCAGAATCATTAACACACTGTCCAAGGTCAGAGTGATAAAGAAAAGACGAGATGAATGAATTAACCTGATGAAGAAGAGAAGTAAAATTTTTATTTAAATAACTAACAATTAAAATAAATAAATAATGTTAGCCATTTTTGACACAGCATTATCTAAGCAGAGCTTGTATTTTGGGAACTACATCACTGATATACTACTTATATACTTTTTTTGTAGATACATACATATTATACTAGAAAACACCCAGACCCGAGACAAATATTTGCAGATCATAAGTATTTTGAGTAATTCAAAATTATAAATAAAAAAAAATATGAGACTCTGATTGTTCCAAATAGTAGCCTCAAAATAATATCTACGTTACTACATTAAGTAGAAATATAATAATAAACTCTCTTTAGGTCAAGGTATATTGGAACAGAACTCTTTTCATGGTTAAGCTCGCCTTTGTATCATTCTGTCTTTTGTAAGTGTTATTTTGTTTGTACAATAAAGAATAAAAGAAGAACATCGTATTATCTGATAAAGTTTGGAAGATTATTTATCAAACTGTATTCAAAAGACGACTGCTTCGATTGGAGGTAGCTGGGAGCTATTAATCTTGTATAAGCGTCTAACTATTAAAGTTTTCGTCGGATAAGCTCCGGAACCCACAGTTTAGACACAGGCAGATGTTGATCAAACCCGAATCACATTAACATTTAAAATGCTGAATTTGGCTCTTAGATATCAAGTAGGTACCTGAGAAAGTAGTTTGAATTTCAATATGAAATTTAAGTGCATGCTCATAAAATATGAAAACAAACATCATTTATATTTGAAAGAGCATTTTAATATTCGAAGAATCACCTTGGTAAGTTTTATCTTTGTAAATGGCAATAACGTGAATTTGTATTGTAATAAATAAAACTACAAAGTCACTTTATTTGTTTTAATTGAACGGTCTATTCAAAGTCGGCTATAGTTTCTTTCTGAATCAAAACTTTTGTGATGGCTGTAATAAATTACAGTTCTTCTTGTGAATTTGTTTTGCAAATGAGTTCTTATTTTTAACCTTATTGTAAATATTACATAATAAAGGTATAGTTTATGGGCTTTTATAAAGGTATGTTTAAGTGAGTGATATAGTAAGTCCTTGAGGGTCCTACAGTGTGTTATATACACACCGGTTCTATCTAGTTTTTTTTCCAGAAGTCTTTTTTGTGAGAAGTAGCGTATTGAAGCTAATGATAGGTATACAATTGAATTTATCTTGCAGTTGGAACTGGGTTATATAAAAAATATAAAAATTAAAATGATTATTTTGTTTACAATTAAATAAACATATTACCTAGGTCCATACCATAAATATACTCATTGTTCCCGGACTGAAGTTATCAGGCCAAAATCTAAGCAGTATAAATCGAGGTAACATCAGATAAGATTGGCTCGGGGCGCTAAGTGGAAAACTTGCACGGAGTAGGTAATTAACAATTCAACAGTCATCGGCCCGTACTAGGAAAACTACTTGCAACACCATGTTTGAGTCTTGATCTATTAGAATGTCTCCTAATTTGTTGCTATTTCAAAGTTTATATTTCAGAACACACTCTATATTTTTGTCTATTTTTGAGTATTAGTTTTTTAACGTTATATGTATAATTATTTAATAACTCCACATTTTGAACCAAATCCGATCAGCTGTTAATAATATTATTAGCAACAAAAATATGAACATTAAAACGTTGGCATGTATTATATTAGCATGAAGAACAGGATGCTGGTAAAGGTAAGGTTAGGTGAGTCTATTCAGTGTCCGTACAAAATAATCTGGAAATCCAGAGCTGATTTTTTGTTGAAAACATTGTCTTCTCTTTACCTGAAAACTTTCACGTCCAAAAATCCAAGCGCTATATTTAAAGGCCATTCAGTGGGCAGGGTTCGTTATTTCAAATGTTTAGTGGGCTGCTAATTAGACAAGTTTCCATCTAGAGCGACTCTCGAAGAGTGGAGGGTGCTGGAATACAGAGATAATGGGCCTGTTGGCCATCTATTACCATGTCACAATAAAATCAGTTTGTTGCAATGTTTTTGTTCTGAAATTATAATAGTTATACTAGTTATGAATAAAGAAATAAATAATACTGGACATTTTTCACACATCATCATCTAGCCCCAAACGCCCTGCGTTAATTATCAGTAAAGTGAGTCAGTCAGTGTATCATCATCTAGCGTATGTATAATCTTGTCATAACACTGATTCTAACACTATCGGTCACTAAGTCCTTTTTAGAGTCCAACCTTGTTATTAGTAGATTATTGACCTTCACTTGCTTGCCGTGTTTGAAAACAAACGGGTTAAATGATGATTTATGTAAGAAACTTGATCTGATTCTTCAATGCTCGTACACTGAAGAATCAGGCAACAAACTCGACTTGAAAGGGTCACTTTTGAACTATGGGGTCTCGTAAATGCCTCCCCTCCACTGCTCGCGCCGCCACAACTATCCAGCCGCGCGCAAAGTGCAGAGCGTCCAGGCCAAGTAAATTCACATCTCACGAGCTTGGTCGTGGACGGTGCTCATGAGGAAGGACCTCTAAACGGTCAATGAAACATCAGCAGGAGAAGAGTAAAGAACATGGTAAAGTCGTAATAATATTCTAAAATAAAACATACATATTGTACATACACACGCCGAATTGTCTAAACAGACTTGGAGATCTTCACTAGCTCTATCAATATTATACACGATTTTCAATCCCCTTAAGAAAGTTAGAAGGTAGACGCTTGTAATTTCAATGAGTACATACTTTTTAACTTTGACTAGGTTTATATTTACTCGTTTTCATTATGTAAGAACGCCATGGAAAACATTGTGCATTATCAAGTAAAATAGTGAAATTAAAAAATGATTGACATAGATTAAAAAAAAATAAGCCCCTAATTTTTCAGTCAGATAAAGTAATCTGGCAATAATAACTTCCTCTTGAGAACAGCAGCAAGCCGCGGCGGTTGTCTCACGTTCGTTTTATTCAATTATAACCAAGTGCAATGCAAACGCAATCAAACCTGACAAACTCAAATAGTGGAGGGTGTCTCGTGAACGAATAATCGACTGTTCATTTGAGCAAGATCTCGATTTTCCTGAATTTAATTCGCGTTTCGATCAAATGCGAATTGAAAACGAGTCCTCAGGCATTTTTATTTTGTTGAGCTTCTCAAAAGTATCAATGTTTTCGATAAAGACGATAAAAAACCCTTTGTGCAGCTAAGAATTATCAGTGGTTCCCGTAAATCTTGTTCCTAATTGGACAATCAATACGTAGTATACAAAATAAAAATGTTAGTCAGACTAGCATAATAGTCTGACTAACATTTTTAAATTCAACTACCAAAAGCAACTACTGTATGCCTTACTTAGAAACTTTAAATTTCTCTATTTTTTTTTGTTTTTCTTGTTTGTCGTGACTGTATTTCAATTTCAATTAAGACTGTCAGTTGTCTGTCAATAGCAGTTATTATGTTAATAAAAACAAACAGAGTAAAATAAGTGATCAGTACTTACATAAAAAATGTCTTTGTATTTTTATTTAGGTAAAGAACATACTGTATAATGTTAGACACATTATACAGTATGTTCTTTACCTCCTCCTAAACCAGTATACGTGCTTTTTGTATATTATCTCTTTTACTCACTCTCTTCTTTAGATACTCGTAGAAATAATAGTTCAGCCCCCTACCAAAGAAAATTGTAGTTCTTATTTCACATTACAAAGCCGTTATTTAAAAAAGCCGAAGTAATTCTGTTTGATCAAGGCGAGATGAGTTGACGACAATGTACCGGTCTCAGGAAATACCTGGACGAGAGACGCTTAGGACAAAGGAGGTTGGCAGAAGAGAAATTAGGCCTAAACCTAGCAGTGGGTAAATCTAGGCTGAGATGATGGCTGATGATTTAAAGAGCCGGATTATGATGCAAGCTGAGGAGCTAACTATACCATTGCCGTAAAAGCAATGGTGTTGGTTACATTATATTATTATTTATTATTGCTTGTTTGGCATTTGCGCGATTGGCAGAGATAATGCTATATTCCAAAGATATACGCTACTTCATCACAATTCTGGCCTTTGAATTTTCAGCCAAAGTTTATGAATATTCTTAAATCTTTAGACACAAAATGACACTCGGAATACAGACATGTCTACTCAGCATCAGCTAATTGCATTTGTAAATAACTCCTACCATTAATTTTCGCTTGGCGAGATATTTTATCTTCGCTCGTTGTATCTGTTATGTTTGCTAAGCGTCTAATTACCCAGTGCCGACGTTTTATTCCGAGATGAAGAAATTATAAAGGGAGAGCCACGAACCAGGTTCGATATCATTCTATGACAGAGTGATAAAAGGACTCCAGTTCTTGTTTAATCTTCTCTCTTATTATCTTAAATCACAGTTTATTTTCAAACTCAGGGATGTTGTTCCGTTGTTGTTACGAAATAGTATCAAAAACAACACAAACATGGTGAAAATGTATTTTACTCTGTTTTAGTTTTGAATAGGCCTACAAAAACCTTGTAGCTAGTCCGATAAAAGGCGTTTCAATAACTAATACAATCTAAATTCTCGTATATGTAAAACCGTTGCCTGACACACTGACTGACTCACTTTACTGATAATTAACGCAGGGCGTAAACCGTAAGTTTTGGAGACCTGAAATTTAAAGGGTTAGTTCCTTTTGGTTAGCAAGGTGTTCTAATATATAATTTGATTTTAAAAAACTCAAGACAGGCAATGTTGCGGTGGGGAGGTGGGGGGGGGGGAGGGGGTTCCATTATATAGTCCCTAAACCAATAAATATATATAATATACATATAGATAATTCTTTATTGCATACACCAGATTAAAAGAAACACTTTACATAAGGATCTTATAAAGTAGGTTGTGGTAATAAAATGGGCGGCTTTATCGCTAAGAGAACAACATTAATATAATAGCATGTTAATGTTTTCATAGTATTTATTATACAAGGGTAAGTAGAGGTCATAGGTAGTTCAAGTAGGCATGTATAATATGTATTTTAAGTATAATAATATTTAGTTTCTTCTCTCCTGACTTTGTACACCTACCAATTTTATCACTTCTTTATCTATCCTTAAAGGTTTGCTGGAAGAAAATTCGTTTTAGGGTTAAGCTTGCCTTTGTACATGCCTCACCTAATTTTTTGTTATATTTATGTGTAAAATTAATAATTATAAGAGTAATCCAAGCACCATGGCCCACAAAAAACAGGGTGATGAGAGACCCCATGACAGACCCGAATCACCCTCATGTATGTTCTATGATTTTGTATAGTTCGGAAGCTAGAGCTGTTTTTGTGTACTGATTTCAACAATGTCCTGAGATGTAGAATTTCGTTTTGGTTGTGAAAACATAAGAATAAACTAATGAATTTTTAAAAATAAGCAGTTATTCAAACTGTTTCTTTCAGGAAAAATATGTTTTTTTTTCTGTTAGGAATAAATAACTTACGTGCATCCAAACGAAAGATGCAATTGCGATAAGTTATATTTATAAATCATGACTCCACTTAGAAAATGTGTATTTGGAAAATAAAAACTTATTTTTTTTTATAGACTGCCCTAAATTGTTAATTACAATAAGGTTAAATACAGAGTTTTAGCTTGTTTTATTATCCCACACAAAATAATGCAAGAATGAGCACAAAGTTTAAAGTAAACAGTATGAAGGATGTTCCGAGAGGGATAATTATATTCCAGTTATTGTTCCGTAGCGTAAAGGTCATCTCTCACTGACTAAATAGGTTAAGTAGACACTGAAATTAAGACGGGGTGAATAACAAAAAAACATGAATGCTACTGACGATCTTGGTGCTGCGACGGCCGAAACGCAAGAAGTGTGGGTTCGATTCTCGCCCCGAGTCAATTGTTATGGTTTTAAGGTGCATACTATTTCTAATTCTAGACCATTCTAGAGATTAATAATAATATTAATAATTAATAATGCTGGACATTTTTCACACAGCATCATTTAGCCCCAAACTAAGCAGAGCTTGTATTATGGGAACTACATGACTGATATACTACTTATATACTTTTTTTTGTAAATACATACATATTATACATAGAAAACACCCAAACCCGAGACAAACATTACAAACATTTGGCCCGCGGCGGGAATCGAACCCGCAACCTTCTGCGTCTCAGGCGGGCCTTCGCCCACTGCGCCACAGAGGTCGTCAAGATCTAAGTTGTAGTTTGTTTATGAGAAAGATGAATAAAAATTGTGGTAAGGAAGAGTTATTACATATTACAAGAAGCCCTGGATGATATTAGAAGTATCTCTGTCAGTGTATAGGTTATTGTGCTGTCCTTTTAGATGTAGGTAATTTAATACTATGACCTAATGTATTACTTTGTTCAATGCTTTGACATAATTATATATACTTAATCCTTTGAAAATGACAATGCCCATTTACAGCAGCTTATTTAGGTATTACTTGACAATGCACATATATAGGCAGCAAATAGGATAATGTGACATTATCACAAGTTATTTATTCTAGTTTTATGATTATTTATTTATTTTTTGTTTTGTTGTTTGTTTTTGTGTACTTAATGTGATTTGACATGAATATAACTTATTTTAGCTTAGTGTGTAACTGTGTTTTGACAATACCTCTTTACAGTAGCTTAATAATTTTAAAAATATACTTGCATTTTATTTCATACATTGTCTGTATGATTATGTATTAATTTAATTTATTTGACCCAAACCCACTCTGAAGTCACGGTATCTTGTCTGTTTTAATGGATTGTAATGGCTTTAAATAATTTATTGAAAATTTGTGATCATCAATCTGACATAACCTACCAATGCCCACGACACAGAGTATGCTAGACTTTACGATTGTATAAAAAAAGTCTGTTTAAAATACTGAAAAAATCAGTGTTTCTGTAAATAGGTATATAAAAAGACAAATGTCGAACGTTACATTTTCATACAAAATCACTCGGACATGAATGTTACACTATTTTGATTCGCGTCTTGGAATAAGCCCCAGAAAATAATTGTACCGAGCGAAATTTTACCGATTACTAAATGTACACATATTAACATTATATAGGGATACTTAAGATATTGTTGATTTTTGAAAAAATAAAAAAACTAAGTTGGTTAGAATTCTTAAAAACAATAATATACAACAGTTCGATATTATTTTTTAATAAAAAATATTACCAAATTTACCAGTATTAATAAAAGGGTTAAAACATTTTTTTAAGTTGCCATGACTTTATAAAGATCACACAATCAGTTAAAAATAAAAAAGTAAATTAATCTTAGGCAAAATTAACGTTGTAAAATTTAAATCAGAGTCCCTATTTTATCTTTTATTTATTGCTTTCATATGTTTTATTTTTAATTTTTTTATGCTTGCATCTTATTTCACGTATGTTTTCAATTCAATTCCTGAGCCGTAGGGTAGGGGAGGGGGGGGGGGGGGGAGTTTGGGTACCAATATTATCTTTCAAGGATCCTAATGATAATAACTATAAATTACATTTCATTTTATTTCAATTTGCGGAGACCTTTACTGTGTCTAGACTACGTTTGTATAATTATAACGGAGTATGATTTCATGTAGTTTGAAATCATGTAATTCAATAGTTGTAATTGATATGCCCGCCTGAGAGACTGTGAGTTCGATTCCCGCCGCGGGACAAATGTATCTGCAAATATTTGTTTCGGGTCTGGTGTTATTATTATTATTATATATGTTAATGTACAAACAAATGTATATAAGTAGTATACCAGACATGTTGTTTCCATAACACAAGCTCTGCTTACTTTGAGCTAGATGATGCTGTGTGAAAGTGTGAAAATGCCTAACAGTATGATCTAGGTATAATTCTTGATACCTTGATCAGAATAGAAGGTCGCAATTTTAGAAGGTCGCTAGTATTCAGGCCCAGGGTGTAAGTGCGGTCTTCCTATTGCCCTAGTTCTTCAAGGTGTGCCGATACCAGTCACGAAAGCTCTCAATTGAAACTGACCGAAGTACCTTCATTTCTATCTTGATAGAAATATTAGGACTGACTATAATTTGATATGCGTCTAAAACTTGTAGATACATTATTTTTAGACAGTTATGTTGATTTTATATGTAAATGTAAGCCCCTTCTTTTTTTCTCTCTGGTCCACATAAACAGTAGTTTTAGCATATTATTTTTATCCTATAAATGCAAACTTTTAATTGGCCCTCACCGTCCCTTTATGCACTTTGCATGTATTTAGTTAAGTAATTTCTTGTGAACCTGGCTGCAAGTTTTTCTTTTTTTTTAAATAAATAAAATTATTGTGTAATTATGAGAAAAAATATAAATTATTAATTTAACTTGGCTTAATATCGTTATTCTATATTCTGTGGGATCGCAGATCTCAGATAGTGGAGATTTAAAACGAATCTTGAAATTTGGTTTGAAGGATTCCGTACCTCAACAAATAAAAACTGAACTCTTGACCCTTTTCTTATGAAAAGCTAAAGGTATCAACTTGAAATTTAAACCAAAAATAAAGGTATGTGAACTTACAGTAATTTAAATAATCAAGATTATAACTCAATTTATTAAAACATATGGAGATGTATGTCTTTTTTGTATGGGAATGACAAAACTTAGGGTTTTTCATAATTCTGGAACATGGAATGCTTGATATGTGACACATATAAAGGAAAAAAATATGTTATCTATTTGTGATGATTGATTGACGATAAGTCAAGTGACGCGTGACTAAAGAGCTGGCCCTTTTCGCATTAGCATTGCCATTCAGTGTGGCAATGCAGCTAGCATCTGGTAGTGATCTGGATCAGTTGACCTATCTAGATGTTTTGTCTGTTTTTTTTGTAGATACCTGAGTATTTGAACATAGTTGTATGAATATATGTATCATTTATTCACAAATTATTTCATATTTATATTGCAAGAAAACTGACAAATTATTTATCAACAGCTTTCCAGAATAAATATAAAAGAAAATTACTCAAATTTAGAGATTTAAAAAGGTTGAACCGTTTTTATTCCCAACGGCTACGACGTGATATTCTCACAGTTTCTAAAGTCAATAAAAAAATATTGCTCAAGCTGGTTATACCGAATAGCCTTTTGTTCTTCCAACATTTTATTTTAGCCCTCAAAATCTTGATTGACATCAATCCGATTTAATTTTTCCAAAGCTACAGGCAACCATTAATCACTTTCATAACAAGATTGGTGCTACGTTCAGTTCGTTTATACACCTGCTATACGGTTATCAGACGAAATTTAATTATATTTTTTTGTCTGATGATATTTATCAATACATCTAGGTGCTGAGTTTAGTTTGATTATATTATATGATTTTGTAAGATTCATTTGTGTAGAACTAGTTCATGTCTTTTTACTTTAATGACGTTAAAAAAGTTTGACAGTGCCAACTCAAAAAGTTTTTATAAAAGCACTATTTTATGTCTAAGCAGTAATGGACATCTTCCAGCTGATTACCCCTCAAACCCCCCGCATGGAACCCTCTAGGACGCCAATAAAAGAGTAACACATATTATCGTACGTTGACTTATTTAGTTGTGCTACTTCGTCAAAATGTATTCTACATTCCAGCTTTCAACAAATTTTCACTTCGATGAAACAATACTCAAATAGCAATTCCGTGATCCGCGATTCGGGAAACGAGCGTAAAATCGCAGCAACCAAATTTATGCAAATAAAATGAACCATCACGCTTCGTTACACAGTCGGTATCGACCGTTTGGAAAGGAGTGAGCAAAGTTTAAAAGAAATCTCTGGCTGCTGATTTCATTTTTTAATTTAAATGCATTTGAATACAAAGTTTATAGACGTTTTAAAAACAAGAATCACGGCAGAGGCTCCAGAGATAAAATCTTAAAGTTCAACATCCTGTGGTATTTCTGAAATAAAGTTTTATTTTACTGTGGAACAGATACATCATATTAAAAAAAATGATGTACTAAATTGGGTTAAGGTAGTCTTAGTGCTAGTAGTCGTCTTAGAGAAGGTATATTGACGGCAGTTATGTTGAGAAAGTGATATACCTCCTGTACCTACCTATTCTGTGACAGGTAAAAAAACAGAACATTCGAAAGACCTATCCACCAATACTGTTCCTGGTCACTGCACCATTTCAATGGTTCTTTGAGGTTAATCCGCTTTTGCCCGATTCTATTTAACTTATCCAGAATAAAGGGCAACTTAGTAAATTACAGTCGCGGGCGTCACGTGCAGAGAATGTACTTTACTTACTATCCTACCATCCTACTTCTCTATTATTCAATCAAACAAGCATAGCTTTGATGTTTATTGCTTTTCCCCTAAATGATGGGTGCTTCGATCGATGGATAATACTTTAGGGAAAAACCATGAGTCGACGCGACGTTTGAATAATACCTACGCTTTAAAATTGATTAAGTTTTTATAACTGATTTCGACTGTATTTTTCCATTACAGAGTTTTTAGGCACCAGTAACAATTTTCACCTTCAAAGTAATTTGGTAAAAGTTAAAATAGTTATACAATGCTTAATAGCATAGTGATTAAAATAAATATGAATAAATGAATTTTTAAGGCTATAGTTTCCGGATCTGGTGTATACAATCCAATGCCCTTTGTTGAGGTACTTAGGTATGGCAAAGTCCTTCGAAAATACTTACTTAGAAATTGATTCCGAGCCTGGGTTTGCAGAGCTGTCGAAGAGACGTCCGATAGCTTTCCTCCATCCATATGACAAGTGAGAGGTTTCCGGTGGATTCTACTAAGAGAAGAGGAGCTAGTCACTCTCTTTGGTTTCTGTTAAAACGTTTGGATTTTTCAGACTAAAAACAATAAAGATAGGTGAAAAATAAAGTATTTTTTTTATTGTACATAATATACATTTATTCATATAACTATGTACAAGTAGGTATATACAAAAAATACAGATGAAACAGCTAGCTATCTAAAGACCGTTGCAAACGAAATAAAAAAAACAGAAATTACGTTTAAAATTAGATAACAACAAAATTTCAAGTTTGAATACTTGAATACTTCTGGCTTACAATAAATAAGCCAGAAATAATTTTATGCAACAATACAGGAAGCATTATCTGAACTTTGTGTAAATCTTTCAAGATAAAATCCCCAGTTTCACGAACATGATTTGAAGAGATGTGAAAATGTTGATCATGTAACTAAAAGCTATTTTATCTCCAGCTCTATAATGCACTATTGTCGCATCGAACGTCTGTTCCGAGTGTTTCCGCGTAAATGGTGTATTCAAGTAATTCACCGTTATTATTTCGAAAAGAACGATTCGCAGACATTTCTAAAATATGGGTTGAATGACACAAATAGAAACGATTATTTGCATATAATCGCATGGGGCTGGGATAAATGAAATAATTGAATACAGAACAGTACAATATTTTGTTTTATAAATAACTATAACTATATTCATTTGAACAACAGTGATAATTTTTAGGTAGATATCATTTAAAGCTCAGTTTCCAAACCATTAAACGTTTGAAAATTATGTATATAATATATATTTTGCAATGCAAATAATACTGCAGGGGTTCAAAAACTGTTTACTGAGGGATCCGGCCAATATTAATTTGGGAAATATTGCGGAACGCTCGTTCTGAATACAATAATGCGCAAATCTAGTTCCCGGATCCTGTTCGCGAACATTAAAATGGAACAAAATGTTGTTAAACTGCTCAGACCAAGGGTAAATTATTCTGGCCTCGGGATTTCAGTTAACTTTAGTAACAAAAACAAAATAATATTGGGTAAAATATTGTAATTTATAAGGACAATATTCTTTCCATTTACACCACCATCGTCGGCCGATCTATAAATGTTTTGTAAAAGGATAAAGCCCCTACGGGAATGAGACGCCACTTCCCACGAAATTGTGTACAAAAGGAAGAAATAAAAATGTCGCATCTCGATTTATGTTAATCTCACAACGGTACCTAAACTTACTAGACTAGTGTTTTCTCCTTCATCCCTTAGATGTATGAGCTACTGATGATTCACAATTCAAAGCAGGATTAGTCTTGAAGGCCTTTTAAGAAATCTACAGAAATAAAGACATTCCCAACAAATGTTACAGAATGGTGAATTTATTTGCATAATTCAGCAAACCTAAAATCCTTTGTCCGCGGGTTGCCGCTGAAATAATAAATTTACTCCATGTTCTACACCCAAAATGTTCTATCTGAACCAAATTATTTAGCTATTTAAAAGCAGCCTCTCTTGAAGAGGCGTTTTCACACAGCTTCAATTCAAACTTCGGTAATTGTGTGTTTTCTCTTTTTGAATGGGACGGGACTTTCATTGGTCACATGGTTCTCTGCGTCAATAAACAGTGTATTTGAATTACATTGGAACTACTACTGATACTTCACCCCTATCGCATTGAGTATTCTGCTCGTTCGCCACACGGCCGATTCTACCGCGAGCACAATATGTGTAAATTTAGAAAACGTTTTCGGCACGTTATTACATTCAGGGATTTTGAAGAAAATTGCCTTATTACCCTTTTTTGAGTTCGATTCTGTGCTCGGATTTAGTGAGAATCGGAAGATACTTCTGAACAAGTTATGAGTAGTAGGCAGCTATTAAAAAAAAGTTTTCAAAAACATAGTTTTAAGTTCACTGAAAAATTTGAAATGATATTTACAAACATATGTTTCCCAAAGCTCCTTGTCATTGGTTGACTTCATCTTCGTTGCAGAAAAACTAGTTACAATTCAATTCAAAATTCAAAAGTTTATTTATAAACGGGCTGTTGTCAGCGACTTTGCACGCATGGAGTCGTGTTTAAAATATAACCCATAGAGTATGGGATATATTTTAAGTTCGTACTTTAAAAAAAATGCTACTCATATACAAACTTTCCTCCTCTCAAAATATCAAAAGCCAAAAACCACATCAAAAGCACATCATTATTTATTTATGCTCAGTGCTGTAATTCAAATTGTCATGTTTTAACTCCAAAGAACAAAGGCTCATACAAAATTCACTCGAACGTTAAGGATTCGAAAAATCCATTCTAAGCACATGCTTACGATAAAAAATTAACCTTTGTTCCTAATTTCAGCTTTCTAGACCTAGGATTTTTGGTGTGCGTTGATAGACAGTCAGTCAGTCAGCCAGTCAGTCAGGACAAACGATTTTATAAGTATAGATGATACCAAAAGTGTGTTACACATATTGTCAACAATTAGGTACAGTAAATGTAAGCATTTATAAAAATAAAACTTTATTATTACTGATCAAAGCTTAAGACAAAAATCATGTTTTGTTACTTATCTAAAATCAAACATTATAAACCGTGAGAGGCTCACACTAAAGTCAATTGCAATCCAGCGCACGTATTAGCAAGCTGAGAAACATAAATAACAGCCGAAACAATTTACCTACGACCGGGTGAGGTATTCTTACAACTGTTTAGTTTGTTCAATATATACCAGGCTAGTACGTGCAAGGAATCTCCTAAAATAGGCTACATTCCTATAAAATACAGGTTACCAGTGTATACTGGCGCTAGATGATAAGCGTTTTAGACGGAAAACGCTTACATTGCAGTAATTTACAACAAGGGTTATCGGCAGTTGTTTCTGATGAATTTGGCAACAAATCTAGTCGTCGACAGTTTACCCACTTTCCATAACTACATTTCTCTCGTCTGCCGTTCTATCAACACGTTGGTGAAGTATCGCGGCTCATATTCACCGTATACTACACCGACCAACTGCTTCTGAGTCTGACGCCTTTTATAGCAATAGTTTGTTGGTAGCATTTCAACAATAATTTACTCATGCACATAGCATACGCAATAAATATGTTTACTTATTGCGAAAGTTTGCAAAATAATGTTGTCAAATCTTAAATTAACTAACGTTATTGTTTGGCGAAATTTAAAACAACCAGTCATCACTCGACATTAAATTTGAGGAGTGATTAAGTGACTAGTCTCTGCTTAGAGCTTCGCCTACGTGGTAGCTTATGTTTTCTGAGTTGAGATGAGAGCTTTGAATAGCATGTATAGTGTGACTTCTAGAGATTAAGTAATGAACAATATGATAAGAGAACGTTGTAAAAGATGATGTCGTGACAAGAATAGAGAAAGGTATGCTTAGGGGATTTGAGCGTGTGGAATAGATAGACAAAAGGAGAATGACGAAACCTGTATATAAGGCAAGCGTGAAAGGGACAATTGGAAGGGGTAGACTTTGACAATCGTATTCTGACTAAATTGGAGACGTTCTGGAGAAAGGTCAAGAGTACCCTAAACCGGCGAGCATGCATGAAGAATGTGATGAGAGTTAATGAAGCTAAAGAGGTCTATCAGGATCGTAGCAAGTGGAAATCCATGTTCTATGCCTACCCTTCTGGAGAACAGATGTTCCCCATAAGAGTTTAGGTATGTATGTATGTGGTCATGAACTATATCCGTTTCAAAAATATAATCTAGCCGTTATAGAGATTTTTAGTAATAAACATCGAAACATCCAAACTTTGACATTATACTACTAGTAAGATGTAATGTAACTATTAGTAACGTTTTGGAAACGGTCAAGAACTGAAGTGAGCCCGGTGATCTGACATCTGATACTGGGGCCCATTTTTTTTTAACAGATAATAAATATAAAAATATATGCTATTAGAATATCTATCACGATATTAGGACCCTAAAACCACTAGAAAAGAGAGCCAGTGTGTTCGGATTTATTTCTACTTTCCTATGGCCGGTATGAACCTGATTTCTAAGTAAATTCTGTCAGCTCACGCTTGTTTTATGATTCGATGAGTGTTCTCTATTGCCTGTAAGTCGCGAGTGTTACGGCGTATCGCAATTTTATACGTCTTCATTGTGCTTTATCCGCGATTGCAGTGGAAAAGTGGAAATGTTTAAAGATGGGGCTAGGGTAGAGAAGATTCCAACGTGATTGTGTTTTGGAAAATAATATGTGTTATGTAGGTAATATTTGTGCATTTCACTATTTGGGGTAGCGCACTTACTAACAATCTAGTTAAAGCTCTCACCAGTGTAATGATATACCGGTCGTAATTATCTTATGGTTTGTGCAATACTGTATACTTAATAAGACAGCGGTTATTTTTTGAGGGAGGGGGGCAGACTAATACTATTGGTATTACCATCATTATGGGTTGGTATTCCCGTTAACATTATCACACATTGTGTGTGAGAGCCATTGTTGTATAAAATAATTTTAATTAGCCTGTAAATTTTTTTGGTGTTTTCTATAGGTTTATTTGGGGCCACATATTATTATTGAATCATAATTACTTTACCACGAAATGATGCCTGCAAAATAAGTTTGCATTCTCATGTAAGTAAATCCTCAATAAAATGATTATAGGTCTTACCTATAATGATTTTATTCAGGATTTGCCGTGTTACTCTAGTTCACGTACGGTTCATTTCAAGCTAGTACGTGAGTGGGCTAATTTTTGTAACGCAATTTATCCGAGGCATTTATAAAACGTATGCGTTAAAAGTAATTTTCAAGAAAGTTTTACAAAATTTAAAAACCCCCTCCATGTATTTATTTATTGCAGCGCCCCTAGGGTCTTGCGGTGATACAACTGTGGAACTGAAACAACTGTGAGAAGATTCCAATTCAAATCCAATCGGTGAAGCTGTTTTGAAGAAAATGGCAACAAAAAAAACTAACACAAACAAACTCTTACCCTAACTACCGGTTCCATGCATCGTAGATCAAAACAAAATTGACACCATCTTGAATTTAGAACCCGCAGAACCGTACGCAATCAGAGGGAACACAGCTCTTACACCACTGCTTTACCAACGCTACTTGATCCTAACACGTGAGCGTGAAACTCATGAAATTAGGGAAGTTGAAAATAATTAGGCAGCTACCTCCATGAGCGTGAATTACCAGCTCTCACGCGACTGTTTCTTATTATTTTGCAGTTAAAGACGTAATTAAATGTTGAATTGTACCGGAATTATTATCGTATTTTGATACCGCGCCGTAATAAGGTGGTGAAGTATAAAATTATAGCTAATTTTCTGGCTAATCTTTGAAGCTGACGCAGCGAAATTATCGGTTCCTGATACTGAAATTAAAAAAAAAAAAACATGTTTCTGTACCACCAGTTTCAAGACAGCTAGTCGTATGGCTTTTGAAGCCGTACTCTAATAGACTGATACCTAGAGACCCAATATTTTTAACAATACTAGGCATTCATTCTTTTTTATTTCTCAGTATTCAGAGTAAAATAACCAATGAGGTGTAAGGTGCGCCAATATAACATGAGCAACCATTTGTTGGATTTATTATCACCATTCAGTTTAAGTTGGTCTTTAATTACTTAAATATAGTAAACTTAACATCGTTGCCTACTATTTTCCTTCAATATCATGCAAGATTTTGCAAGAGAGTTTTCGGATAATTTTCATAAATACTTGAAGAATTCTGTAAATTTTATTAGTTTCTGGTATTACAGAATTTATCTTAGCTTTCTTAAAACACCCTCAATGGAGTTGTTATATGTTTTCATAACGGGGTCAGTATAGGAATAATTTTATTAGTCAGAATAGGAATATTTTTATTTAAAATCTCTACCTTAAGCTTCGTAAGGAAGACGTTAATTAAGCTATAAGCTGTACCACCAAAATTAATGTTTATTTTACAATATGTTAACAAATATTCAAAATACTGTTTGGTAAAACACGAAAACAATACAAATACGACAATAAATTTTAAATGAGTAATATTATATACAACAAAACATTTGAAAAATAACCTCTTAAAATTTGGACACCAATAACAGTGGAAGTATAAACGGTCAAATTGTTAAAATATAACGAATAAACAAAACTCTGTCAGCACAAATACCTAGAGCCCAATCGAATAATCCTGATTGTTGTGACCTATAAACAACAGATATAACGACTTGAATCAACAACACGGTTAAAAAACATGCGATTTTGCAGCTACATTATTAATATAGGTCAAATTACGAACAAGTGCGAGGTATCCAATGCCCTCGGAAGATCATAGACAGGTGGCAGTAGAATACCATCATTTTTTCGAGTTAAAAGTAGCGTACTTTTAACGTAGCGTACGTTACCTACTCGTATAAAAAACATACATTGTCAACGTAGGTAATTGGGAATTTAAACTGCATTACTCATTTTTATCTTATGTATCTATTTAAACCAAGTTACTGAAATATACATTTCTGAACCACTGGACCGATTTGCTTTTAACATTTCCAAAAGGCTAAACTTTATTTATAAACAATTTAACTTGTCGGAAGCACCGTCCTTAAATTTCAGGTATTTGCTGTATAATTGCGTTCAATTGTATTGGGTATACGAACCAGTGCCCTATTTCCGTATACAGGTATAAATTTACCGTATAAATTTATCGAGTATATTATGGATTTAGGATACATAATTAGTTATCTCTGTTCGTAAATTGCATTGTAATATATCGGAGAAGATGCAAGTGATTTAAACTCCAATCATAATTTTGCCTCAGTAATTGTCGAAAGCTGGTAGGTCACTAACGTTAACCGCGTGAGTTCAATTCAAATTTGAGTCCCATCAAATTAATGAAAAAAAAATAACAAAATTACAAATTTTCGTAAAATTTCAAAACCGCTGACTTACAGTGTGATCTTCTATTGCAGTGTAGTGAGTTGTAGCGAACCATTCTTGAAGTATTTATTGAAAAAGAGCTCATTTCAATAGAATACGCCGTTTTTACTTTAAATGTTCACGACAATCATATAACCTAACATACAAACAAACCTACATAAAACATACAAAAAACATTAAAAAAAACATATTGCTTGTTTAGCAAACAACCTCTTACAGCAACCGTATAACCAGGGTATTTACTTCGCAGGTGAAATAAATAGAAATAATATGAGACCTGAAAACAGTATTGTAAACTGCTAGACTTGTGTTGCTGAATTCGGGAATAAAGTGCAATACTTGAAATTGGTGGTTCCTAATTCTGTAATTTATTTTCGACAATCTTGCAGCGTGCGGTCTCTACAAATTGCTTGAGGGATGTTCGAGCAAGATTTTCGTTTTGATTTGATTTGGGTAATTTAGAACAAAGTTTTCCTTTTACACTTGATCGGGCCAATTGGTATCGGAGAAATCTGAAAAGTGTTTTTCTGTACCATTAGCAAAGTTAAGTTGTATTGCTTTTTAGAAGTTCATAAGGATAGAAGTAAGTATTTATTGTATATGCTGAAGTGTCGGAACAGAGGAGAAATTAACAAATTACACATTAATTAATTAATTTTTGGTCTCAATGGAATGGAATAATATTTTTTTCTCCAAAATTAAAATGCAGTGTCATCACTCAATAATCATGTTATTTACATAGTCGATGTAGTCGGATATGGGAAAAAACTGATGAGAATAGCCTAGGGCCAGAGTGAGTGGCGTATTCGAGAAAAGGCCAAAACACAGCAGTGCATACAAGATTTACTAGGAACTACCTACTTTGAATTTTAGAACCAGCTGATACGATTTACCCCGATAACATCTAACACACTAGAAACAATGTATAACTATCATGGTAATTTTATGGTATATGATTTTTGACAAGATTTTTATTGAATTGAAATTACCGTTTAGAGGTCCTTCCTCAACGAAACGTCAGCAGGAGAATAGTACTGTATGTGGTATAGTCGTAATATGATTTTTATTGTTTCTTCGATAGTTCAGTGGTACATAAAGATGAGTCACGATCACGGGAAAAACTGTAGTATTTGATGGTGTTTCAAGAACAGGTTGTAAGCGACAGTGAAACCGTTGGTAGTGGCAAAGAGTACGTTTTTTTTGTTATGTAGGTATTATTGTGTGGTCGCAATAACAAGGCAATATTGTTTAATAATATAGTAGCTTAATTGGTGTACCCATAATATATACCCGCCAGACTTCAATGCCGCCCAGGATCTAGGCGCACGCCTTCGGACTTTACAACTCAAAAACCTCGGTAATCATGAATTGTGTTTCTAGTGAAAATTATGCATGTTATAGCATCATCATCATTGCTAGCAAACTGGTTGATATTATTTGCTTTTACAGATACTCCGGTTGTCCGTCAACCACAGTATCTATCGGCTGATCTTTAAAAGTATGAGCTAAAGACTTTGTTACAGAGTGAGCACGTCATGCGAATAACGCAATTTCGCTTTTCGTTCCAGCTGCATACGAATGATGTTGATTTTACGGTTTTTGTAAATCAAAAACCGCTGATAACAACCGATTTTTTGTTGGCCCTTATTTTCGTGTTTTAAGCGAAAAAAATAAATTAGCTTGCTTTTGCTGCTGGTTGAAGTGACGCACAGAGAGAAATGTGGATAATCCTTGAAATGTTTTAATGAGAGCGCTCCACTATCTACACTGCAGAAAGTTAAGTTCCTACTATATAAGTATGAGGTATATACGTTTATGAATTAAATGACATCAGTTATAGATGTACTGTGTTTAGTAAAAATAAAAATATCGAATTTAAAAAACGAAATTCGAACGAAATAAAAAACGAAAAAACGATATGAAGGCTTCAAAAATAATCACATAAGTATGTGAATAATCTTATTCTGAAATTAGTATCAGATTGCATGTTTTATTAGGTAGGTACTTTGGAACTACATAAAAAACTTTAAAATGGCTTATGGCTTCCAAAACAGCTAACAAGATAGATCTTGTTTTTTTGTGAAGTTTTTTTTTTTTTTTTTTTAGGTAACGTAATACATTTATTCATACAACTATGTACAAGTAGGTATATACAAAAAATACAGATGAAACAGCTAGCTATCTAAAGACCGTTGCAAACGATCTATAGATAGCTCAACTGATCCAGATCACTACCAGGCGGAAGCGTTCCCAAAATACTGGCCGCATTGCCACGCTGAATGGCAATGCTAATGCGTTGACCCAGATAAGAGCCAGCTCTCTTGTCACGCGTCGCTTCGACCAGTCGCCCTGAAAGAATTTTGAAAACGCGAAGGGCCCCGGTTCCCCACGGACCCAGAGTCTCAACCCCAAAAGGCTCAAATAAGTAGGCTCTGTCGAGACTAAGTGAAGTTAAGTTTATATTTACGTTGTTTTCTAGGCTCATGTGCCCTCCAGTTTCATCCCACCTTTTCCTTCGCCTCGCTTGATCTCGTGTGACTCTCGTCCATATTTTTACTGCTTTTTCGACTTATATAACATCCCATCTTTAGATAAGCCTTCTTTGTTCTTTGCTTATTATTCAGTTACCTACATACATCTGTACCAGCTATATCTGTATTGACATAACGCTTTCAAAGAGCTTAGCTAAACGAGTTGATATGTAGGTAGAACATATTAACTGGAACTCCTTGTGAACATTAACTAAATAAACACCACACAGTCACATACATTGTCCCGATCACATACTAGTGTTGCCTGTATCGTCAAACTACGTGTACCATGGTACCACAATACCCAGACCCAGAATATATAAACATTTGTCCCGCAGCGGATATCGAACCAGCAACTCTGGCGTCTCTGGTGGCTTCTTTCCTGCCGAGCCATCTAGATCGTCAAAGTGACAATCAATATAGGTAGACGTAATAATATCTTCATAAATTAATGATAATAAATCCTGTATTTAGTATCATCGTGTTCGTCGTCTTACATTGCTTATTAATTGATCGAGTGGATTCCTTAGCGAAGAGATTATGGGTTCTGTTATTACATACTGAGGTGCCCGCCCATTGCTTACGATATTAATACAGAGATTAATTTCTGGATGACTACTTACGTCTATACAAAGTATGTAATAATAATATTTCCAGGCATTTATGAAATTAATTTGTATCTGTTTCCTCTCATATTTGCTTTATTACAAAATTTCATATTTACTTATTAAAGAAAGTATAATATCATAGCTGTAAAAGATATTGGTTGCGGAGCACTTGTTTGTAAGCGTTGTAAGACGAGAGTCATTTGTTTAAGCTCGTGTAGAAGAAAAAACATCGGAAACGCTACGGCTGCAATTGGTTATAAAAGAAAACTCAGACGTTAAGCAGCGCCATCTATCGAATCGTAAGTGTCTTAATTCGGAAGCGTAGCTGGTTTCGAGTCTTATACGTGTAAAATGGTCTGAATGGTTGCTTTAGTACCTACAAGCAGAGTATGCACGTGTTATTAAGGTTATATGATAGATGGCACTGTTTAAAATAAATAAAAAGCTAAATCCTTACCTAATGATTTTGGTCTTCTATTTACTGTACGAGTCTTTTTTACGAGTATAGTTGGTTCGATATAGGTTCCGTAAAAAATATGGGTTCAATTAATATAAATCAAACCATCCAAAACTTAACAATTGTTCTGCTGTTTTATTTCATTTAGAAAGTAACTTTTAACAAACAATAAAAAAAATGCAAGTGTATTACTATCTAAACTTCATTTAGATACTTAATTAATAAATAATAATGCAGGTCATTTTTTTTTCACACATCATCATCTAGCCCTAAAGTAAGCAGACCTTGTGTTATGGGAACTACATGACTATATATATAGTAGTAGTATATACTACCTAAATAAATTTTTTTTTGTAAATAGATAAATACTAATACATGAAAACACCCAGACCCGAGACAAATTTGCAGATCATACAAACATTTGTTCCGCGGTGGGAATTCAACCCGCAACATTCTGCGGTTCAGGCGGACCTTCGCCCACTGCGCTACAGAGGTTGACAAAAAAGGTTTTTTTTTTGCCCTTTATTTTTTTGATGTTACTCCATAGCTAACTAGGGTAGAGTGTTGTAAGTCTGCGCTGTTTTTATATCAGTCGATCAATAAATCAAATCGTACGGAATAATTGCAGATTTATTTATAAATATTAAATCCTTAGGTACATATCTGGTAACAATTGCTAGTACTAGTTTTTGTGCAAAATTATTTAAATTGCGGCAATTACGCAATTTTACACACCCCGGTGTGAAATTACTTGCTTAAATCACATTTGAGCGACAAATACATATAATGTTTGGACGTGCTGCTGATTTGATTACCCCTAACCTCAAAAATCTACGCACTTATATGAATCTGAGGATGCTCATCATGGGGAATACAGCCGTGAGCGTGTTTTTTTTTAATACCCTTAAAACCAGATCATAAAAAACATTTTTTAACTTAATCACTAAATATAGCGTCATATTAACTAGCTTAATGGGACACCTTACACCACCCTACCCTACCTACGAAGGTATCTATCAACCGCCAGTCTGTCTGACATATTAGGTACTGGATAGACACCTCAGTATTAAAACGTTTTCAACTGCGGTACATAATATCTTGCTTTTTCTGTTTCTCGGAAACTTCAAATAAACATTAATTAAGTTAAATATTAATTAAATCGGATGATATTCTATCATTATAATTTTCAATTACGCGGAAAATTGGTGTTACGTAAGTAGGTACCTTTTGAATAAATTATTATCATTTTGATTTTCAGAAAAATCCAAAATCTGACTGTCTATCCATCGATAAGTATATAATTAGAGATGCCACCTGTATTATGTTGTGTCGCTTTGCCACGCGCCTTACCCGCGTCCGTCATATACAAACAAACACACCTATAAATCTTCTTCTGGGCACTGTAATTTCGTACTCACGACTCATGGCGGCAACATACGGGTATCTTAGTTTAGCCAAATTACAATCCCGCTGTACAAAACGCCGAATTTTATCAGAAAAAAGCGCTGTTTTTGAAAGCAGCTAGCCGTTATATAAAAGAGCGAATTTATACGTTTTGACTGCGACGTAGATATGAGGAAGTCCATGATGGGGGTTACAGTAGAGAGCTGGTGTTTTTTGCCCTCAAAAATCGAAAAGAACCTACGTACCTACTATGTAAGCGAAGACACAAATTAAACGTTTTCACACTATTTTACTTATTCTAAGATAACGTAGGTATGCGAAATAACATGACGTACCTAACTATTAAAGAAATAAAATTGAAAATCTTTTGTTTGTACTTAAATAAAATTTATGATAGTTTGATTATGTAAGTGATATAATTATAATATACATTTTCCTATGTATCTGAAACTATCATAGAAATAAAAATATATTCCCTAAAGGTAATTATAATAGGCAAATGATGTTCGCCTATCACCACATACAAAGTGGTAGCCATTATAATATTGCTAGCTATATATAACCACTTCATTTTGACGACATCTGTGGCGCAGTGGCGCATCTGCAAATATTTGTCTCGGGTCTGGGTGTTTTCTATGTATAATATGTATGTATTTACAAAAAAATATATATAAGTAGTATAACAGTCATGTAGTTCTCATAATACAAGCTCTGCTTAGTTTGGGGCTAGTTGATGTGGTGTGAAAAATGTCCAGCATTATTTATTGATGTTTTATTTATTTATAACATCGATTACGTATAGTAGGCTCAATATTAGCGAAGACGTGTCAATTTACTTTTCTATGTGTTATGTCCATTTTCATAAAATTAGCGAGTCTCTAAGTATTCGAGCTTGTACCATTTCGCTTCTGCCTTATTGATAAATGATAATAATTAGACGAACAAATTGAAGTTAGTTATCAGTAGGTTCTAAAATACCTATCTATATTTTTACTAGCTTCCGCCCACGGCTTCGCTCGCGTAATGCCCGGATTAAAAGTGGTCAATGCGTTTTGGTCACAAACTATGCAGCTGTTACTTACAAATTAAATCCAAAGCCGCCTACAAAGATTATTTGAACACTCAAGCCAAACATCCAAACTTTCGCATATATCCGTATAATATTAGTAGGATTAGAAGATTTATTTGAGTCATCCTTTATCTGATTTTAAGACTCGATTTAAAAACAAAATTTAAAAATAGTGTGGTTAATGATGCTTCAGTTGCCTGCACATGTCAATAAATTAAAACTTTATTTTTAGGCAAACACAAAAAATTTGAATAAAAAGTTCACGTGCGAAATAAATCAGAATTCTGATACCTAGCATAATTTTTACTTATCCTTATGAATAAGCAAATAGGTACCTAAAATCAATTTGATCTATTAGCCAAACTACGATTGGTTTATTAAAAGAGGCGATGACCCTAAACGAATCAACCAATGTACCTTTCTACAAATCCATTAAGTCCCCGCAACTTAATGGATTTGTAGAAAGGTTTTGAAAAATTCGGAAGGCGTGATCCGTAAAGGTTGAAGTCTTTGTTCTTTGAAGTTAAGAAACATGATAATTTGAATTACAGCTAAGGAGCATAAATAAATATATAGTGACGTGTTTCAAGGTTTTTGGATTATGACATTTTAGGAAGGGTAAAAGTTTCTATGGCAGGGGAAATGGAGGTTGAAAGCTTGTATGGGATCGAGTATGGTTTTTTTTAAACACGTCTCCACGCGTTCCAAGCCGGTGGCATCAGCTAGTTTTAGATAAAATCTTATGTTACATACAGTCAACATATATATATTAATATAATCCCATAATACAAGCTCTGCTTAGTTTGAAGCTAGATGATGCTGCAAAAAAATAAAATATAAAAGTTTGATTTATATATGTATATAACACTACTACATTACTACATGACTGATTGATTATATTCTTTTTTGTACATGAAAACCAGACCCGAGACAAATATTTGCAGATCATTCAAACATTTGTCCCGGGAATTGTCATTTGCGGCGGGAATTGATCCCGTTACCTTCTGCGTCTCAGACGGACCTTCGTCAACTGTGCCACAGAGGTCGTCTACTTAAGTTCCAAGTAAAATATTTTGGTCAAAATAAGGATTGCTAATGATGGTGATTACAAAAGAATATGCAATGTATTTGCATTGGGGCCAGGTGTCTCGGTATGTTTGCATTATTCTCATGTAACTATATGAACTAGTAAAATTTTATTCCTTACGAGGCGAGTGTGAATCGAACTGTATTGGTTTTGACACCTACCAGCAATTATTTGATTTTCATAAAGTGCCTTCGGAGGTGATAAGCCGAGGTCATGGACACCTGGCAACTATTAATAGTGCTGCTGTATTAGGTAGGTATTGAATCTGTAAATGTATGAAGTACCTAATTTAAATATTTAACAAAATACATATACTCGTACATTTCGATCTAATTGAAAACGACAACATTTTTAAGATTAATAAATGACCGGCCCGGTTTGAGACCAGAGATTGTGATATACTAACAGACAGAAATCGAACTTTGAGCACGGAATCATGAAAATTATTTGAAATAAAAATATAATCGACGTATATTTTCAAATCAACACAAAATGAAATGAATCAAACGCACCCAAAAGCCTCTGGGCACCGGAAAAATCAAAAGCAATCAATCTTTTAGTACATTTAATTTTCAACATTGAGTGCACTGGCTTTTACATTAGATACGATAAATGAATATGTTTTGAAAACATATTTGCGTTATTAGTGTACTTAAATTTGAGTATGTTTCAACACAAACCACATTTTATTATAAATAAATAAATAAAATAAGCAGAGCTTGTATTATGGGAACTACATGACTGATAAACTACTAATATATATATATTTTGTAAATACATACATATTATACATATAAAACCCAGACCCGAGACAAATATTTGCAGATCATACAAACATTTGTCCCGCGGCGGGATTCGAACCCGCAACCTACTGCATCTCAGGCGGGCCTGCGCCCACTGTACCACAGAGGTCGTCAATTATCTGCAGACTGCAGACGTGTAGTGTTCACAACTAGACGGTGACGATGTTATTATGTACCTATTAGGTACTAGCACTTAGATGTTACTATGTGCCTATTACTAGTATATAAGTACCAAAGTACACGGCGATTGTCCTGCCAAAAATGTTGTATTTGCTAGAGACATGGTGCTTGTATCGCAGACAAATACGCACGCTAGACATATTCCACCTGAAATGCCTTCGCGACATTATGAACATCAAATGGCCGGATCGGTTTCGCATTACCAATGTTCTGCGACGACCTAATGTCTGCGGCATGGAAGCATATTTAATGCGGCGTCAACTCCGTTAGTGCGGGCACCTAACTCGGATGTCTGACGAGATAAGGGCGAAACGCATCTTCTATTATGAACCAGAACATGGTTAGCGGAAAAGCAAAGTCCAGTTCCTACGACACAAAAATGTTGAGAAGAGGCAAATGAAGAGATGCGGCATCGAACCGTCTCAATAGAAGACCCTCGCTCAAAGGCGTCTTGAATGGAGACGTCATGTCTAATAAAAAGTATATGCTTTCGAAGATCAAGGAAGGCGTGAACTTGATCACATGATCATCTTAAGAATAAATCGCCTTATAACATACATTATAATTTTGTAGGTGGTACCCTGACGTGCGGTGGGTACGTCAGCCACACTTAGGCCAAACATCTGAGCCAATAATCAAAGTAAATAAAATTGAATCCCCGAAGCTGAAAACGGCTAAGTGGATTATTATTATTATTATCACCTAATTGGGCAGGCACATTTACAATGTTTAAGGTGTACTGAATTTATTAGGCATTTTTGGCCTGGATCGTAAAACAAAATAATACTGGACCTAATACATGCTTTGCATCATCTACTACACGAAGTGTCTTGCTTACTATCAATTGAACTGTAACTTTGATCATTGACTAGACTCTTTATTTTATGTAGTTTAATGTTGTGGTGTTTGCATAGGCTGTGATAAAATCACGGAATTCTTTGAGAAAATTTAAACGTGCAGAATGCTACCAAATTCAGCTCCATAGTATTATTATTTTTCCTCTCTCATAGAAAACAATGGATAATGACCGACTCGTGCCAGGTACATAACTCCGATTATTGAATCTCGTCACTTATTACTGGGCATGGATAAAACCAGTCGACAGATACGTCTGATGTGTGACGCTCACCTAATTTAAAATCAAGCTAGAATTCAAGTAGAAAATGTGGTTATGCATATCGATTATACCTGATGAATAAATTAGACACCTACTTATAAAGATCATCTCCTTATTACATACTGCAATACATAGTGAGACAGGTAGTTTAGAAATTCAGATCAAGTTTCATAATAATATTTATTAAAAAATATAAATATCTAAACTATCTTAACTATACACGTTTTCAAACTCTTTGCTAACTAATACTAGAAGGTCATTCACGACAGCATCGTATCAAATAATACCACCGAACCTTCACACATCATCGGTAGAGTATCTTACGCATTTCAAAATACAGGTGCTTCTTTAGTTCCTTGTAAAACCAAGGAATAATAAAATATTATCTACAAAGTTCCGAAACTTCTACGAGCGGTCTCGAATAAATCAGTCAAGTAACACAACGGTTACTGTAATAATTTAAAAATACTGCTATTACTGTAAAGAAACTGCTCGTAGTTTTAAACGAAAACTGTTCCGATTCTAACTTGAGGTTTCGGTTTGTTGAATAAGTTCGAGGCAGTTTTGAAGATACTGAGGAGTGGCCTGAAGGAGGTAGTCTCGGGCTGGTAGTAGGTCTCTGGTTGCTGGTACTGATATTGGTATTGGTTGTTGAACTGATTATAGTACTGGTTGCTGTACTGGTAATTGAAGCCCGCATCGCCGTTGCTGTCGGGGATGACGTTCGAGATATAGCTGTTGGTTTTGTCCACGGTTTGGTATGATGATGTGGCCGTGAAACTGGCCGCTGCAAAAATAAAAAAAACAATAAGATAAGGTCACATTTGCGGAACTCGTAAAAAACGATACATTATGGATATTCGTGCTAATGAATCATATGACATAACGAAGATCAAACTCATGCTAACTGGTTGGAACGGTTTTGCTTATGACATTGACATCTAATTTGAAGTGATGATACTTACAACAAAGACCGGAGTATTTTCTGGACTCAGTGAGGCCAAAGTTAGTGCAAGAGGGGTAACCCTTCTCGTAGGGGTTGGATCCGATAACATTGCCGCCGGGTCCGTAGTTGCAAACGTATAGTTTAGTGTAGCCTCTTGCGGGGTCGTAGTAGAATGTGAATCCACAGCCAACTTTGGAGGTCTCGCCCCAAACCAGCTAAACAAAAACAAGTCAATATTATTGTGAGGCAAACCACAATACATTTGTGGACTAAATTTTGCTTTTGTAAAGCAAAAGTTGCACATTTTGTTTGCTTACCTGAGAGTAGTGCCCGGTACCATGTCCACCGGAGATGGGCTTGAATCCGTAGATGCGCACTTCATCAAACCAGGCATTGATCTGTTTGTTAAAATCGGGTGTTGAGTCAGTTGATTCGGTTGGAGGGCGAGTTGTCCAAGTGGCCGCGAGGTTCTGGCCCACCGGGAAGCGACCGACGTCGCGCTGCGCGGCGCGGTCGTGTGCGGGAACGCATTGGTCGGACCAGTGTTGAGCCGTAGCTGCCAACTCGTCATCCCACACCTATGAAAAAATAACAAAGGTGTCAAATAAACGTTTTAAGTGGCAGTCTGTTTAAACTATCCCTATCAAGATGCTCTCAAAAAAACTCGTTGACATCGAACATTGAACTGTCACGACTTTCATTTATTGCAACTTTATTGCTATTCCATATTGCTACATTGTCTCTACGGAATAAAACCATCTGACAATGTATTTTTATTTTACAATATATTTTATAGGAGCTCATTTAATAGTCAGATTCAAAAATTTATTACCGTGTTCACTTTTCGATAAGAGAATAAAAATAAAAATCCATGAATTATCTAAATATCAGACTCCAAATTATATTACAAATTTTAAAGCGTGGTAATAAAGAAGTCCATATCACTCGCGAGAAATAAGCTATACTTAATGATTATTATATTAATAATAAAGTTAATAACTTACCATTTCCATCATATTGGCCGCTGGTGGTTGGCTGGAGACCTGCCCCAAAGCCACCGATTGCCGGAGTCGATTGTGCGCGTCTACAATTGCTTGCTTCTCGTACGCCGACAATCCTCCGGATTCTACAACAAATAACATATTAATCGTTAGGAAACAGTGCTTTGGTTTTATGATGACTAATGTGTCTAGATAGATTTCAAAGTTTATAAAAAGGTATATTCACTATTGTTTGAACTCATACTATTGTCACATTTATCTGATTTATTAAACCGGCTGTGATCATGATAGCACAGGTGTCTGTCAATAAAATTTTAATACCTCGGCTCATAAAAGTATGCTAAATAGAACCATAATGTTGCCGAGACTCGTTTGTAAAATCTAGACTGGGTGGCGGCATCCGAATTTATGACTTCTACCTGATCATAAATGTCTTTTAGGTAAGTACAATGAGTACCTGAATCAAATTGTGAAATACTACGAGCCGAAGAAAACTGAAGAGTATAAAACAAGGCGCAAAATAATTAATAATTAGGTACAAGTAATGTGATATAAAATTATTCACATTACTTAATTTATTGCCTATGCTCAACTAACGTCTGAGTTTCATTCATAAAGTCATTTTATTAATTACCGTTGTAGCAAAAATTAAGAAATTTAATTAATTACCTACTTTTGATGTTTTTTTAAGATTGATTTAAAATGCGAGGATTTCGAAGATAAATTAATAAATAAATTTTATTCCTGAGGGATATAAGCACACTAATGAAGGGTTCGCACTTACTTAGCATTTGTTTTCCAGGACCGCAACCTTCTGTCATTGCGAGGAGACCTCCCAGAACAATCAACACTAAGGACATCATTTTGAATAGTTTTTAAAATATATCTCACAACACTTTCTTTGAAACTGAAGTTCACGCTGAAGCTGCAATTCGTAACTAAGCTAGTATCACTTTATTTACGAAACGTCAAACTTATTTATCTCCGGTGATCCGCTGCACGTATGTGCGGCGCGCTCTCCGGGCTATAGCAATCTATGCGGTGTGCCAGGCACGCGATCGCTTATGTACCCGGCTCTATGTTACCATGGAGACGCAGTGACGCCGCCCGCACGCTGCGCCGAGCATTGCTTTCGCCCCTGGTTTCGCTCGCCTGCCGTAACAGACTTTTACACTTCTTCAATTTGCTGTGTTCAATTAACCTTATAATTTTTTTTTCAATATCTGTTTGAATACCTTAATAAATATTCCGATAATCCAATACTGTCGACTCGCGATGAATCTACCTATGTGGTAATGCTGTGTCTTTAATTATGAGAAAAATGTTATAGGAGTATCGGTTTGCTACTTTTTGTCTGCAGTAATAATTTAAAACTCATTATAATGCACTCGGCAGTTGTCAATGAAATCGAGTTCTTGTGATGGGTCGGTGCTGAACGTGGAAATATGTTGACAGGTATTGGTCATTCCGGAAGTGGTCTTTAAGCAAAATTGTAAGTAGCTAAAAACAAGGAAAGCGTAAGTGTAATCACTTTTTGTCAACTAACTTGTCCTTCTGTATTTTATGGTTTAAGTATTGAAATCTAGCAAATGGTTTATCACTAAATATTACGTGCGTTCTATTTGCGTGCTTATTCACTTAAAACTTTATGAAATAATGCGATACATTATATGTTAGCGCTACATTGCTATTTAATTTTTGAAAATATTTGATTTCTTTGGTAATTGCATTATTTATCTGTTTGTTTTTCAACTTTAACTTAGTATTCATGTTATATAATTTTTCCAAAGCACTTGCTACCCGAAATTCACCCAATTATTAACTGTGTCAAATGCATCATGATAACTCGTCATCCTGAGACTCAAGATACAGAATTACACGTCTGGTTTGGATCTTGCAGCTTATTATATTTAAAAACTATGGGCATCCTTAAACAACTGTTAATATTACTAAAAAGTAATGCACAGTTTGAATTTTTTGGAATAAATATTCTGTGCTTTTGAATTTTTCATGTTAAAAATCGTAAAACGTTAATTATTACCTGGATAGTTACACCTAATTTAATTAAATGTATATTTTAATAAAATAAATTTTTGAAACCCGATATACCTTACTTAGCAGGACGAATATTTAGTCAGAAAGTCGTTATTCGGACCAATATTGGTCAGAAACTTATAGGTGACAAGTTTTCTGTTGCTAACCAATCCGGTTTACCACCTGAGGTGAATCTGCCTGTACTTTTTGCATATTAATGATTTTACATTTTATCGACTTTTTTCTTTATTTGATGTGAACCCAATCTGAGATGATATTATTTAAGTAATTATCTTGACTCTATAACTATGTTGTTCATTCACCTATCAGCTTCCAAGGCCATGATGTTAATTAAAGAATATGATTTAGGGAATCATCGGCACCGCAACAAGACTTCATAAAATTTCATGGATTTTTTACATTTCTTACATCAAAAGGTTACTACGGAGGGCGTCGTCATAAGGTCAATGTTCTTGATTGAGGTAATTAACTAGGTAAATACTTATGGACATTCGCTAACCTTAAACTGATTGGTACTCTGTTTTCCTTATATATACCACCTATTTATTAGGTACTCTTGTAATTCTTCTCAATAAAGTAGAGTACCTACTCTATGAAGAATTTCAGCACAGGTTTCAGTAACATTATTAAAAGTAATAACGTTACTGAAACCTGGTCTATATTTTTTTATTCACACCAAATTACCTCTGCGTAAACTGTAATTTTTTTGAAAGTCAAGGAAAAAGGGTTAAAGTTATTGTCTGGTTGAGCTCATGCCACCAGATTTATTAATCGCCTATCATGAATTTTGTTTATGAGAAAATGTCACAAATTAAGGTACGTAAGTACTTATTTCATGATTTCAGATTTTTCGTGTACGAATCCTGCTTCTTGAAATATTTTATTTTCACAGATCTTGAAATGCTAGGACAATAAAATTAATAATAATTTTGTGCATTTTACATACTATTATTTCCAAGAAATGTGGTATGTAATGCATATAAAATATAATAACATACCAAACCAATAAATCGAAGTCTTTTTATTTGCATAATAACTTGAAAAAAAGTAACACGATCCATGTTTTTTGACGAGATCCAATTATGCATCAAACCACTATCAAAATAAAATCGTCTTGCTATAAGTTATCTCCACATGCCAAATCCTCAGTAGGAAAAGTTATCGACAAAGGAATCTAATGTTTTTTTACGTAGGTAAGTATAAGGTTTATCTCTCATGTTTCTTTTAATACCCATAAAATCTGTAGAGCTCATCTTGAAAACCGAAGCCAGTTCCTTTGACCTTTAAAGTTTAAATAAATGGCCTTATTAATATCATTATACAACCCAATGAAAACGATCGATAGTCTCCCATCCAAAAATAATATTGCGTTATTTAACTTAGTTAATTCATGTAAGAACAAACGATGCTACTTTACCAAAAAGTGTAAACAAATAAAAAAAGCGCGTTTATATTGTAAATTAATGTTTAAAACTGAGAACCTAATATTTGAAGTTCAATCTTAGAATAGTTTCAAAATCATTATTTATTTCAATTTAATAAAACAAACCTCTTATGTTGTAGTGGATGGGTGACTACGATAAGGCCACTTGGATGGTGAATGTATCGGACAGGTTTCAGCTCTGGCAGACAAAGCGTCGGCGCGGGCGCAACTATCTTCACACGAATCAAACAATGTAAAGCCATACATTAACAAACGTCGTCACCTCTTCGTGAGCTTTTTCCCAATACAAACACGATACAGAGATTTGCTCACATTTTTTAACTGTAAATCTCCCTGGCTTGTATGTTTCGATATAAAAAAGCTTTGCAGATTTTTACGCATTTACTCATTATATAATGTTTGACAATGTTTAGACCCTATTTGATCAACTAGCGGATTCTAGTTACCTCAATTCTTTTGAGAAAGATATTTCACACAAAACCATTCACAGTAGGTTGTTTTTTTTTACAAATATTGTATATTCACAATTACAATGCGATTTATAATTTATTTATTTCTTCTTCAGAAGTTGTTTTTTAGTGAACGCCAAAACGCAAACTATCTTAATTAATTGGCAAAATGGTTTTATCATGGCATCACACCACCTAGACCCAGAACAAATATCTACAGAACATACAAACACTTGTCCCGCAGCGGGAATCGCACCTCTTGCGTCTCAGAGGTAGTAAATTCAGTTCCAGATTTTGATTCTCTAACACCCATAGTTATGTCAACACAATGCTTTGTTTGAACACGATACGAAATATTATGACGCGAGTCAATATCACCCGATTCAGGATAAAGTGACACATGAACACATTAAACACGTACCTATACATAATGAATGCGAAACCGGAAACAGAAATGCTTTGGTGATATTTGTATATCACCAGGAAAAGAAAATATTAACTGTACTTAATTTTTAAAACTAACACTTCAGTTAAGGCATTTTATATGGATACTTATGTATTTTATTAAATGCGAAGAAATACGGCACACTGCTAATTTGTTTTTATGGGCAAGCCCGTTCAGGTCACTTTTGATTACATCGACTTTCCAGGATTAATCTCGAATGTTACCATAAACTGAATGATAATGTGTTGTGAATGTTGTTAACTGATTTAGTTTTTGGGGATATATGCCGAAATCAAGTCCCTTCGGTGTGCAGAAAGGATTGTTATTCCTTTTTGTACACTCAAGGGATCTAGGAGCTCATTTCAGGCCAGTATTTTTAAGTTTTCTGACCTCTAACTTATTACTTTGTATTCTGCACGGACTAAGGATCGATCAGGATGGAAATTTGTATTTTTGTTAGTGCTTTACCGGTTATTGTACACGTTTGTACTCTCAGGGGTTCTGAACAGAAATCTACGGGCTTTTTTATGCCAGTATTTTTAAGGTTTCTGACGTTTAACTAAGAACTTTGTAAATTCATGTATATAATATGAAATTTTCATCGACTATTTAAATGTTACTGCATAAATTAGCAAATCTCTCATAAATTATTGAATTTTAAACACAGTGCTTGTACCTTTATTGAAGTTTGTTCAATATCAACACAGCACATCCTGCTAGATTTTTTAAATTATAAACTAAAATCTTAATAGTTTGCGTCTTCTATGTTTATGCAAGGATGGTACAAACGTAAATAATAACTGTAGTTACATTTAATGTTAGTTATAAGTTACCATCTCACTTTGTCCTATTTGTAAAGTAATTCTTGAATATTTTTCCAAAAAGTTTTAGATGCATTTAGGTATAGTTTATTATAACAAAATACCTTGATTAGCGTTTAAGAAAACCCGCCTGTCTATTTTAGACAAAAAGTTTAAATTGAGAATTAACTATAAACGTCAATATTTTATTCATTCCTTTTGCCCACCATAATAAGATGATACGAAAGTTCTCATCATTCACATATCAATACACACATAAAGTGCTTATTAGTATAAGTAGATAAGAAGATCTCACTAGCTCAATCTACCGGATTAGGACGAGGAAAAAACTTAAAAGTTTCGATAATTTTTGCAGACTCAGGTATCCTTATATGTTTTTTCATTGTTAGCTTTCAGAGAAACGATTTAAATTTTATAGGCATAGGATTGCTCCTAGAAGTGATTACATTTCTTAATATAAACTATATGATTCACAAAAAAATACATAAAACTTAATCTTGTCTAGATTGTATTATTTGAATATTCGTAGAAAGTGTTTAGATAAGTACACATACCTGATACAACGCTGTTTTGATGATTTGCACGATACTTTCAAAGAATTACTTTCGCCTTTCAAACCATACTCTATCCATATCTTAACGAATAAATGACATTGATGATAAAAGATAAGTTACATTCACTTTCACCTACGGTTTCTCGCGAGATAATAAATGACACAGATTTTTTGTAGATATAAGAACCGCTGCTTATTTGTCAAGTTTATGAAAGTGATTATCTGTAATAGCCGAAAATAAATTGTTAGTCCCTATTGATTAGTTTCGGATCGATCAAACCATCAGATTCTCACTTGAGGAAAAAATGTAAACAGTATGTCAAATACTTGGAAAGAAGTAAAAGTATGTCGGTGAGTGTGCCCGAGGAATAAATGATTCAATAAATAAAGATGGCCGAGTTGCCGTGAATGTTTAACGCATGATGAATTACAAAAAAAATAAATGAGATCGCTGACCTCAAGCTTTCGATATGCTGTCACTGATGTTACAAAGTGATACCATCTAAATAAATTAAATGTTTTCTGAACTAATTTTCTAGCACCTTTAACTTTTTAACAAGTTGATTCATATTTTTTAGGTGATGATTGTTTTGTTTGTAAATTTAGTTTTGACGGAAACAGTTCAACTTTAAAAAAACTTTGTTTGTCTTATTTTATTAATAAAATAGCACAATATTTAATAATAAAATCACTTTAAAGAACATTGCTAGACTACCTCACCTCTCGCCTTCGGTTTATAAAGTCACCGTTATATCTGTTCAGGCAATTAATAAAAACTAACAGATACTGTACCTCCATTATTATGTATAGTTAATCAATTATGTAAACTGGATGTCCACATTGCCAACTACTCGTTTCTGACTATATAGTAGAATAAATAACATAAATCTGTAAAAGCGCCACAATACGAGTTATCTAAATAACAATATTAATTAATATACGAATAATCATCAACTTTATCTATCAATTTTAAATTGATAAAATGTGTATTTTGTGCTGGAATAAAATTAAGAAACATTTACCTACGAGAATTATGTTTTTGATGAGATGTATTGATTGTTGATTATCTATCTATCTATCTAGTAAATCTACCAAAATAACGCAAGTGGGTTTTAAAATTAACCTTTTAGGTGATGCGATTAAAGCGCCCAAAGCGTGTAAAAGTTTTGGCAAAAAGGTACAATAGGGTATTTAAAAAAAATATGACACACGTGAAATTGGCCGATTTTTTTATTTTAAAATTTGGTATTTGGTTGAAGAGTACATTCTGCTTGTTTCACGATCGATGAACGTAATACAAGTTTTTCAGTTTTGTTACGTATATAATGCTGGCCATTAAAAAGTTAGAAGGGGTGATGCAACTTTTGCTACTATGAAGCCTTCTATTTGCTGGACGTGGCCTTCAAATAAAAAATAGTCAAGAAAACCGCAAAGTGATTTATTAAGACCTATTCAATGGTACACCACAAGAGAGGTAACAATAAAAAAAATTGCTCCCCTTTACATATATATGCACGAAAACTTTACGCTAATATTTTATTATAAATATTTTAGGCTATGAAAGCACTGCTGATTACCAAATGTTATATTGATACGTTATTAACTGAGTTAGAAATCGGGGTGTGACAAAACTATATCGCACTGATTGATTTTTTCCCCGTCTGTGCGATATAGTTTTGGACAATTTGGTACCATTTGGCTTCAGAACCCTGAAAATAATTATGCTGTCAAGTTACTTAAAACTATCTACATAATCGGCTTCTAGATTTTAGTAATGTGGTTGCAGTAAGTAGATGCGGTCATAAAAAACGTATTATTAGTGTTCAGCCTTGGCCACCAGATACTGTTTTCCTTATTTATAGAAAACGGCCCTGAAAGTTAAGAAGACCCTTCATCATAGTTATGTATTTGAACTCTGGTATAATCGTTAAAAACATTATTGATATGTTTCCTGCATGAAAAGGGCTTGTTGTAGATGTAAATTACACATCGATTAACTTATCAACACATATTATTGTGGTGTCATAGAAAAGGATTTTATTCAAACGTAATGAAGCTCTTGGTTTTAATCGATCATTATTTTCATGTTTTGGCATCTATTTATCTCGATCACAATAAGCTATACGGAATATATATGAGATATAACAATGCTGTTGCATAGATGCAAGAAGAAACCGGTTCAAAGAACTTTCTATAACTTTAAAACTTGTGTAATTTCGTATTAAAAATAAAAAAAATGTTTTATTATAATGTAATAAAAGTTTCGTAATATGTTAAACCTTTTGAGAGTCCCTTTTCTTAAAATTTAGTTTACAGCCTGATGTAAAAGTGGCTAGGGCCAACAGCCTTTTAATGACCGGCCGGGATACATTTCCAAAACCTGTTCGTTTTTTGTTAAAATAAATATCGGGTTATTTGTCAAGACACTCATAAAGATGCAATGTTCCAGCTGATCAAGTAATTTTTCATCGCTTTTATGTTATGAAATATTTGCCAATTTATGCAAGATATGTAATAGTTTATTATAACTTCTAGACTGAGTGTTTTCTATATTTATGGCATAAATCACTAAGCGAGTTCACAGTGTATGATATTATTTTCAGTACCTATACTATCACTATACGATTTATGAAGAAACAATTTTAAATGCTACAAATTCTTTGTCAGCTCAAGTTTTTTTTAAAACAAATATTAATAAGAAAAATAATAAAACAGGTTATACACAAAATATACAGATGAAACAGTCTAAACATCTAAATACCGTTGCAAACGCTTAAAGGTAGCTTAGCTGAATAGCAAAGATAATACGCTGATGGTTCGACTAAAATCAAAATAGTAACTCAGTATATGAGAAAATCTAGAATATATTCATAAGCCTTACCTATATAGAGGTAAATTTTTAAGTATTTAATGCAAAAGTTTGCGTGTCACCAAATACTTATAATTCTTACAAAACAACTTAACGAAATGCTCTTTCCACCCTCACTTCTTTACCCAATAATAAACACATTTCGAAAGTGGATCAATAAAATATCCGTTTTTACTTTTATTTGGGACTACTGAACTCTCGCGGGTCATGTGGCTGCTGCACACATGACTAATTTACCCGCACTTTATTGCAACGTTTTTTTTTTAATAAATAATGGTGAAGAATATTCGCTTTTTTCTTCAATTTAATTTATAGTCCCTCCAGACTTTCTGCGGTCTGCAGCTGCGGTTGGTCCCTGTCGCCGGATTGTAGGAGTAGGTACCTACGCACAAAGACAAAGTTGTTAATAATAAATACGTAAATATATTTATAGGTGTGTACACTCAGAGACGTGTTTGTCATACATACATACATCTTATGCCAGATTCAATATTTACTTTCAATTAATAATATCAATAATACCAACTCTCGAAGTCACACACTACCACATGCAAATGCGTATTAATTTAGCTTAATTACAAGTACATTCATGTTTGATCCTTTTCCACCAAAACCCAAGTTAAATTCAAGCCTCGGACGACAAAATAAAAGATAGTACCAAAAGCAAGTAATGGTCAAAAAAAAAGTTTTAATAAATAAGTTATTAAAGAAGGTTTTAAACAATAACTGGTACAATAGGCTGTACAAAAACAATAATTAGCTGACATCAATACTTAGTATTGAGTTTGTACTAATACCAGAAACACCTTTGACTACATAGTTTAACTATTTATATTAAATTTATTCTGTGCTTTTGTTTTGTACTGTTTAATTGGAAAAAATATAGTTTTTTAAAAGGTGGTAATCTCTTACCATCAATAATTGATATCGTTTGGTACTCTACGTAGATGAATTTGAAAAACTCAAAACTAAGAAACTGACAATCGACAACTGACGTAGGTACGTCAAACTAGATAACTTGAAGCATAATGACAGTGAGTTTACTGAAATTCTGTATGTTAGAGTAATATGTATTTGAGTAATAAACAAAAATGTATATTGTAAGAAGTTGCTTAGATTACTCATAACTACATAAATAATAAATAAACGAAAAACAGTCACAAACATAGTCCTGACACTAAGACTCCCTGTATCGTGGATATCAGAAACTAAGAATACCGTGATACCACAATACCCAGACCCCGAACAATCTGCAGAGCATGTAAACATTTGTTCAGTGGTAATCGAACCCGCACCTGTCAACAACTGAGTTCTTGTACCATTAAACTAATTTCGATTCTAGATACAAATACGCAAACCTTGAAATACGCAAGCCATAACAACTTCAATATTTGCTAATGTAAAGCTATCCGTTAAAATTGCCAAGTCCAACCCTTTTTAATTTATGTCTAATTCAGGAAAATTAAATTGGCTAAGTGCAAGTTATATTTTTTAATTATTGATGACCACTGTGGCGGAATGGACAAAGGCCTGAATGAGACGCAGAAAGTTGCGGGTTCAATTTCCGCCACGGGACAAATATTTGTATGATCTGCAAATATTTTTCTCGGGTCTATTTTCAATGTATAAAATGTATGTATTTACAAAAAAAAATATATAAGTAGTATATCAGTCATGCAGTTTCCATATTACAAGCTATGCTTAGTTTGGAGCTAAATGACGTTGCGTGAAAAAATTACAAGCATTATTTTATTTTATGAATTACGTTTACGTCGTATTGTAGTTGTAGTTGAAACTAGGTTGAATCTCTAAAGATTCAACATAGTTTCAACTCTACCTAGTGCAAACACTAATTAATTTAAACACACACTACTAGTTTAATTTAATTGCTTTTCGAATTGGAACATAAGGACAGTTTAGAATACAACGATGTTAAATGGAAATTTTTAAAGTAATAATTAAATTTGGCGCTTAATTTAATGCAAACATGGGTTGTTCCTACAAAAATACTTCATATTATTATTTTACTATCAAGTAGTTCGTACCCTGTACAAGGCCACAAGATTTTCCAGCATATTTTAGTTTTAGTTTAAATAATAAAATAAACAGAGATTTAGTAATCCAACGTTGTATACTTATACTAATTAGCCGTTCATGGCCAGATCCAAAGTCATCAGGGTCATAAAGAACAGATCAATCGAATTATAATTAACAAGGAACACCAATATATTATCGATATTAATATAACTTATTGTTTCTATAACCTGCTGCCAATTAATATTAAATAGTAAACAAAATACAACACTGGAAGGTACAAAAAAAAATATTATTGTACTCGAAACAGTGAAGTCAGTCCTTAAAACTAATAAAAATGTGGTAATTTTTACGGAAGAAAAATTAAAGATACAATATCACGAGTCTTCCTTAATTTGATATAAACACAAAAATGTTAGGCCTAGTAAACTTATACGGATATCTAACGTTTCACACAGTTTTGTATTATAAAACCTGTTCATTTTTGTGAGACTTATGAAGGAGACAGTTAATGATGTATACCCATCATTTTCTCTTCCGACACCGGGTATTATGACGAAAATAGATTATTCTAGTAATAAGAAAATCCTATTATTACTAGAATAATCAAAATACGCTTATTTTTGTCAAATTAAATAGAAACCGTTTTATTTTCCGTACATCAGCTTCAATAACGTTATAGAATAGTTGGATGAAGACGAATTTTTGATGAAATAGGGCCCCTGAGATTTTAACCAACTACAAAAAATGAGGAGGTTCACTATTCGGCTGTTTGTTAATGATGATGATTTTGTTGTTGTACAAAGAATGATCCCGAGGTGGTCCCATAAAAGTTTTATTCCTGATGAATTGCTATTTTCATGTAACACTTAAAGAAAATCATCAAGTTTTTTTTTGCTTTTTTATTAAAAGAAAGCAAAATAATTTGGGCATGTGAGTATCTGATAGTACAGTAGTACAATAGTACATGCAAGATACAAACCGTAAAATCGGAACTGCAAGCGTATCAAGAAAATCACGATTTAATTGTTATCAACCTACTTTTATTGAAAAATCCACACTTAAGGGCTATCACCCTTAGGAGTGGGTTATGGGTGTTTAATGGGAGATGAAATTGAATATTACTTTTTATATATTTCTCGATGCCGGTTCTTTTACATTTAATGTCTTTTAAATTATTGTTTTATATTTTACTACTAAAATGAAATGATTTTATTATTTGGTTTAATTATCAAAGGTCACATTCCTCCAAATAAATTAAATGTCCGAAACGTTTTTATTATGAGGTCAATGCTTTAATAGTTACTTATAAATGTCTAGCTGTACCCGCGACTTCGTTTGCGATTGCCATCCCTGCCGACTAATTATTGGCATTTGACCACAGTTTGTCTCATATTAAGCAACGCTGTAAACTGCGGTGAAGCACTCTTATCAACTTTTTACATTGAATTTGAAAACTCCCAGGTTTTATTTCTCAGAAGACAGTAACCAAGGATTCAAAAAAAGTATCATTAAAATCGTTTTCCAATTGGCGGAAATATCACGTAGCAAACACACACGATAAAAAAAAACATACAGTCGAATTGACAACTTCATCCTTTTTTTTGAAGTCGGTTAAAAATTACAAAAAGACCTAAAAGTTCTCAAGCTTAAGATGAGCCGTACGTTCAAAGCTTATTGTACATTCCGGGTTTCAAGTTATTTGGAACTAAATCTGAGGGTTGTGATGTCTGTATTTTGTGAACTACAAAACTGATGACCTTGAAATACTTACGGGACAATCTTTAAAGTATCCACTCTCTAACAAAAAAATAAAAAGTACAAAATCAAATCATGCGAAGTTTCATTAGAATTTATTCAGTAGTTTCGGCGTGATTCGCTTTCCAGATACAGCCTGACAGAGAGACAGACAGCCAAAAAATAAAATATTACATTTTTGGGTTCAGTATAGATTATCCTAGTAACCTCCAAAAAAATGTTTTTTAATATCTTCAATGTACAGAATTTGACCTGTTCTTCTTATTATAATACAGATCAAGGGAAAAAAAATATTGCATCGATAATAATTTTAATCGCAATACCACACCACAAAAGCACAATTTAATGCTCCTTTTTATCTTAAACGATCTATTTAGTCATTAGCGAGCATATGCAGCCAAGTGCTCTTAGTACCTTGCCGCATAAACATTTTTTTAGTCCAGTATTAAAAATAATCATAGAAAACAAATTCGTATGAAAGGCAATTGCAAAAGGCACTAAATCCTTAAGACATCGGCAATCTTATGCCTATAAAGCAGCCATCCTCATACATAAGCGTTAAATTCTAGTGGATTGGCAATTAATATGATAATTCATTTAAAATTTGGGTGAGATATGGTCTGATATATAAAACTAGTTTAACCGGTATTCAGTACACTTTGTAGAGCCAGAGCTAAATATAAATATCTAAAAAAAAATCAAGTTTCATCAGTCCTACCACCGCAAAAAGTTGTGAGATCTCATGTAAAACCAAGTCAGTACTTTTAGTCAGTATTTATGGAAGCACCTATTCAATAACTTTGTCATAAATTGTTATTTAGTTAGTTTGTATATTACCTTTCTTATATTACCAACAATATAAGACATATTTATTTATTTATTAAATATAGACTTGGAAATGATACTGCAACTATTACTAAGAATAAATTATTTTAAACAGTAGATTATTCTTAAGTGATTATGTTGCCATGCGATTGCCAATTCATTATATTTATTATAGAAATAAAAATATCTTAGTATGTCCTTTTGGTCACTGAAAAATCTGGCTTCTAGGTTTATCCACAATGAAGTTACATGGGTGGGGAGGTCGAAAATGCCATGAGTGGTTTCGAGAAAAGTGTGCTAAGGCTGTGCTTTGCTCTACTTTGCGGGGGCACTGCTATGCCCTTAGATACATTTATTTATACAATACATGTAGGTATATAAAAAATACAGATGAAACAGTTAGAGCTAGCTAATCCAGATGACCACAAGTCGTACGCTTATCCAAAATGCTGCTGTGCCGAATGGTTAGGTTAGGCATAGCAGCATTTTAATAATTTAATAATTAAAGTATTAATTTTACTAGTACCAATTACATAATCTCTACCAATTTGACTAATATTTTTCAAAGGAGCGAATTTTTTAAACAATAACTGCAACCCTTTTGTGTTCTATTATCCGTTTGAAGTAGTTATGTATATTTATTCATTACATTTAGAGCTAGGGTTTCGTCAGTGAAATTTTTCATTTTTATCAGTTGGTTGAATAGGTATAAACATACCTATTCCCTTACTTTTCAGACCGCAGTTCAATGACCCATGAATATCATTCCTTGATGCCCAATCATAAGTAATTCCAAAAAACAATTCTTCTTATTCACTGACGGTACTTAATTGCCATGTCACAGGGAACACCCTGTGACATGGCAACATTACATTAGCAACAGCTAATGTAATGTTTAGACGTGCCTCTGACTACCTACTTGTTATCCCCAAAAATCTACTCACTGAGTATGTATTTGAGGATGTCCACCAAAGGTCTAAGTAGCACTTTATAGGTAAGCCTGTCCCATAAAACTACCCGCTACCTTCCTATTGACCCTACCGCTTCAGGTCGGGGACTGCAAATTTAATATATTCGCATCGAGAAATCTTCGTGGTCGACACTTCGAGCTGTTACTACGGAGGTAACATCCTTGTGAAGATGGAAGAGAAGAGACAGGCCCGAGATCTGCTCCTTGTTGACAATAATATTCCATTGTGTTAGTATGTTAGTAAAGCAATGTTAGTGTTGTATTTATGTATCTGACGGCTGTTCCACTATTCGCCACCCGTGCACCCCGTTGGTATCTTGCAACTCAGCCTCAATATGTTTACTATGTATTTGGAAATTACTGATTTAATCGTTTCTATTCCTCTTTTTCAGGCTTGGACCGGTCGAAAATGTATAAAGGTTATTTTTTTATAATTTTAATGAGTAACCATATATCTATTTATGGTTAGAATAGTACAAATACTAGGTAGGTACAGAAAATTTACAGAAGAAACAGATGAGCTATCTAAAGACCATAACACGGTTATAACCTTATAAAAAGTCGTGCTTTTTTTAACTACGTTTCGTAACTTGTTTCCTCTCTCTATCCTAGGGTTTTTTTAGTAGCATGTTTTATACTGAAATTATATTTATTTCTCAATTTTTGATTGACCGAACAGCTCTTGGACTATGAAATAAAATCAGCGTCCCAATAGTCACGCAGAGTTGAAGGTCAAAATTATAATTTTAGAGAGCGAAAAGTTTTTATGTCTCATTAGGTAGTTACTAAGAGATAAGATGCAGAAAATCGGAGAGAACATAAAATTGACTATATCTCTGATAATTTAACAAATTCGATTTCCGTTATTCGTTGTTATTTTTCAATCAAGCCGTGTTGGCCTAGCGGGCGATACCCCGACTTCTGATCCGGAGGTCGTGGGTTCGAATCCGGTCGTGCACCAATGGATTTTTCCACTTGAAAAAATTATGTGCGCATTAACACGTGCTCAAAACGATGAAGGAAAACATCGTGAGGAAACCGGCATACCCTAGAACCAAAAATTCGAAGGAATCCGCCAACAGTTAGTGTTTCAATAAGCGGCGATGGGCTTGCAACCTGTCACATGGAATGCTTACTACTTACAAAATGCGGGAATGTACCAAATGTAATATTTGGACGTGCCTCTGACTACCCCTTACTTGGTATCCTCAAAGATCTACTCACTGAGTATGTATCTGAGGATGTCCACCATGGGGAAGACAGTTGTGAGCGTGTTTGTTTGTTTTGTTTTTTATTTTTCTAGAAGCTCTACAGTCTCTCATAAAATATTACGGAACGTTTTTAATAAATAAATATAATAATGATCTTCGTCATTGAAATGACGCTATCCAAAACCGGTATCATAAAGTCTTACTATGCTGTTTTTTCATAAAAGTAATGGGCAAATTATAAAACAAAGCTTATTTATGAAGGAAACTTACAAACAGTCTGCGTACTGTTTTACGTACGTACGCGTAAGCTTAGTAACCAAAAGTGTATGCTAAGTTTAATCTTTTGTGTGTGACAGAGATAGACAACAAAATATTATGGTTTTTTGAGGCAAACTTTCTGTTGTGTGTTTAATTTAAAATATTGAGCCATTAAAACCTACATAGAAATCAGAAATAGTGTATATTAACACTGACTTTCGATCCTAAGGCCGACAAAAATCGTTCACCAAAAAAATGAGGTGCGAAATGCTAATGTGCTCTCAAAAAGTCCAGAAAAACGTAGGTAAGGAAATTGACAAGAACCAAAACTCGTCAATATATAACATAGGTAAAGAACCTCTGAGAGGTGCACTGAATCCTTCTACCATCAGTGACTAGGTCCTTTTTAGAGCTACCATAACTTAATCTGGTAAATGACCTAACGCAGGGAGATCATGGCAAACCAGATGACACGACGAATAAAGGAGCAGAAATCTTAAAACAATTTTGTATCACATACCTTTTAAAATTATGGTTAATCCAAATTTATAAATAGCTAAAACTTCACGAAATTTAATGCCCAGCAATTGCCACTTTAGTGTTTATTTTTCTCATAATTTCATCCGCGTGGGACTTATGTGTTATCCTGCGTCACATTTCATCCATATTGGTTTTTGGTGTTTGTAATAATGACACCGTACAAAATATGTGCGGGGACTTCGAAAGCGTTCAAGCGTCGGAAGATTTAAAGGCCCTTCTACCGTGGAATTCATAGTCAAGATAGGGGACGATTCAGGCGTTGTGTGGCAAATTCAGTCTCTATGAATTTCATAGACAAAATAAACCCCAACTTTGGCTGAAGTTAGCGGCTGAATGTTCAGCATTCAACTAAATGTGAGTGTTAGACGCTCACCTTGCGAATGTGGAATTCATAGTCAAGATAGGAAACGATTGTCGGGCACAAACTGGTGAAGCTGTGCAAACCGTATGTATTCGTTACCGAGTAACGAGTACATCACCTGGCGAAGTATCGAAAAAAACATTTCGTTACTCGTTACCTCGTTACTTGCATTTGTCGTATAGATGCCAGTTTGATATGTCATATGTAGAAGGGTATACTTAACTTATACTAATTGAGGTAGTAATTTTGAAAAACCAAAATACTGACCGTATTGCCACGCTTAATGGCAATGCTAATGCGTTGACTCAGATAAGAGCCAGCTTTCTGGTCACGCGTCGCTTCAACCAGTCGCCCTGAAATATTTTTTAAAACGCGATTTATAAAGATATGTTTTTGTACTAGATAATCAGATAATTATTTATTCGTAAAGAAACAATACACGTCACAGTATGTAGGTATATTTACCTAAGATACTTTCAGGCTAGCTGTTACTAAGTTGTCAAGTGCGTCAAATTCAAGACACCAAATACCAAACAACACGCCTTCATGTTAAAACCTAAACCAACATTGTATTTTAAGTAAGTAATATTCTTACAATATGAAAACCGAACCCGTTTTATTGCGTTTTATTTTTTAAAGTACTTATGTTTTTATGTTTTAAATTAGTATTTCCAACTTTAACAAGAAATTCAATGTTTTTCTTTTAAAATTCACAGAAACCTCATCCTAGGTTGACTTTCTTGGTGTCAAGTGCGTCAATGCATGACACAAAAACAACTACTTACGCAAAGCGTATGTCAATATTTAGTTTTTTTTCTTATTGACACTAATGCAATTGTATTTATTAATCGATAGTGAGAGTTTCAATATAATTTCGTATATACGTTGAAAGTTAATACAATGGACTAAATGTTCCCATACTAGAAGGTAAACGAATCGATCACGATAATTCCTATACCATTGCTCGAGCGAGCGGAGCAAGCGAATATTTTTGACGATCTCTGTGGCGCAGTACGCGAATTTTTACTATTAAACACAATATAACATTTAAATGATAGCAATGGTGAATAGTAGGTAGGTATATAAAAAAAATACAAAATGTCAAAAATTTAATAATTGACAATATTAAGATACTAGGATACTACTACACGAAGTAGATAGGTAGTTCAATAATCAATGTCAAAGTTTAAGTTTTAGGATATTCTATAGATCAGTAGGTACGTCATACTTTGTTAGGTCAAAATTAAATGGAATGGAGAATGAAAAATATATACCAAGCGTCAATCTTCTAAATTACTTTGAGTAATATGCAATTTACTTTAATACTTTTAGTACACTAAAACAAAACTAGTAAAAAGTGAACTGTGTTCGCTGAGGAACCTTTAACTTTGAAAAAAATATGCGTTTGCTAAATTCAAAGTGATCCTTGTGATTTTAATGAATAAATTAATTTTGTCTTCAACCTTTCTTGTTGATCGGGCAAAAAGGTACATCACAATCTCATTTCGATCTCATTTCGTGGCGAACTACTAAGATAAATGCGAACGAAAGAACTCATGAACAGGTTTTGAATATTTTTAGGGTTCCGTACCTCAAATGAAAAAAAAACAGCACCCTTATAGGATCACTTCGTTGTCCGTTCGTCCGTCTGTCTGTCTGTCTGTTAGTCAAGACGAATTTTCTCAGGAACGCGTGGAGGTTCTATAGATTTAGATACCCTATAGATTTTATTTATTTGCGAGTATCAAAATATATCGCATAATGGCCGTATTTTTTATTGCGGTGACTTAGAAGCTTGATTTTTATAGAGCTCGATTGATATTAATTTACTTGTTACCTCCACGTGTTCCAGAGAAAAAGGGTTTTGACAGACTGACAGACGGATAACGAAGTGATCCTATAAGGGTTCCGTTTTTTCCTTTTGAGGTACGGAACCCTAAAAATAAGGAACTTACATTGCCGGTGAAAGTTAACGGTATGCACACGTACCATGTCACAATGGACTTAAGATAGGGCTGATAGTTACTAAATAATGTTAACTTTTACTTTATTATGTTTGACCCTGATGATTTCTTTTAGAATTGAAGGTAGGTACTTAACATTAAAATGCGTATTCTTGATAAAAGTTCGTGCTTATTGAACATATTGACGTGAAATGAAATGTTTTGTTCAATTACCAATTAAATTAAAACAATTGCACAGAGAAACAAATGTAATAATACAGTTTCGAAATAAATTCATACGTATTTGATCGAGGCTATATTTAATTATAATTTGTTAATAATCTTACATCTCACGCTTACTACCGTTAGATATACCGTCGAAAAACGATAAATTGTAGGATTTTCCTTATTTAGAAAGTCGTTCACCGTTCATTTTATTTTAAATCTATGGACATAGTGGATTTCAACGTTTATTTAATTTCCTTAGCTCTTTTGTCCGATACCCAGCTGGTTGTAGTTAACCTATAATGTTATATCTCTATCAAATGCGACGGCGCAATTTACTGTACAGGTTTTTTATTGAAATTTATGTTATAATTAATATTGAAACTAAATAGTCGATTTTAGTCACTTGAACTATTTTGGCCACGATTACAAAGGCGCTCGTTTTATAAAAGTCCAGACAACCATAAATGTATTGATATTCAACATAGCAACCAATATGCATTCGAGTTTTTTATTCTTTTAAAAAGTATGTATGTTAAACGTTAAATGGCGCTTAAAATGTTGATATTTGATTATGATTATAATTATAATGATGACATAAGCCAGATTATGTCATAGTTCTATCAGGAAGGTCACAAAATCGTTCAACGATTCTGGTTCGAACACTCTAGTAATTGTATACTTTTTTCAAAAGTAAGTTTGAATTACTTATCTAATCGTTATAAGCAATTTTCTTTAGAAATTACTTATTTATCAATACATTGATTACTTACTATATATAGAAATTACTTAATACTAACCTAGTGCATTAACGACAGTTGGACGACCTCTGCGGGTTCAATTCCGCCGCGGGACCAATGTTTGTATGATATACAAATATTTATCTCGCGTCTGGCTGTGTTCTATGTAAAATATGTATGTTTAACAAAAAAAAAATAGGTAAATAAGTAGTATATCAGTCATGTAGTTTCTCAAAAGATCTGCTTAGTTTGGGATTTGATGATGCTGTGTGAAAAATGACCAGCAGTATTTTTTTTTATTTAATTTTTTCCCTCCCGTCACGATGCCATTGGTTATTGTGCTGAGCTACTTATTGCTTAGTCCGTTCAATTTTTCAATTTCAATTTATTTATTTAATCAAAGATGTTTACATACTCTGTTACCTACCTACAGATATTATAATACTTACCTATGTTTAGTCGTACCTCGATGATACTTATCAGATGATTATTTCTCACAATAAAGTATGTAGGTCAATATCAATGTAGGTAGATACTAATTCTAAAAGTTATGTTTAATTTAATGTTAACTGGTAGCTGATTTAGATAAGCCCTACACACACCGAACTATAGTTTATCTCGGAGGGTGGTATTCGTCTCCTCGCGCGGTACCAAAACACTTTGACCGACATTATTTCAAGCTTTTGAACAGTACATGTAGAACAAATAGATAAATTGGAGTTTTAGTTAATTGATGTGCTGTTCTAATTTTTTTAGCTATGATTATAACGGTAATAAAGTAACGCAGTGGCCGATTATTATGGTTATATATATATATATATATATATATAACCATAATTATACCTGCCTTTAATACATAGGTAGGTATTTATAACCAAAAACTTATCAGTATTAATTATCGGTTAATTAGCGATTCCTTACGAGTACATAGTTACTTTTTTTTTGTGTGAGTTTGACATGTAATGTAAGTAGGTATAATGTATATGTAATGTATTTGTGCACTAACTGTGTTTACAATGTTGATTCGAGTGTCAAGTGTTTCTATGTAAATGCGGAATGCGGAGGTCTTTCCCGGCAATACCTGGGTTGAGGACGAGTCGGCCGTATGGCAGACCCAGGTAAGCCCGTTTAGCAACACAATCATCCTTCATTCGTACTAGCCATTACTACACTTCACTAGCCATGTGAAAGTCAGCATTGTTTTATTTTACCAAAGATTATTCCTCACTCTCCAAGCGCCGACTACTCGTTGGACTGGATCCAGCATTTTTACGAGTACGCTCATTTGTTCCTTAAATGAATAAGAACAACATAAACCTTTATTCCCATGGGTTCATGTTGTTTAGGGACCAGGTTTTACAATCTTACATCTGAATTAATCAAGTTTTTGAAGATTCGGATCTTAGTCATTGATTAATGTAGAACTGATTGAATGCAAAATCTAATATGATTAAACTACTTTAAGTGGTGACCATAAACCGGACGATACAGTCTAGGAGGGTCATCAGGAGTGGGGAGGGAAGTTGCGGTATGGTTTATGAGCCTATGTCAATGTGGACTTCTACAGGGTGTTGATAATGATAACCATGATGAAGTGAGTTTTATTTTTTTATGCTCTGATCATCTTACTTATCCCAAAAAGTCTTCCTTAAACGACCAAAACTAATGGATTGATAAATATTGTGATAAGATTCCTTTAAATGAATCTAAAACATAAATGGCCTTTTTAATATTGGCAGTCACATCAGTCACGTCCACCAAATGTCAATCGTTTGATTCTGGGAAAATGGTGAAACTGTTTCACTATGCCTGGGTATACAAACATGCAGCTTACCGTCAGTCAGCGTTAATAACCTGAATCATAATTTGTTATACAAAGCCAAGGGAATGTCTTATATTGGCATGTGAACCAATGAGCGTCGTGCCAGTGATTCCAATTATTGCTGCTATCAATCTTCCTTCAAGCCTTCTTTTTTTGAGGGGGGGAAATGCCCACGCATTTCCCTTCCGCCATGGGGATGACGGAAGGGGGTATGTGGGACTCGAACCCACTAAAACCCCCCGGTTAAAAGTCCCCCGCCGTAGTGGGGCAAGATGGGGTCGCGTTAGCATTCACCATCTCACCCCGACGGGTGGCCCGGAAACCACCCGGGTCCCGGCCATGTGTGGGGCCGTGCAAGCCGGCGGAGTTCCCCGATCTCCGCCAGTGACCCAACAAACGCGCCCAGAAAAGGGCGCCCCCTCCAACTTACGCTGTCCCTCCCTCCAAGCCTGCCCGGTATGGGTAGCCCTGCCGGTATAGCCTTGAAGATCATTGGGACACGCAAGCCGACCAGAGCAGCGGATGCCGCCCCGGCCCTCCCCCCACAGTGCGCCCTGAAAAGGGCACACTCCGTCCGCCCGACGGGCCCTGAAAAGGGCCTCACCGGGCCCTCATCCGCGCCCTGAAAAGGGCGCCCCCTCCACTTACGCTGTCCCTCCCTCCAAGCCTGCCCGGTATGGGTAGCCCTGCCGGTATAGCATTGAAGATCATTGGGACACGCAAGCCGACCAGAGCAGCGGATGCCGCCCCGGCCCTCCCACCATAGTGCGCCCTGAAAAGGGCACACTCCCCGCTCGCCCGACGGGCCCATAAAGGGCCACGTATGAGAAGTTATTATCGGGCTTAAACGAGGCGCACCGTCCCGTAAGCTTCCGTTCACTTGGATCCGGCTGATCCTTAAGCGACAAGAGCCTACAGGCACACGAGAAGGTTGACTGACATGGCACCCCATCAATCTGCCTTCTGTGTCAACCCTTTACAACTATGATGCAAAACAAATGGGTGGTTCATATGTATGAAAGAGACGCGACCGACTGACGAACCGTGACTCGCCGCTTCTGTGTATTTTGCACATGAGCACGGTTGGATTGGTCTCACTCTAGGTCATTTAAAGTCAAAAGAGAAATATACAATTCCATACCCTCGTAAGTTAGATTAGATGGATATTGCGTCCAAGTATTAATAACATAGCCCCAATTCTCGATCCCAAAATGTCTGAAACATTCATGTGATATTTTACCCATTTAATCTTAAACGACAGTTATTGGAATATTAATTTTATTTTTTTCTAATTTTAGTTATTTTTATAACCAAACACACATACAGTACATTAGTCTGTCCAATTTAATTGTGGCTGAATGTTTATATAGTTCTTCCGATTACATTTATGTCGTGTCATCGTTGATTAACTGAGACTTCCTAGTTTAGTAAATAAATAGTTTTTAGTTTGGTAATAGTTGATCAAAATGATACATCAGTTAACCAATCTCTGGAGGAAAAAGATTCTAGAATGGCTACTACAAGTCAGTGTAAGAAGGATCACCAACCGATGGACTTATTACGTCTCAAAGATTGCGGGAAGTCGGTGCATGGAGTAGGCACCACATTATTTTTTATGGCACCGTTTGGAAGAGGCTTATGAACCTACTTACATAAATGGACTTCTAAAGGCTTTTGACCATGATGATGACTTAAGTATAAAGGTACAAATTAAAATAATAACCAAGTAGTTTACTAGATATAGATAGATAGATAAACTCTTTATATGTGCATAACACTAATTTACAGTACAACACACAGAAACATAAAAAAAAGAATAAAAAACAAAAGAAACGCACAATGGGCGGTCTTATCGCTCTTATATGTCAAGTCAATTGCGAGAAAAGTTCAAAACTTTAGCATCGTTGTGATTTCAGTTCACTTTTCATACGTTGCGTAGGTTGTACAAAGGATTAGTTAAATATAATGATGCAACAAGAATTTTGTACGCGTTTGACACATGATACTATCGACGCATGCTAAGTGCGATTGACCTGAGACGATGCTGGTTTTGTTATGGTTACATGTACCTAAACGTTTCACTAGAATATCATTTGATTTATGACTTTCACATGTTTATTTTGTGTTAGCTAGTTAAATTAATTGAGAGTAATATTCCGTAAAGTAGAACACGAGAGAGTTAAGAAAAGTATGTCAAAAGTCAGTTGGTCACTGTTCGCCAAAACTAGACGATTCGTTTGCGGTGACCGGTGAGTTTGCTGACACCAATAATAATAATAATAATAATAGCCTTTATTAACAATCTTATTTGTTACATTTCATATTATTTCTACTTAGTATTACAAATAAGTTTAGTTTATGTAAGTATATGTAAATTGTATATATATTAGACACCGGTTTCTAAATTGTCTTGCTTTCTAGCATAGGCCTCCCCAGTGTTCTCCACAAAGAAAAACACCAATAATAGTTTGCATTTAACTATGGTATACTCGTTCATTTGGCTGAGAATTTTTGATATTTTTTGGAAGCTTACCTTGATATAAAAGAAATCAACGTGCGCTCCGCGTTATGTGTACCTATATACCTACATAATACAAGACAAAATCTATTCATACTTAGTATCCTTTCCTAGTATCCTGGGTTCTTTGTGCATAATTATAATTTAACATTGGCTTATCTTTTGAAACATAAAAATAATAATATTTGTATCTGGTACTGCTACGGCTTACTTCCATCCAAGCAAGAATCAATAGATTATTGACCTCAGCAATCTTGTGAATATTTTCCCTCTTAATATATCGTAGACATGGTGTGAAATAAATATCGATGGTGATTCTATCTCCTTTCATAAAATGATACTTGTCAGGTGTCTACAGAACCATCTCCTTTTTATATGTCGTTTATATTTATGATCAAGTTTTGAATATGAATTTGCAGGTCACGTTACGACTACGACACCTATGTAAATGTATAGAGAGATCTACAGACATAGTGGCAACAGTATTACAAAAGTCCATGACTAACAACACGTATATTCATTCATTTCTTTTTTACCTGCATAGTGGTTTGTAGAGCAGTGTGAAAAATAGTATAGATTTGATGAAACACAGTGATATAAGCGTTAATTCAGCTAAATAGTGGTTACGTGGATCAGTGAGTTGTTCTTGAACATTTTTGCGGACCCTAAATCGACAAGAAATTAATGATTAATAAATTTGTATTAGGTATCTTGAGATTAAGTTTTAATACGATTTTTTGACAAGGCTCCAATGAAGCGTTGTTGAAAAAACTAGTTATTTAAATGTCCTTTTGAATAAGTTTGGTAAGATATCTTTTGATAAATAGTACTGTTTACATTGCAGTACAATTTTTCAAATTTATTTGATATTTTTTTTGTCAGTCTATTAATATGCAGGTTTTTTAACTAAAGTTGTCATTCTTGGGTCTTCTAAGCAGGATTTATGACTTTATTTCGGCGTTTAAAATGTGTTTCTTTTTAATCAAAAAATCAATAAACCTTATGTTTACTTTTGTGGGATAATAGAGTCATTATTTATGCATGTTTCGCTGTTTTTTTTTTAATATTGACCTCTCACGTTACGTTAAATAATAAGATCTCATAAATGCGTTAATTTTTTATGAGTGTAAAAGCGTTTACTTTAGCACCTTGTTAGCCTTCGACGTTTCTGGTTCAGTCATCTGTCGACGGCACCTACCGCAGCGAAATTCTCTTTTTGAACATCCTCGTTTTTTGAGTTAAACAATCAAATATAATGAATCGAGCTATAATCAGATGTTATTGGACCTTTTATCTTTCTAGTTTAATCACCAAAATCGACGAATAGCATCTCTAAATTGACAGCCAATAATGTTTTGCGACACAATTTTGACGCAGTTCCTAGCATGCGATTGAGCACGTTGGATACATGTTGCATTTTACTCATGTTTCTATGGAATATACGGCAATGTAATACGATGGTGACGAGACTGATCTGATAGCGGAAAAATAATGTTGATGACATAACTTTTCGTTGACATTAGCAGGATTATGTCAAGTCATTTTTATAAGCTTTCAGTTCAAATGACTTATTTAATTGTATTTTGCAAACTTATTATGTTATGTGTTATGTGTGTGGACTCCCTTTTCCACACTCAAACTCCAAATTGGTTCATTGTGCGTGGGAGTTTGGCTAGTGGGTTAGCCAGCCCAACTCCGCCCAGAAGCACAGAAGCTTCCTGTGGTCTTCGCAGGCTTCGCGGAGTGACCTTGGGTTGCCAAGGATTTGTGCGCGGTGAGTTACTACACCCACGTATTCCAGGATTACGTGGGCAGCTGATTCCTCTTCGGTTGGACACCCTCTGCAGAGTGGGCTGTCTGTGGCTCCGATGTTGTAGAAGTGTTTGTTTAGGCAGTGATCCCACGATGATCCGGAGATCTAATTTTGCAAACTTTTTACGGGTGGTTGATGATTTATGAGTCAGCAACAAATCCCACAAATGACTCATTTTAGTTTCAGTCGTAAACCACGTAATAAACGACACACCTACCTAGTATAGGGTCACAAGTTCAGCGCAGTATCAATAATTCTTCTACTTTTTAACATTTTGCAGACATTAAGTAAAACAGTAAATGATGTCACGGCCAGTGACTCATTTCATATTTAAATATAACGAATTCACAAAATTTTACAATAAATTTGTTTAAATTAAGGTGTAGTTATATGAATGTAATATTGTAATACATATATACATTATCGACTTTACTTCACCTTCTTTTGAGATACAACGACGTCACTTAACCTAAATAAATAGAATTTCAAGACGCATACTAGTGCAGCTAACTAAGAAGACTACTAGCTTCCTACTAGAACTTACACGATAAGTTACCATATTCTCTGCCAGTAATACTGGCTGCATTGCCACGCTGAATGCCAATGCTAATGCGTTGACCCAGATAAGAGCCAGTCACCCAATTAATTAAATTAATTAGTTTTGAAAGTTATAATAATATACATATTCTTCTAGTGGAGTTATGTTTTAAGTTTAAGTAAGAACATGACAATTCATACTAGTTCTATTTTTGTATATAAATAGTTTTTTAACGCCTACAAGTGGTGGTCAAACGCAAGAATAAGAAAAACAAACAAACACTAGATCTAAGATGTTTCAGGAAATACTAACATGACATTTGTAAAAACTGCAAACAACACTCAAATGATTGATTGAAAAAGATAAATGAAGACGCGTGCGATTTTTTCTTTGAGACAAAAAATTTGCTAAACTTTAACGCAAATCAACGGGTCAAAAAGAATATAAATATTGATGTCGGAAATGTAGAATTAGCTTTTTTGTTTGCACAATCATTAATTAGATGCCTTTTTATTGGTTAGTTATCGGAGATCTCTGATCATGTGCGAAGTGACAGATTTATTATTCGTATAAGGTAATGTTCTGTATCTCTTCCTGGTTTTAAGGATATTTTGTGCGCCTAATTGTATCTGTAATTAGCATTGGTTATTTGAGTTTTTTAGTAGGTTTACCTTTTGGCAGGACATAATTGTCGTAACCTATGAGAAAATAAACCCTTATTGTACCCTTGTGTATGTATTTTTCTGCTACTTTATTAAAGGTAAAATATGGTATTTCAAGAAAACTTAACACAGACTACAACATCTAAAATCATGATGACAATAAATAAAACACCTGAAGCAAACATTGCAATAAACATATTATAGGCACCTACGCTATTGCCATTCAAAGAAACATAAAAACCATTTCAAATATGTATGTGAAATACTGTCTTATTTTAAATAAATATATTCTTCCGGACACTTTTGTTATTTTATTTTATTTGTGCATAGCTTCTGCCGTTACCCGTGGATTCCCGGATAAAACACAACCCTTGTGTTATGTTAAGTTATTAACAGTATTGATTCCAAGTTTGGTCCAAATTGGTACAGCCGTTACGGAGATTATGGGCAACAATGTCTGTAACGGCTCACGTATCCCTCTCATAAACACCACCTCAAAGTTCAACGTGGGAAGCAAATAATAAAAAACTTATTTATTACTTCCTTTACATAAAATCATAAATCGGTTCCGCATAGAAAGGTCAAGTGAAAATAATATAGGCCAAAATTATATACTTATGCAGTAAAAAAATCTTTAACAAAAATAAACCTCAAATATTAGCTTTACTTATGCTTGTTCTTCAAGATTATGATTATGCCACCATACAATTGCGGGTTACGTGTGCTTATAATTAAGAAGAGTCACCCACCGTGGCATATGTGCGCATGGATGCACCAAAGAATCACTAATAATTTAAAAATTATATGAATAAAACGAAATAACTAATAAAAATAACGTGATATATTGACAATGACGTCAAGTGTACGCAGAGGCTACCTTACATAGGTCAACACCTATGTCAACACCTATGCTCAGGAACGTTACATAACAGAATTGTTGACCTTATTTTGACATTTACGTCAAGTTAGGTACTAGGACATGCTTTTATCTTCACGCGAAGATAAAGATAGTGCGAGAAGGATTCAAACAACGAGCGCGCTAAAACAATATTCCTATTTGCAAAGGCTTTAAAGTTTTATTAATATCTACCTATAAGATAAAGAATCAGTTTCAAATACTTGAGATGTTTTTTATAAAATCTTAAAATTTTGCTTAGTGCAGTGTTCTATATCAAAACACTTTAAGCTCACTCATACCAGTACCGATATCCAGATTTCTAAACCTCATCACCTATTAAGTGATGATTTTCTCTTCGGTCTGATTGTGCTAGTTTATGGTTCACTTTTGTTTAAAGTATTCAGATAAGTTGTAGACGTTAAAACAACAGCTCAAGTTCAAAGGCAGCCGCCACTGAATTGATACCGTGTTCCGTTTTGTAATCGATGTGTCGCATAATTCATGAACTGACTGCAAGTTGAGTTGCATTACTATCAGAAATGACGCTATAGTAGAGTCGTCGATTACCAAAAATTATAAAATAGCAAAACATACATGCTTAAAAATACAGTTTTGTCTAAACAAATATTGTCTGATTTGTGATTCAATGCTAAGAGTATTTGGCAATTTAATCATCTGATATTCAAGCGTATGGGCAGTTTACATGTTAACTATCTAAATTTTTCTACAGTCCATGAATGTAAAATATAAAGACATGTCACGTCTAAAAAACTTGTAGGGCTACTTAAGATGGCAGGTTCGCAAGTGTATGTGTGAAAGGTCAGGGTGGCTCAAACAACACGGTAATTAAAGGTTATTTTTGGCGATAACCATCAGTAAAACAGTTACCTACGTGAGTGAAATAAAATGTCGATGGTTCCACCAAGAACCTTGGGATGAAGGGCTTTCGTACAAAAAGTCAACACATTCGCACAGAGTTAAGGCTGGAGGAAATTATATTACGAACAACGTTCAAACAGATTTGCTTCAGGAACCTTTTTACATAAATATATGAAATCGAAATATTTACGACAACACGACACAATGCTTGTAACGATAATTCCACTCGAAATGCAATTCAGCTTGTTCAAAACATACCATGAAAGTTAAATATTACCTTACGTCGAAACAATAATTGTTAACATGAACTTTATTCGTGTTCGGAAAAAAAGAGCTTTTGTGATGCATCAACCAATAAATTGCACATCCAAGAACCTCCCGAGTCAAGGTGATTGGGTGAGTTTAAATTTTAAAGCGTCTGATGCGTTACTAACAAGTAACGCATCAGACGCAAAGATGGCATCTATATTACTCCTATAATTATACAACAATACCTAATTTATCTGGCATAGGTATTTTGTAAAAATTAAAATATCATTCAGACTGATAACTAAGTAGGTACTGTAGGGACGTAAACAAATATTTATGAAACGTACGACGCGAGTCATGTCATTAAATATAAGCTTTTATAAAAGCTCTTATATAAACGATTAGAAAATACATTTATGAAGGTAGTATGATCCTTAACATCCATACTAAAGAATATTTGTCTGAATATCTTAACGTCCTCTTGGACGTATATTCGGTCAAACTGTTGATCGATACCCAAATAAATTGTCCAATGTAAATGATACAACAAAAAATGATATTTTTTTACAATGATTTGTTGGGTCTAAGTGGCTTTTAAATGTTTGTAAAATATAATTACTTGCCTTTTTTTTAAGAAATATGTTGTTGTATGTGAGTTATTATACTGAATTATCACTTTGTCAGAAGTTTAAAGCAACAAATATCATGTTTCCTTGTCAAGACATCTATGAAAATCTGATGTATGTTCACAAAAATATTAATTTGTTTAAGAAAAAAGCGATAGTCACAATGTTAATACCAGAAATAAAGATAAACTGGCTGTCGCCACTTGTAGACTCCATAAAGTTTGTAAATCGTTTAAAGGGCAAGGTGTACGCTTTTTTAACAAACAACTTTATAAAAAGGCATACTATAAAATATCTGATCTCTTGGGATAGAAAATGCTCCAACTCGTTGTTTTGTAAAAGGATAATTTAAAAGAATAACCAGCTTTGTTTTCTTGCCTTTCTTTCCTGGCTTGGTCGCGGAGGAACAGGCAGTAGATAAAACCGACGTTTCAAAGTGATCCTTGTGATTTTAATGAATAAATTAATTTTGACTTTGACTTTGAATGGAAGCTCACAATCAAAGACCAAAAGCTCCTTCTATAAAAACATGAAAAGCAGTAAACTATACAAAAAGAAAGGAAAATATCATGATTATCCAAATGATCCTGCAAATGGGGACTTGCGTGCTTGGCGGCAGTAAACACAACCATCTGTCAAAGCTGTATCGCAAGCCGCTGCATAAAAATAAATCGGTCGGCACAAATTAAAGAACGCATTAAAGTATCTGATTTACAGCCAAAATTATAATACAATGTGCATTGTTGGATTTATAATCAATGATCTGGCTGTAAGCTTACGATTATACATTGTAGGTAAACGTATTTATTTTAAATGGTGCGTGAAAGTCGATTTGGTGCGGAATAACTTTATTAACAACACAAACATTTTCTCATATATATTGCACTCTGATTATTTACTCCTTGATATATCTGAAAAGTTCCAAGGAAACTGCGTATCAGTTCAAAGTAAAATAAAAATATAGAAAGCTACATAATAGGTAAGTAGGTTGAACTCAGACTTAATTTGGTTCCAAAGTTAATTTTGGTAGAAGCATTGCTTTCCTGATGATATTCGTTTATAGCTGTTATAAAGCATCGCTAGTGCACTCAGCATCACTTTTCTTGTAAAATTCGTTAACTCTCATAACGTCATTTGATAGAAAATTATCCTTTTGCCTTAGAGTGCCTCTTCTCGACCTGATTTGAAGTTGTCTCAGTCTAAATTTGCATAATGTATTCGATAGCTTTAAAGATCAAAATAGTGGTGTCATCATCTCAGGCAGACTCCACGGCGCGGCGGCGTCAATTCATATATATTTATACTAACTTTTATAACTTCTGCTCACGGCTTCGCTCGCGTGGTACCCGGATAAAAAGTAGCATATGTGTTATTCTGATGTATAAGCTATATTACTGTAAAGTTCATCAAATTCCGTTCAGTAGTTTTTGCGTGAAAGAGTAACAAATTTCCATCCTCACAAACTTTCACGTTTATAATAGTAGTAGGATTATAATAAAACTATATATACCGGTCCAATTCTGTACATTGTTTTTTTTTACGGCACTCTGTTATCTATACTGAAACCAAAACTGTATTTTTTTTTACATTTTTGTCTGTCTGTATGTCTGTCCTTATGTTGGCCGCGTATCACGTCGATACTACTGAATTAATCAACTTGGCATTATTTGAGTTCATACTTTGAGATAGGACACTGGATACTTTTTATCCCGAAATTCAGCACGGTTCCCTTGGGAGATGGGATGAAAATCAAAATATGTACTTAGTTGTAATTCATTAACGGGTAGTCCGATTTCATTAATTATTTTTTTGTTAAGTAAAAATGAGTTCAATTTTTAAAGTTAAAAGGAGTTACTTAAAAAAATGCCCCGTAAATATTTCAAGGTCATCGGTTTTGTAGCTCAGAAATTACAGACATCACAACCCGCAGGTCCAAATTGCTTGAAACCCGAAATATACAAGAACCTTTGAACATACGGCTCATCTTAAGCTGGCGTGTGTACTTAATGGTAGGCTTAATGGATAGGTCTATTGTCAAAATCAGACCACTCCAAAGGAGTCAGATATTGCCAAACAATACACAGTATGGACGTCCAAAATAACTTGAAGCCTTGATGTATAGGATATACCTAGAATCTACCTTCGTGTACATGTGTCATCTAAAGCATTCTAAAGTTTGAACTCCCCCCTTTTTTAAAGCTGTAAAGGAGTTCTAAAGTTTGTATGGATATGGTATTTTTTTGTTCTGGTTCGATTCACTGAAAACTCGGTACAAATAAAACTTTATAGTAAATTTTGAAGGTATCTAAGGTATTATTCAATATTATCAACATATACCTTGCCGATGCACCACGTGCGTGTGATTCTGTTATTTTCATTCGGTCCATCGTTCTCCGAGCACATCGTCAGTGAACTATGAAGATCTAAGGATAGCTAACATTATTATTATTTATTTATAGCAATCGTTAGATAGTAATTAATTATTTGTGTGTAATTTCATCAATCACGCAAATATGCTTATACAAAGATTTTTCGGGCCGCATCTATTTTAGTTCTGGCTAAATGTGTGAATCACAATCGATTTTCTATTCAAATTTATATCTTTTGAGGTGACATACTTGACCCTAGATTTATTTAATAAATTGCGTTTTCGTTTATTTGCCTTGAATACGCATTACAATAGATGGTTCTTTATGTTATGATAATCACCTTATTTATTTTTAAGCCGTGAGTCTTCCAAACTGTTGAGAACAATGGAAAACTGATGATTATTTTTTTATAGTTGTATAGGTTCTTTTGAACCTGAGATAATGATAATACGTATTCTAGCGCCCAGATTCTGATAGATAATAGAAAAAAGAATTCATGTAGGTCAATATTTCATTTCAAAGAGTATTACATGCTTGATCAGATTTTTTCCTGATGCGCTTTTATTCTACTACACAAAATAGGAATAACTGAAATATTTAACTTATGACACCAATATTCACGTATCTGTCACCCGTTCGATACCCAAAAATAATTGAAATACGTTTTAAATATGGATTTTTTAAAATCCAAAACCTATCAAACTTGAATTTGGATTCTAACGGATACTTTGTTACTGTTATTTTTCTTTCAACACATGTATGATTTATACTCCTAACACTTCGTGACGTAGTTGCAAAAGGGGTCGCCACCGGTCTATTACTATTGTATTTGCAAATAATATAACGGCGAATATATAAATAACATCAGTGCCATCTAGGAGAACTTTTCCGCAGTAAGTAGGTGGATGGAAAACCAGTTTCACGCTTCGAATGTTTCTAGACTGTGCCGATCTTACTCTTAGTTTAAAATGATTAAGCGAGAGATGGCTCTGTTTTCAATTTGATACAATATATATTGCGTGAAAATATTCTCAGACTGCGGGTCCATAATCACAAATACTAGGGTACGGTAAAACAATCAGTTTTTTTAATACTACCAAAGAGTCAAACAATCATTCGGCCTACCTGTTGCTAAGCGGTTACCGTATCCTATATGGACACTTGCAATAATATAACTTAAGATAAACGTGTAATAATTTAATATGCATAAATTATAATTAATAGGTATTTATTCATACATTTAATTTAATATGATCTATTATTATACAACAGGACACTTCGAACTTAGCTTTAAAAAATATTTAAAATTGATCATATACATTCTATAAAAACTGGGTAACAATTTTTTAAATCCTCATCAAAAACTGCCCTAGCCATAGGCTTATTTGTGTTTCTCATTTTTATTATCGTTTGGTTGTTAAGTATTATCTCACTGAAAGGCTCCAAAGCCAAGTTATTAGGTGTATTTAAGACGGTATTTTTCATCTCTTTGATCTCTTTTGCGTGGCCGCTTAAGAAGCCTAATTCCCTGCAAATTGCTTCTAGTTCTGACTTTGTGTGGTTTTGTGTGGGGAAGCATTTTAATCGCCAGACGCCATGTGATCGCACCATCACTTGTCCGACACCGTACCTGTAAAAGTGAAAAGTATGTATTATTGGAATTTAATAGTAAAAATATATCAAACATGTACCGAATGTGTGTACCGAAGTTCTAGAGGAGCATGTATTTTATCTAAAAACGGCGTGTTTCTGCATATGAAAGTGGAGTTTTCCTCTAAATCAACTGTTTTTTTTTTACAAATCGTAGAGTTTCACAGGATTCAGATTGAGGCCCTGTCTCCCGAAAAATCCGTGAGCCAGGAAACATATTGCTCCCAATTCAATTAAAACAGAAAAATTTGGTACCAGAGAAAAAATCCAAATTTTATTTTAGGTAAATTAAGTAGATAAGTATCTAACAGTATGAAAATGAGTAAGTCCAAACGTATGTGTCTTTAATTTGAAAAAAAAAAAATGAAGAGGTTTGATTACCGAAAAAGCAGTCTTTTCAATAGACGAATATTTCAAAATCATAGAGTAGCTTTTATGTGGTAAATCCCCGTTCAGGATAGCAAGCACAATGAAGCACAATTACAATATTTGCATTATTCAAACAAATATTTATAACTTACGCAGTGCCTTTTGGAGCGCTCAATCCAATGCAAGTGTGCTCATCATCACCGCTAGGACAGTCACGGACACCGTCACAGACCATATCAGGTGCCACGCAGTGCTCGTCTTCACTGGATTTTGATCTACATCTAGAATACACAAAAAAATATATTCCGAAGATAAGAAAATCGAATAAAGACTGGAATTATCCAGATAATAAAATTCACGCTTATCTGCTAGATTAAGATCTATAATTTAGGTTGATACTCACTTGAAAGTGCGTTTTGCGAAACACTTGCAGTACATAGGATCCTCGTCACTCCTATCAAGGCAGTGCAATATACCGTCACATAACCTCGAGGGCATCACTCTGGCCAAGTAATCTGAGCAACTGGTCCGCATCGGCTCATCAGTTCCATCACCACAATCATCGGTTTTAGTTCTGGCTAAATGTGTGAATCACAATCGATTTTCTATTCAAATTTATATCTTTTGAGGTGACATACTTGACCCTAGATTTATTTAATAAATTGCGTTTTCGTTTATTTGCCTTGAATACGCATTACAATAGATGGTTCTTTATGTTATGATAATCACCTTATTTATTTTTAAGCCGTGAGTCTTCCAAACTGTTGAGAACAATGGAAAACTGATGATTATTTTTTTATAGTTGTATAGGTTCTTTTGAACCTGAGATAATGATAATACGTATTCTAGCGCCCAGATTCTGATAGATAATAGAAAAAAGAATTCATGTAGGTCAATATTTCATTTCAAAGAGTATTACATGCTTGATCAGATTTTTTCCTGATGCGCTTTTATTCTACTACACAAAATAGGAATAACTGAAATATTTAACTTATGACACCAATATTCACGTATCTGTCACCCGTTCGATACCCAAAAATAATTGAAATACGTTTTAAATATGGATTTTTTAAAATCCAAAACCTATCAAACTTGAATTTGGATTCTAACGGATACTTTGTTACTGTTATTTTTCTTTCAACACATGTATGATTTATACTCCTAACACTTCGTGACGTAGTTGCAAAAGGGGTCGCCACCGGTCTATTACTATTGTATTTGCAAATAATATAACGGCGAATATATAAATAACATCAGTGCCATCTAGGAGAACTTTTCCGCAGTAAGTAGGTGGATGGAAAACCAGTTTCACGCTTCGAATGTTTCTAGACTGTGCCGATCTTACTCTTAGTTTAAAATGATTAAGCGAGAGATGGCTCTGTTTTCAATTTGATACAATATATATTGCGTGAAAATATTCTCAGACTGCGGGTCCATAATCACAAATACTAGGGTACGGTAAAACAATCAGTTTTTTTAATACTACCAAAGAGTCAAACAATCATTCGGCCTACCTGTTGCTAAGCGGTTACCGTATCCTATATGGACACTTGCAATAATATAACTTAAGATAAACGTGTAATAATTTAATATGCATAAATTATAATTAATAGGTATTTATTCATACATTTAATTTAATATGATCTATTATTATACAACAGGACACTTCGAACTTAGCTTTAAAAAATATTTAAAATTGATCATATACATTCTATAAAAACTGGGTAACAATTTTTTAAATCCTCATCAAAAACTGCCCTAGCCATAGGCTTATTTGTGTTTCTCATTTTTATTATCGTTTGGTTGTTAAGTATTATCTCACTGAAAGGCTCCAAAGCCAAGTTATTAGGTGTATTTAAGACGGTATTTTTCATCTCTTTGATCTCTTTTGCGTGGCCGCTTAAGAAGCCTAATTCCCTGCAAATTGCTTCTAGTTCTGACTTTGTGTGGTTTTGTGTGGGGAAGCATTTTAATCGCCAGACGCCATGTGATCGCACCATCACTTGTCCGACACCGTACCTGTAAAAGTGAAAAGTATGTATTATTGGAATTTAATAGTAAAAATATATCAAACATGTACCGAATGTGTGTACCGAAGTTCTAGAGGAGCATGTATTTTATCTAAAAACGGCGTGTTTCTGCATATGAAAGTGGAGTTTTCCTCTAAATCAACTGTTTTTTTTTTACAAATCGTAGAGTTTCACAGGATTCAGATTGAGGCCCTGTCTCCCGAAAAATCCGTGAGCCAGGAAACATATTGCTCCCAATTCAATTAAAACAGAAAAATTTGGTACCAGAGAAAAAATCCAAATTTTATTTTAGGTAAATTAAGTAGATAAGTATCTAACAGTATGAAAATGAGTAAGTCCAAACGTATGTGTCTTTAATTTGAAAAAAAAAAAATGAAGAGGTTTGATTACCGAAAAAGCAGTCTTTTCAATAGACGAATATTTCAAAATCATAGAGTAGCTTTTATGTGGTAAATCCCCGTTCAGGATAGCAAGCACAATGAAGCACAATTACAATATTTGCATTATTCAAACAAATATTTATAACTTACGCAGTGCCTTTTGGAGCGCTCAATCCAATGCAAGTGTGCTCATCATCACCGCTAGGACAGTCACGGACACCGTCACAGACCATATCAGGTGCCACGCAGTGCTCGTCTTCACTGGATTTTGATCTACATCTAGAATACACAAAAAAATATATTCCGAAGATAAGAAAATCGAATAAAGACTGGAATTATCCAGATAATAAAATTCACGCTTATCTGCTAGATTAAGATCTATAATTTAGGTTGATACTCACTTGAAAGTGCGTTTTGCGAAACACTTGCAGTACATAGGATCCTCGTCACTCCTATCAAGGCAGTGCAATATACCGTCACATAACCTCGAGGGCATCACTCTGGCCAAGTAATCTGAGCAACTGGTCCGCATCGGCTCATCAGTTCCATCACCACAATCATCGGTACCATCCCGGAACAGTTCTTTAGAAATACACTTCCCATTTCTACACTTCATCTGGCCCAACGAACACTCTGCAAAATCAAACATTGATTAATTTTAACTTGGGAAAACTCTTAAATGGTAATTTGCTTTCTTTGTTCAGTAAGTTGGAAACCGTAGAAACAAAACTTTGTGATTGTGCCTTGAGATTATAATAGAGTGCTTTGATATCATCCACCATCAGATGAAAAGGCAAACATCTTGCTCAACTTGCTTGACTGAATAAAAGCAATAACGTAATCACATCAAAATTGAAATAAATCATTTGTGGCCCAGAACGTCAAACAATTAAAGAATTTTCCATCTTCTAATTGCCATAACCCCTAGTTACTTATGACTATAAACCTATCTAGGAACCAACCATTGATGATATACAAATCGATTGCAAACAAATAGTCATAGAATGTTAGCAAAAATCTTCTTATGCATTGTAAAATAAAGAGGAACGACGTAGTGCCATTCGAGATGGAAACAAAAAACCTATAGGCAGTTTGAAAAATAAATAGTTACACACAAACAGAAAAACTACCTTTTACGGCCAATACATAGATATTCTTACGTCACGGGTAAAGGACTTACCACATCCATGATGATACGGGTCGTGTTCACAGAGTTTTTTTTTCGTCCTACAGGATTCATCAGATTCATCGCTGCCGTCCTCGCAGTTCGTGACTCCGTCGCACAGTCCCTCTAAAGGCACACATCGGCCTCGGCTGCACCTCACACCTTCACAATCATCATTCTCTGCGAGTTCTAAATACTCTGATTGGACTGGCTTTCCTGTAAATGAAAAAATGGAAATAAAAACGGTTTGGAATGGCAAAACGCCCGTTAAACGTCACATTTTGTAAATTATATAAGTAATAGCTACAACTATGTACTAGAGTTTTTGCTAGCCAGTCAGCTGACAATACCCTTAAGTTATTATTTGTTTTATTCAAATTATTCAATTAAATATAAAAAAAAAACGATAAATGCAAATTCGATAGAGACATATGAGCTTCTTTTTCATCCCTCTGGTTTTTACGGGATCGGTCACAAGGGCTCATGGTCATATTTCATATTTATTTATATAGGACATCACAGTATGTACAGGTGTTAAAACAATACATATGAAGGTAGGCAGGTGCATGAACCCCGTTAGGGCGCTGCTACTTTGACTTCGATTGTGTAGGTTGCTAAGTAACTCTATTCTAAGCTGTGATTTGAAAAAAAAACATATTATGTCGTAAGGTTGAGTAAATCATGGAATCAAAAAAGTCACTTACGAAATTATAATACAATTCAATCACAATCTAGTCAATAATGAAATAATAAATTAGCAAATAAAATGTTAAATAACCTATAAAATTATAAATAAATAAGGCTGGACATTGTTGTTTGGGGCTAGAGAGCAGAAAAGTTATGGTTATGTATAAGTATAAGAAACTACATGACTGATATACTACTCATATACTTTTTTGTAAAACATACATTTGAAGAGTAGCTGTACTTGCTGTGCAGCCCTCTTGCTTTATTGAAACACTATTTTACAGCTCACACGGATTTATTATCGAGTTCGATAAATAGTCTCGTTTATAACGTAGATCCGAAATAAATATTTGCAGATTATACAAACATTTGTCCCGCGGCACAAGGTACTTGGTTATTTCAGGCAGAAATGGATTTGTGTAGGGATTTGGTTTAGTCTCCACAAATAAACGTAACGTAAGTAAGTACACCCTTGTAACTACATTCTTAAAAATATTTCAGTACCTGAGTAGTATCTCAATTCCTGTCTCAGGTTTTCAATATCAGTCGCAATAATACTTTCTCCAAGACCACATTCTCCTCTGCTGTCTACGAACGATGCTACTGGGTACCAGCCCTGTTCGTTATGGCAGCTGATCAGACCCGCCCATTGACGATCAGAGTTCTTACCACTCTGTAATAATAATGATATTTAATCCTAGAATTTTTGAAAATATTCAAAAACCATAAGAAAATTGTCTGGTTACCGGACAAATATTTTCTTTCCCTCGACGGATAAAACATCGGTTGTTTATTTTACAGTTCTTGGTCGTCTCATTTAGGAAAATGCTAATTGTGTTGTTTTTTAGATCTTGACCAACTGCAACACATACTACTTTCTGACCAGCGTGGAAATTACTGAAATAAAAAGATTTTCGGACCCATTTAAGCTAAGTCACTTGTTTCTTGTCAGTTGTTTTAACACACTGTTCGAGCAATTTATAATATGGGCCACAGAGAATCACTTTCCCAAAAGGTTAAAGAAATAAATAAAATGACATTCCCTTGTCAATACATCTATGTAAATGTTCACAAAAATATTAATTTGTTTAAGGAAAAAATCGATAATCACAATATTAATACTAGAAATAATTATAAACTCGTTTCCACTGTAGACTCCATAAAGTTAGTAAATCGTTTAAAAGACAAGGTGTACGCTTTTATACCAAAATCCCAAGAAATATAAAAAATTGAAATATTATATCAAATTAAACACCGTAATTAAACAAAACTTTATAAAAAGTTACTTAAATATATCAGATTATTTAAATGATAAAAACTCTGAGGATTGAAAATGCTTTAACTAGATATAACATTAAGGTACATATTGTTTTGTAAAATAATTATTAAAAATAATAATTAGCCTTGATTTCTTGCCTTACTTTCCTAGCTTGGTCGCGGAGGAACAAGCAGTAGATACAACTGACAAAGTGATCCTTGTGATTTTCATGAAATTTACTTTGACTTTGTTAGTTATCAGTAGCAATGTAATATTTTTGACTTTTTTACCTCAAGCAAGGGGATAAAGCAAGAAACTCTATTAATAAAAAAAAATGGTGAAATAATAGTACACTTACGGAGAAGAAACAATCATCGGCTTCACGTTATTAGAATAATCAACTGGTACTGTCAAATGTAACAGTACTACTCTACTTCTGTACAATTCCTTTTTGGCGTCCACTTTGTGTGCTTTTTCAAAGGATCCAATCGTATTCAAAGTTCTATGCGATCCAACAACCACCGTTATGAAGTTGTTTGTAGGCCTGTCAGATAACAAAAGTAAATTATGTGAACTAAATTAGAGTATAACATATGACGCTAATTTTGTACAAGGTGCTTACAATGAATTCCACAGACAAGCGTTGCTGATTAAAACCCAGGACGTATCCACCAATATGCCGGTGCACTTATAACTGCCTTCAACGAATACTTTGGCAATCCAAGGCCACATATACTCTGTAACGTCTTGAGATGTTGCCACTTCTCTATTGTATATTAGATTTTGAGAGACATCAAAATTGTGATAAAGAGATCGATCACAGTAAACGTACAAAGATTTGCACGTTTTTGTTACATTAGGAACACATTCTTCTTTCAAAAGCTGAGGTTCCTTGATAACAATGTTTTTTGTTTTATCATCGCTCTCCATTACGTTTCTGTAGGCAAATTGTATTGGTTTTCCTTCATTGGAATTTCTTCTTGATCTTTTATGGTTTAGTCTAGATGTAATACTGTCGTCTTCCTTGACATTTATGTACTTTACATTGTACCTGTTGGCAGCACTGTAGGAAACAAAAATGATAAAAGAATATAATGATTCATAAGCAATTAAAAGTTAAGAGACAATAAGTAGCTACCTGAATCCTAAATAATGGCAGATATGAGTAGCAGATTGCTCTAGCTGGTCAACTGACAGTTTGTCTTCACATACAACTAGCCAGTCGTCTTTATTTCGTTTTGTGATATATCCTTCTAAATTAATTTGCGGTTTGCCATCTATATCAAATAAAATATCCTTGCCATTGGACAATGCAACTGAAAAAATAATATCTTTAGATGATAATCTAAGCTTCTACGCACATGGGCCAGGCACTTCAGCCACAAAACGCTGCTATCGGTAGCGGACTGCATTTTTAATACATTTTATATTAACTCGCCGCACATGGTTGAATCCAGTGGTCGCTACACGCTACGACATGTCGCTTCTCGCTTCGTGTGGCCGTCTTCAAACGAAAAATGCCGACACAAAACGTGGCGTTATGTATATGTACGTTTGTTGATAATATTGCTAATAATGGCAATATACTCGTCTTCTACGACGTCGGTTTATGAAGCAAACCCTGCAAGCAATGGATTGAAAAAAGGAGTGGTCACCGACCACAAGTGGGTGTCGGGAGCTTCCGGTACTAAGTAGCCGCTTCCAGCTTCAGGTGCCGGCGTTTTTTGTCTGTAGCGCGTGGCCCGTTTGTACTTATACTTACAGCAGTTCAATTCATCTTCGCCAAGAGGACATTGGGGTTTGCCATCGCATACATATTTCATTGGCAAGCATATTTCACTTCGCTTACATAAGAAATGTTGGTCTGGGCAACTGTCTAGAATAGAAAAATCAAAGTAAAAATAATGCTTTATGAGGAAATGTCAACCACGATAAATTTGTACAAAACGTTTTAAAAAATTTACCTTACAGACTGATTATACTTATCTGCAGAAATCAAGGTTCAATAAAGTAAAGGTTCATCCTGCGTTAGAGCAATTTTTTATGTTTTTCATATATATTATCATAATTATGTACTATATGCCCGTACGTTTTTTTATAATATTTTGTTTTTCCTATACGTATTTTAGGCGGTTTAAATAAGACCATTTTTAAAGTATTTTTAAAGATTCTAGGTAGTTTAATTATGACAATGATAAAACAAAACACGTAACTGATTATATTTGTAATGCATAATAATTGTGTTAAAGCTCTCTAGTCCAGGGAGGTAATATAGAATACGTTTGTACGAATACTTTTCCTCATAATACAACAACACGAAAGAACTTACAGCAATCAATTTCATCTTGACCATCAGAACAGTCAAAGATACCATCACATAGGAGATTTTGATCGTATGTTGATATATAGTCAAAACATGTACAACTAAGCTCATCAGTTCCATCTTCACAGTCTGCTTTGTGGTCACATCGTTGGTTGAACGATATCATTTGGAAAATTCTGAAAAAACAGGACTTATTATTTGTGAAACCTTAGTATGAAAATATTTAGTATAAAGTATTTAATTTACCGTCTACATTCAAATTCCTTGGGAACTCTGTGTTTTCTCCTGATACTTGCAGGCTGAAGTTCAGAAAAAACTATGTTTTCTATTTTATCAATTACATTATTTTTATTTTCAAGATCAGGCAGATTTTTTGCGGATAACTCATCTGTATTGGATTCCGATACTAATTGATCTGTAATATTATTTTCCTTGTTTATCGAATCTTCAGTAGTTTCAGTGGAGTTTACTAAATTTGGAAAAAGCTCAAGTTCAAATATTTCAGATTCATTTTCAACTTTGCCAAGTTTTTTATCAGCCTCTGCTTCTGGTATGGTATTATTAAAGCTGTCCTTAATATCATTACTTAAAGTTGTTTGTTGAAAACCTGTTTTTGTAATGATATCAGAACTTTGCAATTCACTTGATGTTTCGTTCAACGTTGTCATGGTATTTGCGTCTTCTTCTATTATGTCCATTCTTCTGTTATTGTCAGACTCATTATTAGATTCCTCTAAAATTGATGATCTAGATTCTAATATTTCAGGTGTAAATGTAGTAGCAAACGATTCCAAAACACCCCTTGCATCGCCCAATTCAACATTTGTAGTTGCCAAATCTGTAGTAACACTTTCGGTAGAATCATATTCAAATTCTTCAAAACTCGCTGAAGGAGAAACTTCAATTGTTGATGCGTGCTCAAAGTCGGGAGTTTTGTCTTCAATTGTACTTTCCATTAATTTCTTATCATTATTATCGTAAGATGTGACTGAGACTCCAGTTGAAGTCGTAAAAGTATCAGATGCAATATGTTCATTGGTAATTTTTAAAACAGGATCGATTGTTTTGTGAGTAGAAGATTCAACACTGAGCACAGATTCTCTTTTTTCAGTTGATTTATTGTCATTGCTCTTATTTACTGCTTTAGAAAACGAGTCAGTAACTGATCTCGTATCTGTAAAATCACAATTACTTTCGTCTTCAGCATCAAGACAATCTACAATTTTGTCACACTTTCTGATCATTGGAAGGCATTTAGATATACCAGATTTGCATTTAAATCCTGGACACTCTTGGATAGGTTGTAATAGCGGCAAGGTCTTAGATGCTGTAAAAATAAAGAAAAACCATAATTATATCTTTTGAAATATCCTAAATAATTTAGAATGATTAGCTTTTAGATATTTTTTTTACTGTAACTTACATGTGTGGTACTTTATCCACTTTACAAAAAGACTTACTCTGGTATAAACACCAGGTTCATCTTTCCGAGCACACCCATCGCCGTGACTGACAATCCCCGCTAGGTACCATTGTTGGGAATTCAAAGGATTCCTACATAAAAGCGGTCCTCCACTATCACCCTGGAATAATCCAACAAAAGATAGGTAGGTAAAGGTAGTCCTTACATGTAAAGCACATCACATATTCTATTGAGAGTGTTCTGCATAATTTAAACAAAAACCTTGGTAGTTAAAAGATATAATAATAGAAAATGTTTGAATACAATAAGGGAACAACTATCTATTCAAACCGAGATGAAGTCATAAAGCTTCTAACCCTCTGAAAGGTGGTGGATGATGTTGGGCCAAAATCGTTCGTCATGGCACTCTCCTGTAAAAATGTACTTCTAAAGGCTTCTAAGACTTCTAAGACTTCTAAGTTGTAGATGATCAATTATATTGCTTGTGTAAGTGAACATTATGTGATTTTTATTAGTTTACCAACCTGACAAGCATCTTTGCCACCTTCAACGAGTCCCGCACAAATTTCCCTCCCAGCTCTATCTTCACGATGTTTACAATGCTCCCAAATTGGCACCTCAACCTCTCGCATGTGATCAGCTGAAAACATTTTTTTTAGAAACTCTAGAATCCTTTATTCTTTAGTAGCTGTGCCACGGTCCCCTCAGCCGTCAACCAAACTACCGCGATGCATCGCCCGGCCCCTCTATTACTTGTTTTGCTCAGCTCTTAAAGGTCGTAGCGTAATATATATTGTAATATGAATGTAACAGGTCAAATGCTGTTACGGCCATTGAAGATATTTAAAAAAACAATGTTTGGAGAGTACTCTATAATCGATAATGTATCCAAAAATGTATTTTTACTAATTTTTGTCTGTCCGTCTGTCTGTCTGTCTAGCTGGCTGTCTGACTGTCTTTCTGGCTGTATCTGGAACGCGCATCACGCCGAAACTACTGAATAAATTCAAATGAAACTTGGCATGATTTGAGTTTATACTACGGAGCAGGACATAGGATACTTTTTATCCAGAAATTCAGCACGGTTCTCTGTGTTAGAAAGTAGGCACTTTAAAGACTGTGCCGTAATTATTTCAAGGTCATCGGCTTTATAGTTCAGGAAATACAGATATCACAAAACTCAGTATTAGGTCCAAATAACTTGAAACCCGAAATGTACAGGAACCTTTGAACGTACGGCTCATCTTAAGCTTGAGATTTGAGTTCATACTACGAGGTAGGACATAGGATACTTTTTATCCCGAAATTCAGCATGGTTCCCTTGGGAAAGGGGATGAAAGTCACAACGTGTACTTAGTTGTAATTCATTAACGCGTAGTCCGATTTCATTAATTCTTTTTTTTTTTGTTAGAAGGTACTTTAAAGATTTTCAAAAATGCGTAGTACTAACAAGTTCACGACTTTCTTCCCAATGGTGGACATCCTCAAATACATACTCAGTGAGTAGATCTTTGAGGATACCAAGTAGGAGGTATTAATTCAATAATAATAACGGTTGATAGTCACAGGCACGTCCAATCATTACATTTGGTACATGCCTGCATTTTGCAAGTTAGCATTCCACATGACAGGTTGCAAGCCCATCGCCGCTTATTTTGGCACATGCCTTCGAATTTTTGGTTCTAGGGCATGCCGGTTTCCTCACGATGTTTTCCTTCACCGTTTTGAGCAGGTGTTAATGCGCACATACATTTTTCGAGTGTAAAAAACCTTTAGTGCGCGACCGGGTTCGAACCCACGACCTCCGGATCAGAAGTTGGGGTATCATTTATTCTTTTTTTTGTTAGAAAGGAGGTACTTATATTATGGACGTCCAAAATAACTTGAAACCTAGAACGTATAGGAAACCTTTGAGTACATGTCTCATCTTAAGCTGGCGTAAGATTTGTAGTGCACTTTGTAGTGTACGCTGAGTAGGTAGTCCTATTGTCAAAGTTAGTAACACCACCCCGAACGTAAATCCTGAACGTTTTTTTCACGTAAAAATTACAAAATTCCTTAATTTTTGTAGTTTTTAACTGACTACAAAAAAGAGGAGGTTCTCAATTCGACTGTATGTTTTTTTTATCGTGTGTGTTTGATACGCGATATCTTCGATATTTGTAAACTGATTATAATGATTCTCTATATGAATACTGGGTTACTGTCTTTTTGAGATTGTTTTGAGAAATACAACCTGGGAGTTTTCAAATCCAAAGTAAAAGGCTCCTTTGTTGATAAGAGTGCTTCACCGCAATCTACAGCTTAGGTCAAATGCGAATAGTTAGTTGACAGGGATGGCAATCGCGAACGAAGTCGCAGGTACAGCTAATGTTAAATAAATGCAAAAATATTATTCTAAGCGCGTTGAAACAAAATATAAACAACTCTTTAGCTTTATTATTAGTATATACACATATATATAGATTGTACTCACAAAGAATACAGAAAATAAACTTTCATTTATGATAAAGCAAGATTAACCCTAACAAGAGCTTTTTTCTAGTAAACCTTTGAGAATCACCGATAGATTAGTTTAAAATCCATAGGTGCATTAATAAACATATATAAATGTGTGCATGTTCTGCAGATATTTGGGGCTGGGTATATTTTCCACGGTACTCGCAGTGCCTGATACCCATGACACGGGGAATCCTAGTGTGGGTATCTGTAGTGGGTGTTTGTGTTTTTTAAATAGTAATAAACCGCAGTGCACGATTTTGGCAAGCGTTCGGTGGGTGGCGATACTGCGGAGCCCCATTACTGGGGTCGACTTGAATCTCTAACCATCGGCCAGCCTTTCGGAAAAGCGGAACACATACCTTTAAAAGTGAAATAATAAGGATATAAACACCGGAGTAAGGTTTAGAGAATCTGCAACACACATCTCGACACCCTTTGATCGTTCAAACCAATATTGCCTCTACGCTGCCTATCATTAGAGGTACTTACAGGGGCCCATTTAGTGGTTGGCAAGTCATTACCTGCCTTAATCAGGTAGTTACAGAAAGAACTGTCAGGTGCTGCATTTCATTCCGCTGGATTCAGCTTAGCGTTGAGCTGGATATGTTTAATATATCCAGCGCTAATATTTTTATACGTTCTATGTATTTTAGCATTACATCCTAAAATAAAATAATATATAATTGGTTACTCACGGTCAGGCCCATGTTCAACAGTAGCTCCCCAGCCTACTGCAGTGCAAATTGTATTGGGTGGAGGGCCCCAGAACCAATCAGCCCCAGCAGTATTAGGCCCTGGTAAGCATATCGGACGAACCCAACGACTGAACTGCATCGCAGGCTCTACTCTCAACAGAGATAGATCATCTTTCATATCAATTTGGTCGTAATGCCGGTTGACAATGATATGAGTGACCTGGTGGTTTTGCTCTTGAGGTGAAAATGAGAAGCGTCGTAGCATGCCAACTTGGACTTCATAGTAGTGATTCCAAAATCTATAAAAGGTTTTAAAAATAATCAGAACAAGATTTCTACCGAAGACGGGATGGGACGTTTTATTTTTCCTTTTGATAAGTTTGTGTGATTAACTTAAAGTATTTAAGTACAAATATTGTATGAATACATATGAATATTGAATATATTATTATGAACCTAACTAAAGTGTTGAAAGTACAACTATAAAAAAATCAGAATTTCACAGATTTAAACATGTTTTTTTTTTAAACGATTAGCTAGACATTATGTACAGTTTTCTTTTTAATTTATTATTAATTTATTAGATTTTAATATGTCACTAACATTTAATGAACTAGCTAATTTAAATCCTATTTTATCTGACACAAAAAAGTCATTTTAAATTCAGCTTCCACCCACCACCCGCCCTGTCTGAATTAATTTTGTTCAGTGATTGTATTTGTTGTGTGTAAGAAAAAAAAATTTAATTGTTTAACTATGAAAAGACACAGGAATTATAAAATATAACTACAGCTAAACCTGTATAGATTTTAATCTATCTTAACAACGGCACACTTCCAAATGACTACTTTTGCCAATAGCTTGGTATGCTTTTCTCATCTAATGTTTTTCGAATAGAGTGATGAGTAGCGATATATAAATGTTCCGTTTATTGTTGCCAGATTAACGTTTAATTACGCTTCGGTTCCTAAATACGCGTTGTTTGCAAGAGACGTCCATTAATAAACATTAACTTTAGCGCGTTTTGTCTTTCTCCGTCTCCAAAGACATTTGATCCAGGAACAGGAAAACAAAAACGGACGAAAACAAAAGACTCATTCACAACACAACATTCTATTGTTGGGCGTTGCAACGTAAATAACTTTGTATTGTTCATGATTTATCAGATATAAATGGGTATTTACTACTAGTTGACTAAATAGAAACTTACTTGGCAACGCAATGTGCAGCAGAAATAACCCAACTTTGAGTCAAAACAACGCCACCACAGTGGAACATACCATTCCTATAAATAGCGACCATCCACGGCCAGTCCGCCGGCTGACTAGGTTTACCACCCACAACTCTGCTCTCAGTGCGTTTATTTCTCTCATCTTTTCTAGTGTCACTGTAATTATCTGCAATATCTTCGTCAATCGCATCAATGTAAGTGGCACTTGTCGCTCTTTTCATACGGTTTCCATAATACATCATGTCATACGGGATTCCCGGAAATAAAAATCGTTTGTTGCGACCGAAAAGATGGTTTTCGACTGCTACATTCTGAAGAAAATATTTATTTATATAAATATTTTACTAAATAAATATGTCTCGCTTATAATAAGAAAAGATATAATTACCTCTCTCAATAACTGGGAGCTAGTTGATATCCTCGATCCACAAAGAAAATCAGGACAAGTGACGTAGACAGCTGAAGAGTTGAAACACGTATCACTCGGCTGTATCGAACCCCCTGGCCCAGTATTCAAGTAATTCACTTTGAACAGAGGGTCGATAGGTACGATTTGGATGAAAGGAGGCCTGAAATAAAATCCAATTTAGTAAACAACATTACTGGAAATCCATACCCAGACTAAGATGTATTGAATCTTACCTTATCATGAGTCCTGTTTCGCGCCGGCAAGCGTCATGAGCCCACATATATGGATTTTGGCACACTGCATACCAATCTCCTTTGAAATTTCTATGCAAATAACCTTCTGTGTTCGATATTGCAAACAGCTAAAATAAAACCATTTATTGTGGACAAAGGTGACTGTGATAATTCCATCCAAGAGAGTGCAATTTTTTTTGCTTATTTAAGGGACTAAAAGGTTTTAAATATTTGTATATATCTACTCTATATAATTTCGCTTAAGAATTTGAAAGCATTAAGAAAAAATAGCTTACAGGCTTTTTCATTAAACTTGGTGCGAGCATGTTACACTCAATTTCGTCTTTATGATTGGGACAATCTACGACGTTATTGCACCTCTGTTCTTTAATGTAGCACGTGCTTTGGGACTGCAGATTTATGTCTCCACAGCTGAAAGTTTCTTCACTGCACCCTATGAAAATAAAACTTGATGAAGGTGACTAAACGTCCATTTTCATGAAATTTTATGTACCTGATTTGTTGCTATTCCCGTCCCTACAGTAACTGCTACGACCGCGAAAATTCAGTTTATGTTACATATGCGCGCTCTTTTGTTTGAGTACCCGCTTATACTATTGTGAGTGATTAGCACAAAGCTCCTATAGATATGTTATTCTTGTTAAACTATTATTTACTAAAATGTTCTGCATGTTTGCTCAATTTTATGTAAATTCTAAATAGTGCTGGGTTTCGACATAATATTTATTAAGCGCTCACTGTATTTATCATCAAAGTTTTAGCTCGGATAATCATGCAAATTTAAAAATAAGTAAATGGAGGTGATTCATATTAATGACTACCTACCAAATGGACAATAACTAAGTAGTTGTAGTCCGAAATCGTGTGTGAAAAGAATAATGTTCTTACCAAAGCACCCCATCTCGTCTTCTCCAAACGGACAGTCAAAATACCCATCACAGAGTCTGGACTCATCTACTCTTGACTTGCAACTGCACCGGACTTCATCACTTGCATCTGAGCAATCAACATTACCGTCACACCATTGCTTGTTATCGATACAATCTTCTGAGTTATCACAGGGTAAAGCACCCGATGGGCAGGCTACATCACGAGTAGTGGTATTGGCTTCATGTTGTTTTTGAGCAGTTTCTGGCCTGAAATGAATACTTTTTTTACAACTTACTTTTTAACCTCAAGAAAAATGAGAAAAAGATATGCCTTTATCACTGGTATCTTCATATAATTTGGAGGAAAAATTACGCTACACATTTTTCTCATAATTAGTAATTTGAATAAGTATTTTAATCGGTTGCCATGGTATCTTAGTCATTTATATTCTTTTATATCAGCGTAAATCCTAATAATATTCTAAATTTCGCCTAAAATAAGCTAATAATTGTATAACATGACAATATAGAAAACACGTAGACCCGAGACAAATTATTGCAGATCATACAAACATTTGTCCCGTGGCGGGAATCGAAACCGCAACCTTTTGCGTCTCACTGCGCCATGTGTGTGCAGTTTTAATTAAATCACTGCGTCATGTGTGTGCAGTTTTATTTTAATCGTATGGTCGGCTCAATAAGCTCAAAATATTCAATGCAAACTACCCACTCCTCCATCGTGTTTTCTTGAAGTACAAAATATTCAAAATTATCCTTGTGATTTTAATAAATAAAGAACCTTTGGTTCTGGCTGAAATAATTTTTCTAGCTTCAGATATTTGTTTGAACAAATATGCCGATATTTGGTAATTGATATTAATATTTTAATTAAATTCCATATTGATATTGCCAATTGTGTAGTCTTATTAAGATGTTTGAACTAGATTTCACCAAATAACATTCCTCATTATGCTTGGAGCAAATATGAACTAGCTATTACGAATACGGTTTAATTTCAATATTAAGTAAACGTTGTAAGATAAACAATCCTATTATTAATTATTGACTACACAATATGTACCATTGTTTTTCTGTCTAATTCAGTAGCCTAAAATATTTTAAGTGCAACGCAAACACAAAAAATGAGATTTCTATTTTCCAACATAATATTTAACGACAGCCCTTCCTCAGTCTTAGCCTTTTCAAAACTTTGTTGTAAATTGTACCTTTTTCTATAATTAAAAAAAAACAGATGACGATCTCTGTGGCGCATTGGGCAAAGGGCCGTTTGAAACGCCGTGGGACAAATGTTTGAAATCTGCAAATAATCTCGGGTTTTGATAGTATGTAAGCTTCTGCCCACGGCTTCGCCCGCGTGGTACCCGGATAAAAAGTAGCCTATGTGTTTTTCTGATGTAAAAGCTATATTACTGTAAAGTTTCATCAAAATCCGTTCAGTAGATTTTGCGTGAAAGAGTAACAATCATCCATCATCACACTCCTTCACGTTTATAATAGTAGTAGGATTTACAAAAAAATATATAAGTAGTATATCAGTCATGTAGTTCCCATAACAGAAGCTCTGCTTACTTTGGGGCTACAAGATGCAGTGTGATGAAATGTCTAGCATTATTCCATTATTCCAGCATTTCAGTTTTGAGCTCTTTTGAGGTGGTAAATATGTAATATTAAATAGCTACTTACTTTGGAGTTAAAAAGCTCATAAAAATTGCGAGATCTTGCGGATGCAACTTCTGTTTGTGATTTTCCATTTCTCGACTTTGCATGTACGTATGCACGGGTGGTTGCAAATACCTAAAATAATATTTTCTTTTATTTTAAGAGCTTTTCATATGATAGTATCATTTAGAATGGCAAGAAAACCAAAAGTACCTCATCTGGGATTTATGATCTAGCGGCTCAATAAATTCAGAGTTCGGAGAATCGTAGATGCCTGTAATTGATACAAAATTGCAAATCATATTCTTATATTTCTAAGTTTTATTCAAAGTAATCGCAGATGCCTGCTATTGATACAACATTAACAATCATTCCTAAATTGCTAAAATTTATTCATATATTACCGTGAACATGAGGGTAATTTTGTTTTAAAAGCTTCGCAAGGAGACAAGTGTCTGTTATTGGTGGTGAGAGTTCAATATGTTCATGCGGCGACGCCTTTGAGGAATGTCTTTCCAAGCCTTTACTCAGAACGCTCTTAATTTTAGCAATTGATTGTGCTTCTCGGTTTACAAAATCAGGCGGGTTTACAAGTTCATTAGAATTTACTTCAGCGTTTCGTTTAGTTCCTTTATTGAGCTGTGTGTTTGTTGATATTTCTTCGTGAGGCATAATTATCGATTTGAGTTTCATAAGAAGTTCTTGACAAACTCGTTCGTGCTCTTTTTCATGACATAGTGTATGATGTTTCAGTATAATTTCTCTGACTTTCTGCAGATTATTCTCATTCAAATGCTTTAAATCAGTATATTTTTCGTATACGTGTCCTGAGTTCCTTTTTTTTCTACTTCTAGCGTCGGATGTTATGTTACCTAATTTGAAAATTATGTGCATATCGTTTTCGAGTAATGTGATATTTGGCGAGTCTTTTAATCCAGTTACTATTATTATTTCTGTACTTCGGCTACTATTATTATCTGAAATACAATTATTTATGAATTAAAATCAATATTCAAGAATTATTTTTCTATAATTACGTAATGTATGTACTTACCTGTATATTCTAGCAGCTTCAGTAGTAAAACATATGTGCCGGCACTAAATATTATTATGAACAGCAACATAAATATTTTTTGTAAAGTTGGGTACAAACATTTGTACAGGAATCGGGAGTTCCGTTCTGGAAGGGTAAAAATAAAAAATAACTTTATAATTAAATAATTTTCTTGACTATTCGGATTGAATCTGTTTTTGTAGTACCATTTGATGATTCTGCTAGTTCCATAGGTGGAAGACCAAGTTGGTCTAACGAAGGACTAATTTTCATGGGGTCAGTCATTTTCTGAAAAAAAAAGTATAGCACTTTGTTCATGTAATTTTTCAGTGTTTAATTAATTTTTGCGTCATTGTTCACGTACAAGAGTGTAAAATTGAAAATGTAATACATTAAACATTAATAATACATTTTGTGTCTGGGTTCAAAATTCAACAATTACTCGTGAATAACTTATTCCCGTATGTTTCTTACTTGAAAAGTATAAAAGTCTTTAAATTTAATTTAAAAACTAGAGGCCCAATACTTCGTTCGTGTGGAGGGAGATAGCTGCATGTTTCCACTCGAAAAAAATATGTGCGCATTAACACGTAAGTACTCAAAACGGTGCAGGAAAACATCGTGAGGAAACCGGCTTGACCTCGAACCAAATGTGCCATCACTTAGTGTTCCAATAAGCGGCGATGGGCTTGCAATCTGTCACGTGGAATGCTACCTTGTAAAACACGGGTATGTACCAAATGTTTGGATGTGCCTCTATCTACCCCCTACTTGGTATCCTCAAAGATCTACTCACTGAGTATGTATCTGAGGATGTCCATCATTGTGAAGACAGTCGTGAGCGTGTTTTGTATGTTTTAATTACTTGTTTGTAGGTAATTGCTGTTTATAGGTTAAAAACAGCTAGCATTGAAGGTATCTGGTCCGCAAAGATGTCAGATATTTTATTATAGTACGTATTTTAATCAAATAATAATAGTACATTATTCCAGAGACCGCGAAATAGGCAATTACAGGTTGAGTATCAGTTTGATAATGAAATACGAGACAGACAATTGCAATTTATGCCAAGGTACTATATATATAGTGCTTTTAAAAATGCAAAGAAATAAAAAAGGTTTCTTATCTAAAATACTTTTACGTATTTATCTTATGACTCCGCTTGAAGCAGGTTTTCCAACCTGGTGAAGAGCAGCCAATTTCCATTTCATGTTCGAAACCTTTTATGTATTTATTATCAAAATAACAGAATCAAGATGCTCTTTTTCATTAACGCAATTTTTAAAATTTTACTCCATGTGCACATAGGTTTAAACGTCTGTAAACATCTACTAAAACGCAACCTATTTGTACCAAACTTGATGAAAGAGATCCAAATTCGTACATAGTCATTCTTGCCGACGACGACGTGTTGGGTGCATTGGGCATACACTGAACACGCCGGTCACAGACGAATTTTTTTTTGCTCATACTCACCTAAGGGATCCAAGCTTTGTAACACTATCTTTGGTTTTTTTTTAATTTAGTGTAAATATTTAACCTATGGTAAATCGTAACATCCGTTTACTATATGTTTAATATTTTACAAATGAATTTATTAATACCGTGACTTCAAATTAATAGGGGACGTGTTGACGTAATTTCCGTTTTACCGCCGATCGTAATGTTCCTACAACCCATCCATATTTATATCTGCCTACTATAATAATCTAAGTAAAACAGTAGTAAATAAATAAATAAATAATGCTGGTAATATTTTTTTCACACAGCATCATCTAACCCCAAACAGTTAACTCAAAAACACATACAGGAATAACAGCTCTATTTATCCATTAAATACTTGTTGTATTAAATCTTTATTAGATTACCTGATATTATACAATATTTGTATAGGATTCTAATTAAACTAAACAGTTATAAATTTATAATAAAAAATAGGTAGTCGATGGTCAATTGTAGTGGTTGTTTCCTTTATGTAGTATAGGTAATCTTGTACCTACATAAGATTCTCTCGCACTCTTATAAATACACCATCCCAGTATTTATAAGAGTGCGCCCCATCGTTGCGGCTCGTTCAAAAAAAAAAATTAAGCATAAGAACTTCTTTATGATTAATAAGCATTTCTTGGTAGTTTACTTATCTCTAAACTATAAACTTGCCTTAATTTAAAAGTATACAAACGTTAGCGTAGGAATGTACCTACTGACTTTATTACTTTTTATTTTTGATGAGTGAGGAAAAGGCTTTATATAAAGGTAATCATTTACGAGTTTGGCAGAAAAGGACATCCTCGACAGGTTCAAGCTTAAATTGTCAGTAGTACATTGATCATTTACAGTACATTGATCGAGAATAATGGTTTGAGTCAAAAACAATTACAATCTTGTCTCGATATGTTTATCGGGCGATATTTTGGGGGAAATAAATCTCTAATACAGAGTACAGGCATTACAATATTGGATTGGAAGGTTTGATTGTCAAATTTGTAGTTACAAAATAGACCTCTTTGCTGAGAACCGTCATGGTCTAAGCGTTCTCACAAGAAGTTCCTGCGTTACCATAACGTGACGCCGGCAATTGATTTCCATACAACATTGCGCGTTTTTTGTTCCAAATTAAAAACTGATACTGTTTACGTAAAAAGATACTTCGCGTGTTCTTTTTTTTAAAGTAATGACAATATTACCGTGCATCTTTGAGAAAAACTTATTTATCTTACTGAAGTCGTCATCAAACCAAATTATCAGAAACAATAGAACTTACCAAAGTTTCGATGAATCTATCACAAATGACAGTCACACAACGGATCACGTAACTAATTAACACTATGGACACATTGTAACAAAACGGTCAGTGCCGTTGCAATCAACCGACTGGCACATTTCTGCTGATTATCAAACTTGCAGTGACAATTAAAATGTTAACTAAGCATTTGTTTACTTGCAACACTAATACGCAAAGTAGGCAGGTATATGCATGTATGGTTAAGTGCAACATAAGTACCGAGGCTCGAGATAATTATGCAGTCATCATCATCAACAGTGAGCAGAAGTCTAGGCATAGGTCTCCCCCAGAAAGTGCCCTGACGATCAATATTGGGCTACCTCTATCCACCGATTTACCGGAACCTTTTTCGGCCCATCCAGTGGGTGATCTTCTTACTATGCGTCGCTGTCCGGTTCGAGTTAGCTATGAAAAAAATATTTTGTTATGACAACTTAATACCATGTATAGCCTAGTCACTATTTAGACTTACTTATTTCGTATGGAAACGTCAATACGAATAAAAGCGTATGTGCCTTGGTCGAAGACCTGACATAATTCTAAAATAAACATAAGTGAGTAGGATAGAACTCACACTACTTGACTATACCTATAAAACTTAATTTTCAGAACGCTACACTAGATACAGGGTCACGCGCACAATATTTAAACTCATCTTTTTATTGTTTTGCAGAGGAGCTTTAAGTCCGTAGGTACGCGTGTGGGTATGTCATATTCCATTAAGCCTTAACACGAGGTGCGGTTGCATAAAACAAATCAATTAAGTAACTAATACGCTATTCTAGACACGTTTGTTCCATTAGTCAGCTAATTGATCTTTATCCCTAGGATTGTTTGCATGAAGTTATATTAAGATGTTATAAAATTATACTGCGGCATGGAAAATAATTTATCATCATAATTTGTTAATTTGAAAGTGAAAACGACACTAATGTAGAACATAAAATTTTAATGTCTCTAAAATTCCGATTTAGTGAAACTCGAACCAGCACCTTCGTCTCTATTCGGCAATGCCAATTACGCCATGAAATGAGTGACACTGAGCCCTAATTATATGGACACTTTTAATTTAAATTATTTTTTAAACGTAAAGTCCTGCAAACATCCTGCTCAAAAGTCCTAAATTCGTCATCATCAGAGTGTTGGCAGCTTTTAGGATCCCACTGCTGGACATAAGCCCTCAAAAGCCCTCAAAAGCCACTTCAGTTCTAGAACTTCGTCTAGACGAATAGTTGGTAATTAATAAAATAAAAACTTAGTTGGGGTACTCGAACAAAGAGAAATTTATTATCATCGGGTTTTCTCAAAAGTTCCATTAGTTCTGCTACATTTCGAATCAGTTTATAAAAAGTAGACATTTGTGAAAATTTAATAGTTATGCATGGCATTGGATATCCAACTGATGAAATAACACGCAGTCCGTGAAATTGTAGAGAAAACATTAGGGAAAATAGATTTAATAAAACAAGGTGTTCACTGTCAGTCGGCGTCATGGGTTTGCACAAATTCCTACATTTGCCCATTCATTAACATGATTTGGTCTGTGACCATGTGGAAAATAGTTCGCTTTCTACCGTCTTCAAAGCATATAACGTATGGGGGTCAATACAAATTTTCCATTCTGTATTCGACCTTGACCATAGCCGGTGGAAACAAAAGTAGTGAATATTTTATTCGATAAAGTGCTTTGGGAAGGAAACTCGTTGAAACTCACAGAAGGTATGTTTTGTTTTAGTTTACCGTAGATCAATTTTGAGAATTTTAATCAAAATAGACCGAACATTAGCTCTTTTTACATAAATCTTGAGATATGGTGTGGTGTACATATGTTTTTATTGCAATAAAAAATGACGCATTTTTGACAGCATTCTCAAATTTGTCGCGAGAATAAATATCAGGATATACGTAAATTAAAACATAGAGATTACAATTTTTTTTAAAGTATCTAAATTAAAATTTTCATTTAACGTTAGGCATGTCGTGCACTTGTGTGTAACTTATGGTAAGCAAGTTTTACGACAAATTCAAGTGAACATTTTCAAAGTGTTATTGTGTTTTATATTACAGAGAATCCTTGCGTTCCTCGAGAAATGGCAGTAGCGAGCACATAATGAACTACGTGACAATGAGGATCCACGTCGTAGCTGTAATATCGCTTTTAACTGTAGCTTTAATCCCGCTTTGTGGGGCAGAGGCGAGTGAGACGGATGCCTATCTGAGCCGATTCATCGCCGATCTGTGGACCGAAGGAGCCGATGTCGTCAGGATTATTTGGAGAGACTGCTCAAAGAAAGTACGAATGTTATGAATAAACTATTTAAACGTGTAGGCTTCACAAACGAGTTCACACAGTCCATAATTATGTCTTAGTAAAGATAAGAAACTATTCTACAATGCAGAGTTACATTGTCAATTGACAGGGTACTTTGTTACAAATTAAATACAAGTTATACTAATGAACCCAAGAAAATTTGTCAGATGGTGCTGCATTTCTTCAAAATAGTCAGTTGTCGTTTTTACATGAACATATAATTCTCAAATTCAAGTCTCTAGGTTGAGAGGATAAGCTAGCCAAGAACCTTTCTTTAAACAATCTGATTGACATACGATATTCTACATACTGACTGGTATTGTTCACGGGATCACATTTTCAGTATGGTATTGTTTAGTATAAACCCTTTGTTTTGTGTACATATACATCTCACTATTAGTAGTGAGACATATGTACATAAATACTCCACAAAGATATTATTAAATAATAAAATATATATGTATCTCATTGATGAAAGGCTTGCGTATTTGAAAGCAAACTTACTGTGGAAGCTTATTATCACAAAGTATCATGAAGTAGTATCGAATGCATGCCCGCTAATTGTTCTTTGATAAAAACAAAGTGTTCATTCTCATTATATTGGAATCCGGATATAATCTCTTTAATGGCCGGGCTACTCTCGATAATCTGTTAAGCTGATATGGAAACAAGGGGCTTTGCTCTACTGTTAACAATAAGGCATTTAGAACAACTAGAGCAAGCCTTAAAATGAAAATGCCATTTAGACGGAAACGAAGCGAGCAAGCAAGAAAGATCTTTTGATAATTCGAGTGTTGATTTGCTGTTCCTATACAATTTCCTGGCATCTTCACTATCTCTGTAATAGGTACGATAGGTATAAATTCTAAGAACTTAATCCTGTCATTCTGTCTGTCTATAATCTCCTAATAATCTCCGCAGCTAATGAATTAATTTAGTTCCCCGATGTTAGTAATGTTTGTATCAAAATGAGGCGTTAATTATTTAAAGTTTGCTAGTACCTAAGATTTAATTAAAATATCATAAATTTATGTATAATATAATGAATTTATATGCTTTAATTTATCGTTTAAGATAAATTAAAGCATATAAATTCATTATACCTAATGAGTTGCGGGGGTGACTATAAGCTGCAGTGTAGCATGGAATTAAAAAAAATCAGGCGCATATTTTTCTTGTAAAATTAGTTGGCTTCGACAATTTATCACCCTATTGAGAAAATAAAAGTGTGTAAAGCCCCTGGCAATATTTAGTATTCTGTGAAAGTAAAATATAAAAAAGTTTTATACAAATTGAATGTTGACATCAGAAGAATAGCCATTCAACTAAACATTTCGCTTTGAAACAACTTTTCTAAAGACTTTGAAAGAAAATGTTTTCGTATGATAAACTGTCGAAGCGGATTTTTTTTATTCTGGGTTTTAATAGACATCGTACCAAGTTTAGGAACACTGTTAAATAAAATGGGTTATTGTTTTCAGGCAAAGTTCTCAAGTTTATTATTTCAGATACTTAGTTTCTAAGCATCAAGCTCAGGTTATGCATTACGATAATTATAAATTTAATGCTAGACCCAAGCTAACTAACCAAGTCCTTAGAGTAAAACGTGTTAAAGTACTCGTGTACTTACCTATTTGGGTCTTTTAACATGATGTAAATTGCGTTTCTTTATCAAACGTGACTTTCTAAAGTCACATTAAAACACATGGAAAACTAAGCATTAAGAGACTAGCTTCATCTGGTCTAATCACATTTTCACTTGTTTTTATTCTCAGCTTGTCGACGTGAAGGATGTGATAGACCACAAGGAGTATTTTCCTAAGTTCGTGAGGTGTATGAAGAGGAAGACTTTAAGAGCCTTGGACCGCTCCTTGAGTCCCGATATAGTGCCAGTAACCGATGGAGTCAATTTGGTGCGATTCGAGCTCGTCGATAAATCTGGCAACATCATGCCTGAAAACGACACCGTCAGGTATTTTATTTTGTCATAACGATATAAAACCGATAATTGTTGAAGATGTACTTGACTAGTTTTACAGATAAAATAATTTACGAAGATGTCACGATATATTTTTAGGATGATGATTAGTCTGTTGATAAGTTCATCTATTGCAGGAGAGATTAATCAAATCTATCTAAAAAAACTACAAAAGCGATTGAAACACCCGCATTGAAATCGGCTAAGCCTTTCATTTCTGAGAAAAATACTGTCTTATAAAATTTCTGACTAACAACTTATATTTTACAGATTTTGATCCTGATACATAATCGTTATCCAAAAAAAAAGATATCTATCTCAATTTTGCGAAAATATATTTCTCCTGCATTTAATAATGGTGGTAAAAAAATTAAACGTATACAACTTCTTAGGTGGACGAACCCTGACACCGTATCGGGTGAGGGTTGCATGGGTATGACTAGAGTGTAAAACTTTTATAAATACCTCTTTTTATTTCATTTATTCATGAAATAGAAGAAAACCTACGAGTCTATAAAACTCTCACCTTATGTTTCCATGCAATTTATTTTTTATATTACACAACCTTAAAAAAAGTCATGCGAAAAAATATTTTACCGAAATATTGTTTATGACGATAAAAACAGAGCATGTCTACAAATTACAATAATCTCAATTACAGAAATGTATACGAAGGTAAGGTTGATGACCGCGCTACAATTTGTCAACGTCGCTCGAATGAGGATTCTCGCTCCAGGCAGCAGCGCCCTGATTTCAATGGAACGGCAAAATAGTACAAGCTCTTGCGTGAAATTAACTTGACATATTTTTGTTTACGACTGTGAAAAATGCCACGAGAAAAATGTTCTCAGAGCGAAGCCAGCTAAAAGGAAGGGCTAACTGTTGCCAGCGGCTTTAAACGCGTGGAGTCGTGTTAAAAAAAACGTACTCCCATACTAAATTTTTACTCCCCATTTCCCCCCTTAAAATATAAATTTAAAATCCTTTCTTAGTACATACTAACGTTACGTTATAAAATAAACCTATGTTCTAAATTTTAGTTTTCTAGACTTAGTAGTTTTGGTTGTACGTTGATAGATCAGTCAGTCAGGACAGACGATTTTATAATTATAGATTATAAAAAAAAGAACATTCGCGGAATTATTATCATTATATTCGAAAAAAAGAACACGCGCAGTATCATCAATTTTGAATTTGAAATAAAAATCACGCCGGCATTCATGACTATGACAAAACTTTTGCTTTGTTTGCCTCATTTGAATTTGGATTTATTTCATCAAGTTTGGTACAAATAAGTTGCGTCTCAACTTTCTGCACATAAATTTAAAAAAATTGGCTGGTAAAGATTAAAGTCGTCTCGAATCAATTATTTTGTAAATCCTACTAATATTATAAACGTGAAAGTTTGTGATAATGGATGTTTGTTACTCTTTCACGCAAAAACTACAGAACGTATTTTGATGAAACTTTACAGTAATATAGCTTTATACATCAGAATATCATACAGAATACTTTTTATCCGGATACAACGCGGGCGAAAAATGATTTCCAAAAATAATAATTATAATGTAAAATGGATATTGATTGCACTTCACCAGATGCCAAATTGATCCTATTGACTTTTCTTGACAGTTCGAAAGTCCTTATAGATCATACAAATATTTGTCCAGCGGCGGGAATGCACAGACGGCCGGCGGCGTCTTTTTTTTTGCGTCTCAAGCGAGCCTTTGCCCGCTGCGTCACAAAGGTCGTCAAATACATCTTACATCATCGAACATTTTTCGGAAAAGAATTAGTTTTCCTAAGAAGGAGTAGCTGTACCTATGACTTCAGTTTAGTAATTTTATAACAACCATTATTTAACTTAAATCTATGGTCATAAAAATGCTCATTAGTAAAGTATCTATCAACTCGAATCTTCCGTACATAACTTTTAACAAGTGAAATACTAAAGCTGAGTATAAACTTACAGGAGGAGCAAACTCACTTCATTATTTGTTATGAAACGTTAATAAGAGTTTTTTACATTATGGTAAATAAGGCTTGGCTTAAATTGCATGAGTATATTTGCAATTGAATTAAATGAGTTTTTAAATAGTGGTCAGTATGTTTCTTCATCGTGTCACGGGTTCTTTCTTAGTCACTCTCAGTGATCTGACAAGGGTGACCTTGAAAAAGGCCTGGTGAACGTGTTGAAACCAGTGTGGTGAAAAGATTCAGTGCACCTCTTAGAAGCTCCTTTAACGAGGCGTATCGAAGAATTTGTACCGATATGGATTCATAAGGTGTCGGTTTTTTGACTTGGAAACTAGATAACGTGAGTGAAAGTATTATCATTGAACAATAGCACAATACGAGACTGCAAAACTCTGTAGGTATTCTAGAGATCTAAAGATCCTGCAGGTAAAGAAGCAATCGCAAACTTTTATAGTTTCCTCACCTAGCTCGTCTTTGTTTTACACAATTCACAGTTTCATTGAGATGAAGGTTCAAAACCCTTGTTTTATTCTAGCACATGGACGGAAAAAGAGCTTGATGAAGGGGAATGGCGGAACCTCGCTCTGCAGCGGATGGCGAAAGTGCTTCGCACGCACGTTGTTAAGTTCGACTTTGAAGACGGAAAAGCTCTTGAGAAAGGTACCTCTATATATAAATATATTTGTACACTTCAATCCGAATAACTAAAGTCACAGTTAAAACATTGGTATAAGCTGAAGTGGCATTTGGCAGGCAGGCAATAACTTAGCTCACACAACCAATAACAACAAATCGGACGACGTAGTGTAGGAAGAACCTCTAGCAGTTGACTTTTTCGAGCAGTTGAAAATAATGGCACAATAAATAATATTGTTTTTTTTAGTCGAGTATCGCGGACGTCGTCGGCAGCAGATGATGACGATGATGATGTTCGGCATAGTTTCTATTGGCATGGTGCTGATCCCTATGGGCTTCCAATTCCTCGCTGTGCTTGGTGGTAAAGCACTTCTTCTAGCCAAGATGGCACTAATTCTAGCTTCTATACAAGGACTGAAGAAGGTAAGCCACTATCCTAATATTTATCTTATATCAATGCATAATATCATATTATGCATTATGTAAAAGTTATGTTCTAATCCCATTAAATTGCAGATATCTTTGTTTACATAATCCAACCTTCATAAAACGTATGAAAGTATGCAGCTAATCCCAAAATTAACACAATACAATTCAACTTATCAAGCACTTGATCTTCTAAACATAGTTATTACATTTTTGAGATAAACTAATGTTACTAACATTACATTGGAAACTTTTCTTTTAGGCAGAGACTGTTAATGAAGGTTATCATGACAGGGGAAAGGTATGATTATCATTAACAGAATTTTTCCTTCAATATTATTTTCTTATTAGTGGAGACCGAAAGTCACCACGATATACATAGCCTTTTTTTTCCATATGTAGGAATACTTAGGAACCGAATGGATAAATGTAAATGCTAAAAAATCTGACTCTTCGGATTAACATAAAGTTTTATGTGTTGTGTCGGTCTCGGCTAATGAGGAAATTATTATCTATCTCTGAAAAATATTGGGGAGTATTCTGTAATAGATCAAACACCAGTGAAATGTGTAGGCTGGTTTAAAATAGTTCCAGATCCTGCGCCGAAAGTGCTAAACTGCAATTGCAGCACCATTTACGCGTATATCACGTAAGCAGGTGCTTCCGCTTGCTACCGTTTCTAATTAATTTCAGATTAGCACTTTTTATACTAACTTGACAGGGATCACCCTGTAAAATAACACAGAATACTTTATAATCACACCGCTAGGCTTTATAGCACTCTACTAATACCACGAGGATAACCGGTTAATAGATGTTCTGTTCCAGATCGCTACAAGTCCGTTGAGCTACGGTTTTTACCACACGTATCCTCCGTATGACCACTACGAGAAGCGAAGCCAGGATGACTGGCCTCCACCAGCAACTATGCCCGCAACTCCACCACCGGCCATGTCCGTTGACCCTTGGAACAACAAAAACGTCAAAATGGACCGAATACAAATTAGCAAAGTACACCAAGATACAAAAGATTCGAAAATAGACGTGACGTGGAAGCCACAACTACCAAAAGCAGTCAAAGTAAAATCAGAACCAAGACTCTATCCCATCTACGGTGGTCCACTTGAAACGTCAGCGCCTATTTTCACATCGATAGATACTCCTATACCTCTGGTAGATTTGACGACTAAGCCAGGGGAAGTTCAGGCAGATTACGCACTTGAGATGCCATTCAATGGGTTTCATTTTCAAAGTCCCACTGCTGTCGTTTCATCTTAATGTGTTTATAGGTTTGTTCCGTGCGTTGTTTGATATTATACGGAATATATTCTGGTATATAGCTCAGGTATTGTACCCTAACAGGCATGTAGTTTATTCTGTTTATTAAATTTAAAATCAATGGCATAGCAAGTGTGTTTTAACATCATTTTCTCCAATTTAATTTAATTAGTTACTTATTCACCTAAGCTGGGTAGAGATGTTTATAAATTAAACAAGAAAATGAACCAATAACGTGGTCAATTTTGTAGCGAAGTTGTCCAGTCGAGTCGAATCCATGATTCGATTGGACATCTCCGCTGCACTTGCCTTTCGTAGATAATTTACTACGCAAGTCACGTTTTGTCTTCGCTTCTTTTACAGCAGTATTATACTTATGTAATTAGGTAGTAAGTTAAATATTATGTAAGTATTTAATAAAATGGCCTTTTATCCCTTCGAATTATTAGGTTGTTGATTATTGGGTACATTTGATCCTCTCCGCTGAGAACATTAATGTTCTCTCCGGAAGGTTTAATAATACCCTTCCTTGATTTTCCAGTAATTTTGCTTTATCGAACCTGATAAACTGACAGCAATGTAATTAAAGGCAATTTCCCTATACCAGGATTCATTCACACACAAACAACATGACCCTGATTATGTTGTTTGTATGTGAATGAAGGCACTGCCACTGGCCAGGCATTACACCTGTGTACACGTGTGCTAACATTGTAACTTTATTACCAGGACATAGGCCTCCCCCAAAGAGTGCCATGACAAAAAAATCTTGGACCATCTCTAGCCACCGACTTCTTGGAATCTGTTTACGGTCCATCGAACAGGGGCCCTCTTACGCTGCGTCGTCCAGTTCATGGTCGCCTTTCGAAAACCTAGGCGTGGTAGTGACTCGTCGGAACGATAGGTGAAAAGATGCCCGATAATATTATGGATTGTAAAACGTACGATGTCTCGTACGAAGATGGGGTTTCTGAAACTTAAATTACAAATTCTATGTTAACCATTCACAATGGCGACTATACATATTCATCATTTTGAAAAACTAAATATTCTTTAACATTTGGAATATTAGAAAAAACTCTTTAATTAACTCATTATTTGTAAAATATTACGTTATGTAGTTTTCATGAACCAAGGAAGTGATTCGGCTAGAAAGGCGTCAGCAATCTGCTTTCAGCGTAAATCCAGCCTAGGAAATAACGCACACGCGTTTCAAAGCGTATGCAGATGTAAGTTGATTATGTTTGATCTTCCCACCTAGGTCTAATGCGTGATTTTGATTACTATCGGTTACGTACACTCGAATAAATTAATACTGTATTTAGTACCGTGTGTCAATGAGAAGCGATTTTATCATCATCAGTTTTTAAATAGTCCATATTGCCTCTACCTCTATAGATGTATTTTGTACGACTTGTATTAAGACATCTATAAACTTAATTTTAAGTTTTTATGCGGATTAAAAAGTTAAAAACGTTAAAGAACCGTATACAAACTTCGTTTACTCATACTATTATTATGTTTGAACAACAGAAGAACCTATAGCAAAAGCAAAGTCATAAAATGTATGAAAATGGGCAGGAGCCTAGAGTTTTATTATAATGACGTTTAATGGACATCGCCCGTGCTATTAAATCGAAGTCGTAAATGCCAAATAGCTCATTGTTATAATTCCCATTAACATCTTCAGGCAGGGCATTTACTTTGGTGTCGCTAAATAAAGTTATTTGGAGTGGTAGATATTTCAACAGAGACATTTCTTAAATGTCTAAAATTGAACATACTTACAATATAAGTAATATAAAACACGCTTATGCTTTTACGTAGGTACGTAGATTCGTGAGTATACAAAGTAGAGGCCGTAATCAGAGCCAAGACTTAAGATTATTTTTGGCACATCCCTACGTTTTGCAGAGTAGCTTGCATTTCACGTGACAGGTTGCAAGCCCATTGCCGCATAAAGGAACACTAAGCCTTCTTATTTCTGGTTTCAGAGCAAGCCGGTTATTCACATTTTGTATTATTTATCGATATGAAGATCTGCTCATCAAAGTCTATTGATTACACAACAATATATAGAAGTACAACAATGTATTGTGCAACGTGACTGTATGAAAATTGTTTCTCCGTCAAAGATAATTTGAAGTAGGTCAACGGAATAATTACCAAGGTATTAGCTGACGTCAGGAATATAATATTATAATAACTGCAACCAACGTGGTTGCGCACACACACATTCAGAAAAGAGGTATGTTTGAAAACATATTCTTACAGTACGTAGAAGTTGAATCATTTACAGAAATCATTAGTTACTACACTCGTTAAACAAACTAACTGTAATTCATGTTGAATAATAAAAAATAAGCTAATAAGTATTGTTTTGTGTCGATTGATGACACAAACCAAATATAAAAAATGACTGAATTATTAAGCTACGAGTAAAAAGACGTCCAAAGACGAGAAACGTTTATTATTTGTTTTATCATGTTAATATTTGAGATATTTCTGAAAGGCAATGTAGCAATAACTTATGCAAAAAAAAACAAAGTGCATTAGATTTATGCTACCTAATGTTACACAAGTTAAAGCAAATATCAAAATCAAAGATGAAGAGTTGTATCTTGTGGACACCACCGCATTCTTAGGTATCACCTTAGATAATAAGCTTCAATGGGGCCCTCACATTGATAAGTTATCGAAGAGAATTAGTTCTTCGGCATACGCAGTCAAAAAGTTCCGTCTTGATACAGACGTAGGCACAGCTGGACTAGTTTACTTCAGCAACTTCCACAGCATTATGTCGTACGGTATACTGCTGTGGGGGAGTGCTGCAGATATAAATACCGTTTTTGTGCTGCAGAATAGGGGTTTTCGAGCAATTTATAATATGGGTCCCAGAGAATCACTTTGTCAGAAGTTTAAAGAAATAAATATAATGACATTTCCTTGCCAATACATCTATGAAAATCTGATGTATGTTCACAAAAATATTATTTATTTAAGAAAAAAAGCGATAATCACTATGTTAATACCAGAAATAAAGATAAACTCGCTGTTGCCACTTGTAGACTCCATAAAGTTAGTAAATCGTTTAAAGGGCAAGGTGTAAGCTTTTATAACAAACTTCCAAGAGATAACAAAAATTGACAATTAACAAATTTAAAAGCGTAATTAAAAAACAAATTTTATAGTGCCTTTTTATAACAAGGTATCTGATTATTTAGATGATAAAAACTCTTGGGGTTGAAAATCTCCAACTCGTTGTTTTGTAAAAGGATAATTAAAAAAAATAATAACCAGCCTTGTTTTTTTGCCTTTCTTTCCTGTCGTGGAAGAACAGGCAGTAGATAAAACCAACGTTTCAAAGTGATCCTTGTGATTTTAATGAATAAATGAATTTTGACTTTGACTTTGACTAAGATACGAAGACGTCTACTTTTTGCCATTCAAGCGTTTCTCTCCTGCATTTCATGAAAGTAAAAGGAAATAGGTTATTTGAGATTATGGCGTTTGCCGTAAGAGATTGTTTGTTTGTATGTTCGTCTGTTACCATTAATCTTCGAAACAGCTTGAAATGCGGTTTTTTGCAATCAGGAGTTTCTCAATTCGGCTTTATTTTTTTATCGTGTGTCTTTGTTACCTTGGCCAATAGTTAACCGATTTTAATGATTACTTGGTTTTTGTATATAGAATGATTCTAGGATGATTCTTCTTCGGGAGTAGTCCCATATTTTTTTTATTTTTGAGGGATTGCTATTTTTTCCGTACAACGTAAACAAAACATAATTTTATAGAATTCACGACTACGCTAAATATTTTTATGGGCAATTTTTTTATTAGGTGAGGATCTAATGATAAAGTACTTGCAGGGTAGAAACCGTCAACTTGGGACTACAAGCATATCGCGAATATCGCGATTTAATTATTAGCAACTTTAAAAAAAATTGAGATTCTCAATTCTTATGTGTATGTTACGCGTTATCACCAATTGTGAACCGATTTTAATGGGTAGTGGTAGTTTCAAGGATATGTATGTATTTGATTCAAAAGGTTGGAAATAACTTCTATTTTACACATGTTTACTTGTTTTTTCAGCTTTTTATATTTATGAAAATACGGCAAGGTCCAACTACCAAGCAAAGCTTGATTTCATTAGACGGAGACGCTTGGGTGGGTTAGGTTAGGTTAGATTCAATTGATTTGAGACAAATCAATTATGACAGTGTACACATATAGTGTATGGAGGATAACAAAGAATAAAGTTTATTATATCCACGTAGTTAATTTTGATTCTGCTTTTGAATTTATTCATAATAGCCTCCTCCAATTATGACAGATAAGCCCATACAGAGGCTAGAAGTGGATTTAAACTTTTGATTAATCAAACTGTACATATAATCAACAAACTCTACGAAATGAAAAGGACCACAACAATAATTTAAACAAAACATGCTGAAATAACAAAATTATCTCAAAATAGGAACAAAGAAGAGGATTGTTTGATAAAGTCCTACCCACACCTATCCGTGTCTTTAACGTGGCTCTTCCAGGGCATTTTGTATATAATCGTTTTCGATTTTTTTTTAACTAATAATACCTACGATTTTAATTATATTTCAGGGGATTTTTAAAAAAACTAAGGCGATCTGCCTACATGGTTTGATCCATGTAGACAGATTATGATTAAAGGTTTTGATTGAAATTTTATGAGATTTGGAAGCAAATCTAAATGATCTGATTTTATCAAATGCATCATTAACTGAACGCTTACGCAGGCGAAAGTTCATTCGGGGCAAAATCCAGCTTTAAGCAGAGCTCGGTAGTCTGCCGAAAAGAAAAAAAAAGCCGGGCTGTAATAGATAATTGCAAAGGTCAATCTTTGGTTTGGAATATAAAGACTGGTTTACCTAATGTGTCATTGCTTTCTAAAACTCATGTTTTAGAACTATGAAGGGATCACTGTCGATCAGTGCCCAGAAAACAGTAAATTCAAGGTCGACTAAAAGTCGATCCATTTTACTCATTCAGTGCGAACGTACAAAATATTTGCAGAGTAAATAAGAATCGCTGATAAAGCCCCGCTCGTGCTACAAACAGATAACATTTTACTCTTACAATTACTCTGGACCTGTTATTACTAGTTAAAATGTTTTCTCATTTAGCGTGTGTTTTTACCACACCAATTTTAAGTGCAAAATATGAAAATGCCTTCCTCGGAAAATAAATTGTCCCTTGTATACAATTATACAGGTACAGATTATACTATTAACTTTTTTTTTTAAGTTTGGAGAATTCAGAAAGTGAGAGGTGTTCCAGCGCAGGCAAGAGTGCGCAGTACCAGCAAGTAGCCATATAAAAGCAAGGGAAAACTCCCCATTCACAAGTGATTCGACGCCGACGTCACGAGCGGAGCGTGGATTCCCTCAGAACTTGAACGAATTCTGTGAAGTGAAATACTAAGTTGAAAGTATGATGAGAGCGTTTTTGTTATGCGTTGCGGTGATATTAGTATGCGACTGTACTAATGGTTTGTTTCTACCGGTGAGTAAATTACTGGAATTGCAATATAAACTTTACATATATATATTTGTGTGTTTCTACATATATACATATGTAGAGCATCAAAAGCGTAGTAAATTTTATGGCAACAGTTTTTGTATTATTTTTATATACATCCAACAAGCTGACAAAAAGCAAAGATAACCGTAAAAGTTTAGCTAATTGGCAGGCATTTCTCTTTTTCGCATGCTGTAGCAACTAGCTACGAATTTATAAAAAATATAGCATGAAATACATTTTCATGCCATGTTTCCTTCCATCAGATTGCGGTTTAATGCAGGGATTTAAAAAAAATCCTTCCTAAAAAATTTCCTTTTATGTTAATCGCTTTACATTCTTACTAGATTGATGTAAGAGTGTTTTTTATTTGACTTATATCAAGTATGTCTGTCTATTTTTGTTGTATTATTGAGAAAGACATCTTACGAGAATGTCGTTTAAAAAAAATTTTTTTTTACCAAATTCGGTAAATAATTATTTTAAGATGTTTATAGGGATGAAGCTATTTGTGAGTCTACATCGAAGCTTAGGTAGGAAGAAAGCACGCTCATAGGATACGATTAAGTCCGTACAATATTCTCAGATTTATCTTCTGAAACCATAAACGCTTATCACGGATAGGCAGTGTACAAAAAAATACCAACCACCTTCCTGCTAAACCAAAAGAATTTAAAAATATTTATGCCATCGAATTATATTATTAGTTTAAAGTATTAAATTCACATGAATCATTTAATTAAAATTGACACGTGTCTCTGGCCAATCTATGCAGATTTGCGTCACAAACATGTCGTTAGTAATAATGGTGTTGTTATGAAGTTATGAATCACAGCTTTCATAAGAATAGTTAGGTCATTCCAAAAAATATATATCATGCAACTTACTAATTCGCTTCATTTCTCAATTATAGCGTGTGTGGAACTTATTAATTATGTAATAGTCTATTTCATTTGATTTGGCACTTATGGCTATTATGTCTAAATGCTCTAAATGTAGAGTGTGGCTTCGTTTTATTATCCAGGTACATGATATTGAACGATGAACGTAACTATAGCCAGCTCACACTCGCAGACGGTGTGCCAGTTCCTTTATCTCCGATCTTACTCGTGTGTTTGTTCTTTAAGCAGATGCCTTCTACAGGCGTGATAAAAGTTCTATTCACAGGTTGATAGAGGACCTCGTGACCTATCATTTTTTTCCATATGTATGCTCTACGATTTTGGATCGTATCAATCATTTTAAAATACTTACTAAGAAATAGGTAGAACCATTTAATCTAGTTTAGTGCTAATGAATATAAATTCCATAGGCAGAATTCTTCTATTTATCTTATGAATTAAGTAGTTACATAACCAAAGACAGTTTTCGCTCAAACTGAACCAGCTGTTTCAGATCTATAATATAAATAAATGCATGCAGGTAATCATATCTAATGGAACGTTTCATAATAAAACACATAGACGCAAACTACTTTGATGTTTCTAGTTTTGATAATGTCAACACTGTAAGCTTATAATTATGATTTATCTAATCTTGTGGCATTGTGCAAAAGATTTATTTAGATTTCATCCTGTTTTCAAACCTACATATGTTTGGCACGTAGAGTACGAACTCAAAGCGGACAATAATACATTTATACCAACACAAAGCAGTATCTCCTACGTAAGGAAAGCTACATCGGATAAGATGTGATAAAGAGATCAAAGATTCCATTAGCTATACCTATGCCCACTTCCTACACTTTTCTGTCAATCATCATAAAACAGGAGGCACTTTGGGATAAATTATGGAAGCAGCAAACAAGGTCACAAGCTACTGGGTAGGTCCTAATCTAATCTAATTTACATAATCCTCATACTCGTTCTACTTGCCTTTTTTATAATGGTTCCCTAAAACTCAACTTGAAACGTTATTTATAGTACGCTAGTTTGCAAAGCGGTGAAATTACGTACAGGCGGGATGAATAAAATATATACTTAGATACATTCCCAACTCAAACTAATTTAACTAAACAAACGCAATTCAAAAAATTTCATCATTACCAAAACAAAAACCAGGGCTTTTTTTTGATCACCCGGTGTATTTGGTCGGTGACCAGCCAGAGGTATGTCAGTCTGTTAAATGGACCCTGACTTCTGATACCAAAGTCTTAGGTTCGTATTCATTCATTCACTTAAAAATAAGTTTGCAAAAAGCCTAAGTGTTCTTAAAATAATTGACTTAACGTTAGCATGCAAGGACTTTCTGTGATTTACAAAAATTTTTAGTTTGTTCACTTTCTGGTATCTCACGGAAGTACCTACCATTCTTCACAAAAATCACAGGTGTATAGGCGTTTTAACATTATTAACGCTGCGAACTAGGCCTAGGTGTGAATAATATCGAGCGAAAGACCAATTCCTCTTTGCTTATTCAAAAGCCAGTGCGAACAGCTAAGGGGCGGATCAGTATACAACGAACGTTTCAAAATTGGCCTTTCCACTTTGCAGTCATACGAATTGAACTACTAATGGTAAACAATGTTTAAAAGCCGCCGTGAAATTCAAAGAATTTAAAATATCGTTTGGAATTATTTTATAATAAATCGCACGTAGATTACGATTATCCTGCTGAAGTTTCAACATCAAACATCAGCAGAATTAGACTGGAAAACCACCGTCATCAATAATAACTATCAAGTACCAGAACGAAAAGGTGAACGGGATATAATAATATTAGTAGCTTTTTTAAATTAAACCACCCATGGCATTCCTTGGCTACATTCGTACGTTCGTTTAAGTAATTTTTCGACACTTTTTTATATATGTCTCGTATGTTGGTTTGACGGCTGTGTGAAATAGTAAAGTAGGTTCCTATCCTACGTTGTATCTTTGTAATAAGTATAGGTATAACCTAACAATCGGGTAAAAATTTGAATTTATTTCAATGAGTTAAATTTTTTGTATTATCATGATATGCACTCAATTAAAAAAAAAGAGTTTTTTTAAGAAATACTAGATAGGTTAAGGTAATTAAAACTGAAAACTGCAGCAATATAGATATGCACTACCTCCTTTCATGCCGAGCGATCTTGGGCCAATCTATCCACCGAATTCCCGCAACCTTGAGGATGTCGTCAACTGTCAATCTATCCACCGAATTCCCGCAACCTTGAGGATGTCGTCAACTGTCAATCTATCCACCGAATTCCCGCAACCTTGAGGATGTCGTCAACTGTCAATCTATCCACCGAATTCCCGCAACCTTGAGGATGTCGTCAACTGTCAATCTATCCACCGAATTCCCGCAACCTTGAGGATGTCGTCAACTGTCAATCTATCCACCGAATTCCCGCAACCTTGAGGATGTCGTCAACTGTCCATCGGTCTTCCTAATGCCATTGCGGTCGCCATTCCAGAACTATTCTTCCTTAGCGGTTGTCGGTTTTATATGGCTTGTCCATCTCCCTACACTATCTCTATGAAATAGTTTATAAACATTTGCGTAAATATCCCACATCGTGATAAAAATAAACCCTTAGGAAATAATAAAAAAAGATCCTAAACCTCCTCCTTAACCTCTTAAAATTAATTTTGGTAAAGTGAACGTGATAAATGTAGCCTCCATTACAAGGAAATAAATGGATTTTTCTGCAATTGTCGGACTAAAGTAGAAAACCAACCTAAAAATAGAAAACGCAATTATTAGGATATACCTAACTTGGGTACGAGTATCAGTGTAGTCGGTAATAATTTTCTGTGGTTATATCAAAATCTCATTAACCTATTATGAGATTTTGAAATCAGATGACTTCAGTTTATTAAACGCTTATTTATGGCTTTATCATGAAGGTGAAAATAAAGCTAAAAAGCTATAAATTACCTGAGTTTTAAAATATTGTGTTATTACTAGTAATCAAAACGTTATTCAACCAACTAAAGTGAACCTATTAATAAACGGAAAACAGTTCTTTCACAGGAAACTATTAAAGTAGGTATTAAAAAAATCATGTTTAAAGTTATGTCAAAGGGTGGCGTTCTAAGATAAAGCCCAAAGTTATTTTAAAAGTGGAAACAGCGACTGTGTAGCGTAGTGTCAGCGTAGCTTCGGAAGACCGTATTCGTTCTCAAATATTAGACAGGGTGAAAAAATATTGTATTATTACATGGAAATTACGCTCAGCCGTGGCTGTCCCGTATTTTTATTAAATAGCAGCCTGCGAACTTACAGAACCTTAGGATGTGTAATGTGTATAGACTAGTCGCGGGACAAATGTTTGCATCTGCAAATATTTATCTCGGGTCTGGGTGTTTTCTATCTATAATAAGTAAGAATATATAAAGTCATGTAGTTTGTGGCTAGATGATGTTGTGTGAAAATGTCCAGTATTATTTATTTATATTCAGTCGTATAACTAATACCATGAGAAACGAAGACTATCTACGGAGAAACGTGAACTTGTAGATATATAGATTGCTTAAACAAAAACGCTTTTATTAGCCAAATAAGTATGAAGTGACATGCCTCTATCAGAAACTCATTGCCTGTGTGTTGTTTCACAATGCAACTGAGCCGTCCTTACTATATCAATGTAAATCGTCGTAGTGGTTACTTATAGAAATCACGTTTTTGAAAGCATAAAACTGCAACGACTTACGTATGCTTTTTAGCTGGTAAAGATATTTCAGCATGGATTATAATAATATGCCAGAACAAAGAGGTCACTGACTGTTCAGTAATTTGGTCACGTTTATGACGTTTCGGCACAAATAATGTGGTTTGCGCAAGTTTGCATAAATTTGTACTTGTCACTCAGTTCTAAAAACGATGACAATCCTCAACACCTTATTTAGCACACATACCTATTGCCCAAGTCAAAGACTGCAAATCATCTACTTAATCATTCACATGATGATAAAAATATATGAAAATATCACAAAAATCTAAAAGAAACTAGTTTTAGAAGTTTTGTACAAAGTGAAAAAAAAAAACGTGAGGAAACCAGCATGTTCTACAACCAAATTCTAAAACATGTACCAGCGGTTAGTGTTCTAATACGTAGCGAAGGGTTTGCAACTTGTCACATAGATTGCTAACTTACACAAGGCGGGAATCACTTGCAAAGTGCCAAATATAATATTAAGACGTGCTCAGAGTACCCCCTACTTATTATCCTCAAAAATCTACGCAATTAGTATCCATCTAAGGATGTTCACCATGGGGAATACAGTCGTGAGCGTGTTTGATTTTCGCAAAAAAAATACCTAAGAATTTTTTTCTCCTAACGTGCAGCCCAAATAAATTAATGTTTTCCTTCCACTGGCCATCAGAACTTTCCTTATTTTCAATGGCTCCGTTCTATTCTATTTTACTTTCAGCTCTTTTGTGTGTTATGCACGTACGCCTGCAAAGTGTACTTTGAAACAGCTTACATTTAAAATCACTTAGGAATAGCTCTTGAAATATGGGCGGCTCATATAGCCGAGATTGGGAAAACAAGTCAGCATCCTAATGATACTGCAAGAAATACATCAGCTTACTAAAAAATATGTCGTCAAAAATTAGGAAACAAGACTTCTCTTTAATGCTTTCTATCAACACATTAAGTACTCGTATGTGATCAAAAAACTCTACTTTTTGGGCGTAGCGGGTACTTGGTTTCTTCCAGTCACGTGTATACGAAATAACAAATTACCATAGCAAGATATTAGAGAATGTAATACTTATTTTAAAAATTGAGTCAGCGTTTGCTTATGAGATACTTGACTGCGTGCTTAGTGGCCCCACTGCAGGCATCTAGTTAGAAAAATCGGCACTTTATCTGTGTACGTATGTTTTTCCGATGATAAATCTCGAATGGTTCATTTGATCTTCATGAAATTGAAACCAACATAATTAAATGACTCCAGCATTATTATGAGACAAGTTTTTTTTTATTTTGTTTGGTAATTTTAAACACTAGCCTATTGCTTTTTGAGTAACGAGCCAAAAACTGAAAAATTTATACAAATTGGATCTTAACTCAAAAAAAGCTAGAACAGGTAAATAACTGTTTTTGAAACTGTTCTTTCATATGACACACCACTTGGCCTGATATTTTTCAACTCCTTTGCCCTTATATCTCAAAAACCATACTACTTATTTAAAAAACTCCCGCGTTATTTTTTGTGTTATATATACAATTAAAATTTCATGAAGATCGGATTTACTTTCACGATATATCAGTTACCGGTGTGAACTGTTTTATCCTTTTTTTTCACAGAGCAAAGAATACGGACGGTTGAGGAACTCTGCACCTTCCATTTCATGGTTTTCTAGAGTTCGAAGACTATCAAGACCGACTCACAGGATTATAGACCCCAGCGAAGGTAACGTTCTTATGGAGAACACGGCTGGTAATGACATGTGTCCTCCATTTGCAAGGTGATTTTCCACCGAGCGGATCCATCTGATCCACTTGCTTGGGGTCCTGGGACCGAAAGTTGTCGAAACTATTATATATGTTCAGAATGCATTGAAAATTCGCTTGCGCGATCAAGATGCTTCAATGGTAATCTGTATTTTGTCTGTGGTACGTTTTCGTAGTTCGTTGCTCTTCAATCGATTCGAGATGTAGCTATATTCTAATATAAAAATCTTACATCTAATTAATTACTAAATGGTTTGAAAAGTAATATCTACGCCAGTAGGAAAATTTAGCAATAACCTACAACAATATTCTACTGCAAATAAATACGTAAGTGCATCCCGCTGTTCTTCGTCGAACTACTTTCTAGAATGGACAAATGATGAAAAATCGGCCACCAAGATAAAGAAGTTATATAACCCATTTGCATGTAAAGATAAAAATATTGTGGCACTGCACTGTTATACTGTTTGAGAGAGGTTAATATTATTTTAATAAAACATTTTCAAAAAAGGTTAATTAAAGTAAAACCATATGTCTATAGCAAATGGATTGCTTAATTAGCTGTTTAAAATAACCGCACATAAAAAACAGTGCTAATTTTAATCCGGCGTATATAAATCGAGCCCGATTGTACTTCGGATAAACAAAGCGTTTCGCATTTTTCAACGCGACTGACAATGTGTAGCCGTTTTATAAAATGTAATTAAAAAACCTAATAACCTAACCACTCTTTTGTTTACAATATGGCTAAATATTGGCAGCCATTTTGTAATAAGTATCGCAATGACTTTCCGGCTGGAAGTCAATACGCCAAATAAAAAAACGGCACTGTTTTAAAGCGGCTAGCCGTTATGTAAAAGATCGGATTATACGTTTTGTCTGAGTCTCAACCACATACACTACTAACGCATCATTAAGCAAAAAAATATTGAAAGTCAAAACGTTATTTAAGTAATTATATATTTTTAGTAAAAATAAAGTGAAAAGTTATTGCCTGTATAAACGTATGCCTATTGAGATGTAACTAACAAGGTCCCAGTCAATTTATTCCTTTCAACCCTTCATGCATAATTTGGTTCACCTACCAAGGGTTCACAATCTCAGTTTACCTATTAGCCGTAATCCGATCTAAGAGTAATCCACGTTACCTAAAAAACAGATTGCCAGCGCATATTCATCGGCGCTTACCAGTATGTTGTGTTTAAATAATTATTGATGGTGATACAATTCGTTTCACAGAGGTACCCTTAACAGAGATTATTGTTTTTGAATATGTTGACAGGCTTTTCCATTTGAAAGCATTATACGTTTATTTACCAACATAATGCTTTCTTTGTAGTTTTGTTTTAAAATGAAATTAATCTCCACACAGATTGCTTCTTAGTAACCTCGGAGGAAGGAGAGCTCTTTTACAAATCTCCGTCGGACGAGTCCGTCGTCTGCGGGATTTATATGATCGCAGAGCCAGACAAACGGATCGAGGTCATCTTCAATTATCTTGACGTTCCATGTGAAAACGGGGGACTTGTTGCGGTAATTTTAATTTATTTTTTATTTACTGGCTTTTTGCCCATCTATCGAATTCGGCAACGCTATTTTAGACGTCTGTAAATTAAGTAAATCATTTCGAACATAATTCTTAAAACAGTGTTAAATAAATATTTATACATTTATTGGTTTATAAACTTACGAAGATGGATAAGGTACATATATGAAGATATAATTATATATCGATCATGCTTTGGAGCGTTTTGTTTTAAGCTTGTAGCAACATAACTTTGATTTGTGCCATGACCATTTTAAACATTATTGTTTTATTCCTGCGTAAAAAGAATTCCTTCAGGAAACCTTTATTTTTACCCGACTGACCAAAAGGAGGTTGTTTTTACCCGAAAATCCACAAGGAAATTAATGTTTTTCAGGTGTATGTATGTTTTCTGTTGGGTCCTACAGCTTGACCCAAAGGATTAATGGATGTTGATTAAAGAGGTGTAATTAGATTCGTCTTGAGGACGCGAGAAATATAGGATTTATAATGCGTCAAACATTTAAACAAACTTGGACACCCTTTGAGGGGTAGCTTGGGGAAATAATTATATTAGTCTTTTATAATTTTGATTGAATAATATTTATAATATAAATATTTACGCGGTGTAGGAATTTTCCAAATTCCTTTCATAGTGCACCCCCACACCGTTAAAGGAATATAACCTCCAAGTTTCGTTTTTTTTTTGTTTTTAAACTTATTATTTTTGTACCAGTAGATAAGAAGAAACTAATATAAAACAAAGTTTGTAATTAAACTTAAATTAAATAAAAAACATAACTTAATTTATGCAAGTTTAGTTAATGTGTCACAATGTTTGTTGCTTAAATTCAACAATTCTCTGTTAAAGTATGTAATATAATTAGAACATCTTGTACTTTGTGCCTAACCCAAGTATAATGTTAAAAAAACTAGAATTTGTTCTGTATGCCACTGAGCCTGCTTTTCTTTCCACTTTTTATTACAAAGGCATCTCTATGCTCATCTCATCATATATGGCCTTCCCATTGCCACTTCAACTTGCTAATTCTAAAAGCTATGTCGGTGACTTAAGATTTTCTGCGGATATCTTCGTTTCCGATTACATCGAATAAAAAAGGTATGATGAATAGCTCTATTTCATTTAAATGTTCAAAATTAAAACATCTGTGTCTATTATTTTAGTGGGTCGATGGTTGGGAGCTCAACGGCCAAGTGTGGCCAGCGGACGCGTGGGATGACGACAGGCTAGTGGAGTCATGTAACCAAAGACCCCTGAAGAAGCTCGTGTCTCGTCAGAATGCTGCTCTGATACAGTACCGTGTGCCATCGCAGGGAAAGGGCTTTGCTGTGACCATACGGCATTTACGAAACGCTAGACGTAAGTATTTTTTCTTGTGCCGTAACTCTTTACGGACCCAAGAGGCTCTCCTTTTGGCTTATGTTTTTGGGGTTGTTTGTTTGCCCATTACAACTAAAATCAAAAGCTCCTTATCCGATTGTTATGCAGTTTTAGCATTCGCTTTCTTTATTCTTTATTGTACACACAGAAAAACACATCTTTTTAATTTTGTTAAAATTAAGGATCACTGCCACTTCATATTCATCATAATCATCAAAGCCTAGAAAAGTCCACTATTGGACATATTGACGCTGGAAAACATAAATGTTGTAACCCATCAAATACACAAAAATACGTTTTTATATCAATGGAATAAAAAAAAATACTGTATCGAATTCTGACTCACCTAGCTCTGCGGCAAAAAAAATGTTTACTTGATATTTTTTTCTACATTTTAATGAAATAACCCTCAAACAAATTGTCGTGTTATTTCACAATACCACTTACGCTAATGGACTTCAGTTCAATTTGCGGCGAAGGTAGCAATATTGCGGTATCAAATATATATTGCTATTGCTATGACCCTGATTTTGTCTAAACCTCGCAACTATAATAAATACACTAAATATTCTAAAAGTACTTTTCCGGGCACATCGTTTTTGAGCTATGATATTTTTCAAAATTTTGTAGTTTTTCGGCTCTGGTGTATTATTAGTTTCTGGAGGGTTACAGCATTTATGATTTCCAGCGTCGATATGCGTACAAAAGAACAGTTTTTAAATTATAATTATGTTACTGCATCGTAGTGTGTTGGAACAAAAACTACTCTTGCTTAAAACACTTGTTTTTTGGTTGTTGTCTTTAAGACATCTTTTGACTAAGATACATTTTGTAGTCGTTCATTATAATAGGTGGGTTTATAATTATGTACCAAGAAAGCGTGCATTTTAGCATTAAAATTTAATTTAAGCTCATAATTTGTCAAATATTAGATTCTGTCAACATTCAGGTTGTATAATTCATAATAAATTATAGCTATAAGTATAAGATTTATACGTTTTAAGGCTTCATTGCCTAAGAAATTGAAAAAGCTGATTTTGAAGCAATGCAATAATATATCTTTTTTAGACTCTATCCATACAGAGTGTGATCTGATCACTTACGCTAACCAAAGTAATACCTACTTACCTAGATACTAATGATTGTCTCTACTTTTATTTTTTCTGTTAGTAACTAATATAAGCATTTCTGTTTTGTCAACAACTGTGTATATAACTTGTAAAATTTGAACTTGTCAATTTCCAATTTCAAATTATTATTTAGCCTGCAACGTAATGCTATTCGGCGCTGAGGGGGTGTACACACTGCGGAACCATGGCGAAACTGGCAACTGTTCCGTGCTAGCCGTATCTCCCGCTACCGTGCATGTGCTTGACCTTAATGTGGGGCAGTCAGTGAAGAGAGAAGAAGGATTAGAGACCGAGACTGGGACTATACACCACGTGAGTAAATAGCTTTAGCACCAATATTTTTATGTAACTTTGTTTTCTTTAGTAGGGTCCAAACCAAAGGGGGACGACGGAAACAAAGTCTTTTCTACCATTAAATAACGGCTACTTGGCTCATTGACACTATTAGTTCTTTCGTGTTTAATTAATTAGTTTGAAGTACAATGACCTGAAAAGAGTCTTGTGATAGATGGTGAAAGAACCAGTGTGGTAATATGATTCAGACAACTTCAAGGAGATACATGCACTTTTATCTGCTTATGCTGCTTATGGTAGATCTGCTTAGAAGTCAGCAATTAAGGAGCATAATTATATTTTTATGAGATGAATCTTTGGATGAATTCCTTGCTCTTTAAAATCATTAAAAATTGTTGTTAAGTGTTATATTTATTCCATTCTACTTATTCTGAAATAGCTCTTTTTGGCAGAAATTAGATTTTACTTTTAAAAGATAACGACGCTTGGAATATTTTAGCTCTTAAATGTCGGCAAAGATATAACCTATCTTTTTTTTTTTTGTTTTTTTTTTTAATTAGTGCGACCAAAGTTTATATGTTTTAAGTTTATTTTTATTTTAGATTTTTATTGCTAATTTCTAAAATGCTAGTTTTGTAGTCGTGCCTTAAACAACATTCAGTAAAACTGACACGTTTTCAGAACACTCATTATCATCCAAATGATATTTTATAATTACTAGTTCTTCTGAAACAACCCCAAAATTGAACCACTTAATCTTAAAACGTTTAGATTATTTACATAATTGTGAATGTGATCAAAGTGACAAACTTGGCTTAATTGAACAAGTAATGAAAGCCTTTGTATAAACACTTTGGTGACGTAGTTGTTCAAGGCAAGATATTTATTTGATGGGGCCAACTCTAGTTTTACGTTAGAAAACCGCAGTCGTATTCATTTAGGATACCTACTGACGGACCGTAGATACTCTGACCTGACTGGATGATTCTAAATGCAAAATGTGTGTAGGTATGTTCGTTTTGGTGTATATGGATGCAAATTCCTTGTAATATTATTAATTCGAAAGTATGGATGTTTAGCGCCAATTACACAGTTTAGGTAGTGGCAACCATCTTCTTTACTCGAACTTCTAAGAAAACTGGGCTCATCAAAATGTTTATGATTTACGCTAGTAAGTTTGGATTTGATAACTTGCATTGATAATACGTAGGGTAATTTTTAGATGGTAAAATTATATTAGGCAAGTGTTTGACCGCAATCTCACCTGATGGACATTGTCGTAGTGGTGTTTTTTCTGAATGTACTTTAATGCTGCAGGGCCGAAGATGGCCTTGGTCAGCGTCACCGGACTATCGGCCACCGCAAAGTCCGCTCAGCCTGTAAAATTTTGGTTGTGGCAACAGCACAAAGGCCAGGGGGGAAGAATCGGATAGAAACGCCTCGGTACATATTTGTACCGTGAGTAGATGGAAATAGGCACTCGTCACCAGCGTGGTCAATGTATTTGTGAAGCGTTTCCTCTATCGAGATTTAATGACTTCAGCGGTGATGATGTCATCTGGTTCACCAAGAACATGACGAGGGTTTTCAACTCGAATGACTTGATCAAGTAATCGGTGATAGTAGAGATTAAACGATGTGGTCTAGGATGTAGCACACTTATATAGAAGATGCCTATTTCCCTTTGGCTTGACATTTTGACGTAATTGAATGAACGCTTCCTAAAACAGTTTTTAATTCTGATAAAGCAAAAAAATACAAATAACATTGCTATCATTGCAACACAAAATAAATTGCTTCGTTAAAAATAATTATTTTGTTCTGAACCAAGCCGTATTTGTTTGTAACCCAACCTGGATTCGAATAAATTTGTCGTATTGAATGATCAAAAGAAAACAAACTACCTTTTCAATTGAGCGGAGTCATGCAAAAAATCTGTTTGTTTTCCCGTTTTCCAATGAGTTCAGAATAATTCAGAAGAACGAAAGGTGAACGGTTCACCGTGCATAAAAACGCGACAACCTCTATGCTTACAATTTTTAGTCATGCGTGAACGAAAACTGTTATTGTTCGTTCATTTTATCTTGGAAAAGCAGATACTAGCAGTGAGGGCTGAAAAGTAAAGCAAAAGTTTATTTTGAGCAAAACCGTAACCGTATACCCTGGGTACAACCGAATTATACGAGTAGTAGGTACCTATTTCCTACAACGATAATATTATGAATGTCAATGTTTAGATGTATGTTGGTAATAATCTCCGTAAAGGACAAACCGATTTTGATGCATATGAAAAAGCTATAATTTGTGACCACACATCAGTTAACTTTTATCCTGGTACCACACCGGTAAAGTAGGGGGCACAGGCTAGTGTGAATCTATCACAATTTGAGTTGTGTATATAAAAAAATGATACACTAGAATACGAAACATATTTTGAACTGAATAAAAAATATAGCAGAATAAAAACATTTGCGTTATCTAGTAATAATGATTTGTTGGGAGGTTGAGTATTTTTCAGGAGCCATATCCAAAACGGGTTTCATATTATGGAAATAGAAAAAGCAGGCAACAAGAATTTGCCCAATTTGATTTTCAATTCCAACGAGAATGGACTTTGAGAATAAAGGGCGTATTTTCACAAAGCCTTTTGTTTGCAGTGCACAAAGCGTGGTCTTCCTGACTACGTGGACATAGGGGGCGCCGGCGGACTAGATCACACGAAAATGGAAGTACTCGACAACATTTGCGGACTCGATTCTAATGAAGGTAACAAGCTGGTAGCTGGAAATCTATATCTACTTATAAAATCGTTTGTCCTGACTGGCTGACTGATCTAGTAACGCACAGCCAAAACTACTAAGTCTAGAAAGCTGAAATTTGAAACACAGTTTTATAACGAAAATATTTGGAAGGAAAAAATAAATTTTTGGAATTTCTACTTTTCCAAAAATCCTTCCTTTACACATATTATCGGAACTGAAACAACATGTTAAAATTTAACTCAGTAAGATAAGAGGAAGTGGTTCTAATTTAGCTTGCAAGATTTGACCTAAACAAACATACTAACATACTAACATTGAAAGAACAAACTAACTTTTTCGCGCATTAGAAGGCAACCCCGGAACCCGACAATTTTTTGTTCATATAATTATTGTTTTCTGATTGTAGAAAAATAAAATACTGTTCGTATTTGCAGCTCGTCGTCCCCTTTATATCGCATGCGAGGACTCCGTGGTTCGGCTGGTATCTAGCGGCCGCTACCACAATTCCGTGACCCTCGCCTTTGCCCCCTTGCCAATGGATGAACTGGAACACGCTGACCTCCTGTGCGGAATGAATGACATGCTAATTGAAAAGTAATTGATCCAGCCCATTAGCGTTCTGATTTAAATAACTAAACAAAATTTACTGAGAACATTCAGTTTTCGTAAGTAGTCAAACAAATACATAATCTTCTTCGGTAGTTGGGAAAATATATGGTAGTAAGGTTGATACTTAGATAATCATTCATGTTTAATGGTACGTCCTGGAAGAAGTATCTTAAAGTACCTAGAGGAGTAAGACGTCTTAAAGTACATCTCAACTTTTTAAAATCAAGGCAGGTACTATATTAATTTCGAAATTGACGACTTCTTTAGATACATATAAGTTTGTGAAGATTATTACTATTACAAATTTAGAAATAGTTTAATAATTATATTCCCTACCTTAGTATAATGGCTATATTTCTGTTACTTGAAGTGTTGAAAATAGATAATTCTGTTATTAAAATAATAAGTGTTAATTTGAAGTTTTAAGGTAGAAACTAAAATGTTTTGATTTAAGATTTAATTTTATTCCAGAAAACTTTAACGGTTTATGTTACTGTAACTTGTAGTGTAAAATAACTAAGTATCGAGTAACAACAAATTACACAGGTTTTTATTTAAAATAACAATAAATTCTACATAATAATTTCATATTAGTTATGAACCTTAGGACAGTTTTGAACATCCCTTCGTAAATAGAAAACATACAAGAATATAATAAACTTATAACATTTTAGTGAACACCATTCTAATCTAGTCGTAGTCAGTAATAATAAATTAAATTGATGCAATTGTTATCCAATAGCGTACTATGTGTAGATAATAAACTATATTTGTCGAAATAAATGTCCGTAATGACTATCGATGTCTTTATTTCAAGTACCATAATCGTCTAAGAGCTGACGACCAAAACGGCCACGTAATTTTTTCATCGATAAAACTCAGGATTCAACTTACCTGAAGGACCCTTTTGTGAAAACCATCGATCTGACAGGCACCAAACAAGCTGAAAAAAAAGCCAGCCAATATTATTGAAAACAATACGAAAAGCTACATTTTCAATATTATTTTTCGTTATATTTCGACTACTACTTTTAGCTGGCTTTAAGCTTTAAAACCAGCGATGATACCATTACCTGAAAATCATTATTTTTTATTATAATTAAGGCTGGCGACACCTTTCCAACAACCAAAGCCGAACAGTTTGCACCAGAAACGATGAGACTTCTACATTTTTGTCGCCCACCCCATCTGTATCCACCAGGCCTCAACTATCTTTTCAAGTCATGATAAAAAAAAAATACGTATAATCAGCGAAAAAAGTAAATTAATTGATTCGACCCCTAGACCTTTGTTTAAAATATTTGTCTACATTTAAAGATAACACCTTGCTCTTCAAGTCAAATTCAAATAAATTTGATATTTCACAAACCTTCCTTCCTTTCCTTGTTATAACCCGAAGAACAAAGCATCTAAAAACACATTATGTTAATCTACTTCTGTCACAAACCGTATCTAGAAGTTTATTATTGCTCATAATTTGTGCATTTTCTTTGAGAGCAATACCATTCTCCTATTGTTATAGAATTTTGATAATTATAACGAAACGGCGAAGAATGCAGTAACGAGTAATTATCAAACTTTCTAAAGCATAGCATAGCTTATATGCAAAAATAAACGGATTATTTCGGAAATTAAATAAGTCAAATCGAGCAGTCTCATGGGGGATTTCAGAAAAACAGATTCCGAAAATACCCCACATAGCTCGAGCATAAAAACACGTCCTCACTGCTGGTTTGGTGGCGCCCCGCTCAACTCTACAATGGGAGGTTTCCAAAGAACAATTAAAAAAATATATAGTTCATAAAAATGCGATAGATAACGTTGACGAGACGTTCTGAAGATTTTGCAAAAAAACATCAAGCCAGGTCCATAATTAAAAAAACTTGCTTATTCTCATAGACAAGCGTATTTCTGTCTGTCATGCTTGTTTGTCTAATAAAACGAAATCCATTCCATTACAAAAACCAAATCTGGATTTAACAATAGCTTGAGTTTGTGATCAAATAGCTAAAGGCTGTTTTTTTTATACAGTCCTAAACAAACAGAGTGCCGAAATAGAAACATCACTTTTGCACATTTCGCATTCGTAAGTATTGAAAACAAGAGAGTTAGATTTGTGGGAGTGGCTTGATACGTTTAAATTTAATTGTGGTTTACCAAACCGGATGTTTAATTTCAAAGGATGAAGTAAATATTAAGGAAATTATAAGTGTTGATAGGGCATTTTGTCGAATAACTACATATTTGCCGACCTTTGTGGCGCAGTTGGTGAAGACCCGCTTGAGACGCAGAAGGTTGCGGGTTCGAGTCCCGCCGCGAGATCAATGTTTGTATGTATGATCTGCAAATAATTGTCTCGGGCCAGGTGTTTTCTATGTATAATATGTATGTATTTACAAAAAAAGTATATAGATAGTATATAAGTAATTTAGTTCACATAATACAAGCTTTAGTTTAGGGCTAGATTATGCTTTGTGATTACCAGCATTATTAATAGGAGTATGTTGCTGCTTTTCAATTTTTTTTACGAGCTCTTATAAATGTGTATATTGTCTCTCACGTTTTAACTAGTTTCAAAATAAATGTTGTTGTTAACTAAGCAATTTAAACTCTGATTATAAAACAGTTTTATTTACTAAATTTTATTAAATAATTATATTACAGATGGCCAAATATATTCAAAGCAACAGAATTATTACTATTGTTTTATATTTTTCAGTTTAAATTTTAAGTTTCACTACTTTGAAATAAACATATGTGCATCTGTACAAACGAATTTACTTATTGAAAATTATCTAATAAAACATCTAATACATGACAAAATACACTTAAATCCTACACATCAGATACAACTAATAAATGTATAGAAAGGTACAGCTCCTATTCTTGTGAAAAGCTAAATGCGTGACGTAAATTTACGTTATATTTTCTACTAGAAGCACTAGGTAGGTACACATGGGCACAACTTTGCAAATATAAAACATATATTGTCGACGTCAACCGCATTCAAATTGTCAGTTACTATAAAATGAATAAGTGCACACTCATTATATATACGTACAATATAAATTAGCACCTAATTTTTAAGCAGTTCCTACTTTTAATTTTGCAGTACAGATACTATGTTTTGTATAAGCTTCATTAGAAAGTTAACATTTAGATAGGTTCATTAATTACCAACGAGGCGATTTTTATCCTACTTGCTAACTTACATGATATTCTTAGTTACAAACGCAATTTTATTTATATTTGTGTTTAAAATTAATCCCGTCATTGTAATCCGCTTCATGATATGTGTCATAACATTCGTATTTTTGTCAGGAATAAAATAAATAAAGGAAGCTATATTAAGTTTGCCTGTGTCGCGTGTATCAGGAACTACAAATATTTAAAAAACATGCAGGTACAATTCCCACAAATCAAGTTTTTGTTGTTAAATAAAGAGTTCTACGCATAATACGGGTTGACGGATTCGCCGCCTGCATGCGCAAGAGAGTTGCCTCGATAATAAGCAGAGTGCGCGGGACCACCAACACTATCCTGAACACGGTGGCCAATAAATGGTATAGTCCTTTTTATAAACATTGTGTTCGAGTGATGGTGGAATGAGTTAACTGTTGATTGGTTGGTTAATTATTCCATCATCACCCCGATGGCTCTGTGTTAAATTATGATAATTATTATTATTGTTTATGTCTAACATAGCCTAAGTCTTACTAACACATATGGATCATTTTATCCGAAATAAAATAAATTATTATTATTATTATTAATAGATAGGTGCATACAATTTTAAAAAACATGGTCTAAACTTAGTAAAATCTGCCCTATTGCTATCACACACTAAGAAATTTCAATCTTACTAATGTAAGAATTTATTTTGATTTCTACATACCCTATATTTATCAATATTTGATATCATGAGTTCCAAGTTTTGTAGAAAGTTATACAGCAACATCTAAAACAATTACATAGCTATATAAACAGATAAATGTTAAATTGGTTAAAATAGAGAGGTGAATTTAAAGGCACCTGTAGAAATTCTAATAGAAATGTCTATGTTAAAAAAAAATATTCCTTTAAATAAATTTTAGACAATTAAAAATGCCTTATTAATATATATGTATATATATATATATATATATATATATATATATATATATATATATTAAACTTAAGTGATTATAGTGGCGAGATTCCTTATCATAATATATTACGGAAATACAGACCATACTACCTAGTTACTTAATTTTAGCGACCTCGTTGGCGTAATAATTAATAATAGTTCTACATAACAAACAGGTTGTGTTTTGTAAAATATAAAAAAATGTTTTTTATACATTTATCAAAGTAATTGTGTTTCATAACAATTAGATCGTCATTTATCAAGGTTACATTTGATTTGTTTTCCTTTGATATTTCTTCAATCATTATTCGAATTCACCAGTCAATCATTATTCGTTTGTAAGATGATTATAATTCAAATAAAAATAAGAGTTTACTTTATTAATCACTTAACTTACTAATGTTTAAACTATCTAATTAAAGCTATCCCATACAACTTTTCCAATTGTGCTGAATTAAGGAAAAAGCGAGTGTTGTGCGGCTTTTCGACGACAATATTTAACACTTAACTTAAACTGTTACCGTGCTGAAAATAATATTATATTTTGGATTGACGCTTTGATTTAAGTATATTTAAAACTGGAAAACTGGAACTGGATTGAGTGTACTCAACTAATTATAAAGATTTTAAGGCCTGTATTGCAGCGTTTGCAGAGACTATCCACGATGATGTCATGCACACTACTTTATTTGACATTGCATTAAAGCTGAAACTCTAAAGAAAAAATCTTTAGATGAAGACTTTGCGTGCACTTTTGTTGTTCAGAATTTGCATACCAAGAACGTCAACCCAAACAAAACAATTTTTTAGCAAATTGTAGCAGTTAAGTTTTTACTTATCGAAAAAAATCTGCTATGCTAAACAAATCGTGCATCTGGGATAATGGATTTAATTGAAAACAAACTCTACGACTGGTAGAGTTTTTTGATAATATTTTATGCATTGTTGATACATAAGTGTATAAGTGCTAAAAATGCTTTCTAAACCCGCGAAGGATAGTAATTGACATCGCATAGATACAAAGTTACTAGGTTCTAACATTTAGTATAAACATTAAGACAAAGTATAAAATTTGTTTCTAATTCATAAGACATTTCCCACTTAAAGCAACTTTAAGCTACATTTACATCTCAGTTTTTTGGAAATGGGACACAGAAAGTGAGTAACTTTGTGAAAATACATCAAAATTGCATAAAGTAAGATATTGTAATTTATGTGAGTTATCTTAATAGATACAAATTAGTTTTAAAATGTGAAACGTGTGATAGTGGTACCTATTGTATATTGAATAGCCTAATTATATTATACTACATAGGTTTGTAAGTCTATTCAATGATCATAAGATCGCATCTAGTCATTATGAAAGGATTATTTACAAATACTTTATTATTTGTTTCAAAGTCATAAGAATTTTGAGTTCATAAGATTTTAAGTGGTACAAATAGCATCAAATACAATAGTAAATATATCGATAAAAAATTATCTAACTGTATACACTCGAATAATTCCTTTAATACCAATATAAAATCATCAAATTTTACTACATTTAAGATATGTATGATTGCTATTTAAGCAGAGGCACACATTGATATGTTTAGTGATAACAGCTCAGTGGAGGCAATGCTTCAACAATCAAAGCTGGCAATATTTAAACATCTAGTTTCAACATTTTACACATAATACATTCCTAATCAACAGATTTAACTAAACAAATTTAACATACAGATTCGACGTATTTTAGAAACACTGAACAGGAACATACTGAAATAAATTACTAATAATAACATTTAATATTTTGCTATTTTTTACAAATTAGGATATAGTTTTAAAATATAATCTAAACTTTTGATCGCGTACTTTATCTCTAACCTCACATCATAATCAACCATTCCATGTCAATTCACTTTTTTAATTTTTTTCAAGTCAATAATCTCAAAAACTCCTTTTCTTCAAAAAGTTCGATCACTACAAAATTTTCATGTCAAATAATTTATTTCTCGTCCATAGAAATGTATATATTATCCTCTCTGAAATTACTCAACTAACTTAAATCTATAGAATATTTATTATGATTTAAAAGCTTTATGTAAATCACGTAAAGCTGTTTGAAAGTCACTTTTTTAGTAGCGTTTATTTTCATATTTAGCAGGTCACCTTTTACAAGGTAGCTGTAGTAGCGAGTGTTGTAAGCAGCACTATGGGTAGAGTGGTGCCTGCGACGCTGCTATACGGGCCAGTGACTGCTCCATCACAAGGAACGTGCTCCAATTCTGAAATAGTGAAAAAGTAAGATAACCGATATTATCTAGGCTGTTCAACTTCATATGTGGCCCAACGAAGATACCCACTGGCTCATGCTCAACTGGTCCTTTTGGGGGACTTTAACGCCCACCACCAACAATGACTTTTCCCATACCAGACCACTAACCACGCCGTGAGGCCTACCAACTTTCAGTGACACCCAATCTCACTCAGCTGGTTATGCTTGGCTCGTTTACTCGGATATTGAGGACTATACAGACAAGACTAAGTGTCTGGATCTGTTGACAAATTAACCAGATCGCCACTTGGCGTCGATGCTGGTTAATCGTATTGGAATACGGCCATTCCGATTACTTATCGCTATTTGGTACATTTCTATCTCAGAGGTGAGTTTGGTTCTGCGAGCTATATAGCCAATGCCACTTCAACTTGCTAATTTTAAGAGTCATGTTGTGACTTTATTTCTCCTACGAATTTTTTTTTGTATATTCCTCGTAAACTCAAATATTATGAGCCTTAAAAACACAAGACTGGGCGGGTAAGCAATTTAATTAGAAGTTTTTTATGCAATACGAACCATTCAGTTTATTCAAGAAGTCATTCCAAAAAGCGCAAGCTGAAGCCCTGGGTCCACGTGGTCCTGCTGGTCCACTAGCGCTGTCAGCCGTATACACATAGTAATGTGGTAATGCTTTTGAGTACAGCGGCCATTTTTCATCGGGTTTGTGTGGTTTTCTGGAAATGAGAAACAAAATATTAGAAAAATCAGAATAATCGACCGAAAATATTATTTCTAAAAAGTAATCAGCAAACATAATCAGCAGACAGGTATACGTCGCCTTTGTGGAAGTGTCAGGCGGAGAGAGATCAAATGAGAAACCGACCTACATATCTATATACGTATTTGCTTCTCATTTGTTGATTCTTGGCACAGGAACTTGTTCCTCACCCAGCACAAGGGTGCAATCAAAAAGAAAAGGTTATTTTTGATTGTTTTTATTATTTATCTACTAATATAGTACCAAATTATTTTCTTTCTCTTCAATATTTAAGTTTATTTATTATTATTTTATAATACTTTCATTGTCAACTGTCGATGATAATTAGTACCCTAGATACAAATGAAAATTGGCTCTAGAAGTTAAATTTTGATGTTAAATGTCAAATAAGATTAGACAGGTCACAAATTCCAAGGTTTAATCAAGATCAAGGACCCTATGCTACTCTTCAACATTGCATTAACAGGATCTTGAGCAACAAGGTGCTCCAATTTAAGTGCGTTTTTTTTATTAAATCTGGTATTTACCAGATTATATCAAAGTATAGTAGGAGGGTTATAATATTTAGCTAAATTTAATTTTGCTTGTATCTATCATAAAATAAAATAGTAACTTACCCGGTGAGAGCAAATCTAGTGAACGACTGCATAATATGGGCGGCTAAATCACGTTCCCTAGTGTGGTACTGTAACGACATGTTTAACGGGTGTCCAAAGACGTACTCCATCTCGTCCCCGTGCATCACTCCCATCCATTCGCCCCACAAGCTGGTACTCGTGCGCTGGAAGTGTGGAGAAAAATTGTTTAGCATTGGATGGTCAGCTAATTTTAAATTCATCGTCGAGATTGGTCATTATGTTGTTGCGATATTACTCATTGTATTTTTCGCGCAACAAAGTATGAAAATATATATTTATGGAAACGTGTGGCATGTAAATGTTTATTCAGTGTGTCGACAGGCTTAATAATTGTATTATTTTGAATAGCGATTCATGCAATGCATATTTTTTAGCTATTAATAGTTGCTAGTTTGGTACACTAAATTAATTCACATTGGTTCTTTCACCGTCGACCACAAATAACTGGTGGACCATAAAAAATGATGACCTTTGGTGACCAAAAGCTGAGCTTTGGTAAAGCAGACAAAAGTATCGTTTAATTCACAAATCGGTAGCAAAAACATTTGTCTCCTTTAATAAGTCTGAGATACCTAATCAATCAATGTGCTGTGATGATGTGATATAAATTAAAGATCAATTAAAACCGTATTTGTAAGAAAAAATGTATAATTAAAATAATATATTTTCGTTCTTCATCTCAAAAACAACATCAACCACAGTATCGACCTTGTTCCCATAAAGAAAATTCTGTTGACAGAAACGTTCCCAAAGTTGATTATGTAAATGACTCCTTTGTGGACTCTATATTCCCTGCGTGTTCTCTTGTTTTTCCCTAAACTTCAATTGAGTTACTTTTGTACCTATTAGCTGAACTTTTTCACTTTGTGAGTCATCTACATATTAGGAAAATAATAAAGATTTCCGAAAAAAATGTGTAACAGTTAGGATACAAAATACCTATTTATGTATTTAAATAAACCTGTCGTTCCTGGTTTAAGAATATATTATAGAGGTTGGAGCGGTTTGAGAAAGGCATTCAAGATACTTGAACTTGAATACTTAGGCATGTCTTTTGGGAAAAAGCCTTAGCTATTAACAAAGTTTGTTGCAGACGCGCATAAGTAATGTGAAAAGGCACTTCGAACAATGCTTCTTCACGAAGTTCTAAACTTTTAACCATGAACTTTGTCCTATTTCATATTGACGGTCAAAGGTCAATGTTCTTCGTAAGTACCTAAATCCACAACATTGTAAGCGTAAACTGAAGCCTTGAAAACAATTCCCCTGAAGCTTTTAGGCTTTTTATAGGCGGGCATTAATTAAAAAGCGGCTGGTCGAGAAGCTCTTTTAATAATGCAATGTGGCTGGAGGCGAGCCAACGTATGCGTTGTCATGCATGAGCTGTGGTGCCTATAGGTACCTGGAAAGGTCGCCTCACATATTTAAGTTACGATCACAAAGGGAGGCATAACTTACGTAACGTGTAAATTTCTATAAACAAAAATCTATCTACCATGGCTTGAGAATTTATACGTTGTTATTAAAATATATTATTTTTATGTCAACTACATTTGATGTAAAACTTTATAAAGAATTTGTAATTTTGGGAAATCAACCTTGACTGTACACTCTACAATGTGTTTTTACATTTCTTTGTCTCAAGGAAATAGAATTCAATGTAACTGGGTCAAGGTTAGAATCTAATTAGCAGGAAAAAAAGTAATAAGTATAGTATGTGGTAAAAACCTATACCTACTTAGGCTTTTATAGACCTAAATGGTCTATAAAAGCCTAATTCAGTTGGACCATGAAATTAAATACTTCTGAGTACTACTTTAGCTGTGAGCGTTTCTCAAACCATCGCTCGTACAAGTTTTAGTAGGGTTTTGGCACTTGTTATTGTTCTTCGAAAGGTTAAGTTTGCTTTTGAACTGTGTTGGCTCTGTTAAATGTTACTTCATTCAAAGACCAGCTCTAACTACGCTATGCAAAATCATCTTTTTATATAGGCAACTCGTTCGGAACATCATTCGGAATTTATTATTTGCGAAGATTTCTATGTTTTACTCGTTCCTACTATTATTTTGTGTGGTCTTAAAGATTATTTTCTCGCAGTTTTTAAGGGTCATAATCACATTCACTAAAAAACTTTGCAACGTGATAAAAATACGAGAAAGCCTAATAGTCAAACTGTCCGCAAAACAAACTTCTCCGTTTCCCTGGATACAAAAAGCGATAAGCAACTTTCTTTTCGGTTTTCTTTCGGGACATAATGAATCTATCAGACGGAAATGTCATTCCGATTATAAACTAGAGGCGGTGACGGGAACAGAAATGGAACGGCGACGGGTCAGAACCGAAATAGCCGTTGTTAATCTGTGACCTTTGACGGCAGTCTGACCCATTCCTAATTTATTTAAGCTGGTCACATTCATTTTGTTCTTCGGATAGTTCGGTAGCAGTTGGTATGGCGTTAGTATTTAAAATAATTATTGCGAACCTGTCGGCACTTACTCGAATTGGCATATGCGTAGACTGGTCTCCTTTCGGGGACAGTACGTAATCTGGGATTACTTAATCTGGACCTTGTCTATATTTCATGCTGTTTTTTTATTGATTCAACATACAAGAACGCAGAGTTTATAATTATTAGAAATCATATTGAATAGTTGTAAATGTTTTTTTTTTTTGTAATAAATGTGAGTTCTACTAATTTCAGAGTTCTTTATTATTCAGTGGTTGGCAAGATAAATGGTTGGGTCGTCGCAGATTGTTTGTCGTGACTCGCGACCCATAAAACTGTAGGTCGGATGTCACTGAAAACCAGGACCAACAAACAATATTTCAGTCTCATGATTGCCGATGTTGATTGAAGATTCAGATGCGTTTTTGACTTAACGCACGCTGTGAATTTAGTAAATCATAATCATGCTGTTGTCAAGGTGCTTTTGTATGACTTATTATAAACAAATTAACTCCCAGTCTAGAAGAGCGTCTTAATTAAAATTAACTATTCTCCTGCTCACGTTTCGTTGACCGTTTAGAGGTCCTTCCTCATGAGCACCGTCCCGCGACCACGCTCGACGGTCGTGAGACGGGAACTGTTACCTTATTTTGTCTCTTATATGGTTTTGTTTCTGATGCGGTCTGCCAATTTGATGCAAAGCTTACATCCCATAATTCTCTCAGTAGCTCGTTGGAATACTTGTATCTTTGTGATGTCATTTTTTTATAGTTAGTAATATTGTGTTCAGATCGCTTTACATCGCCGATTTAGGTAAGTGGACTCTTTAAAGATTGTATCCTTCTAGTGAGATTTCTATCCTACCGCGATTTATTTCTACATTTCTGCGACATAGATAGATAGAAGATATGAAATACTTTATTGCACACCAAATAATATTTCAGCTCAAATAAACATTCTAAACTTTAGGATTGTTGTATTACGAGGCGGTCTTATAGTTTTGTCTAACAGAGTCCTAACAGACGATGTCGTCTTTTTTACACAGCGTTTAATACGTTTTATTTCAATAAGAACACCATGCCAACCTTCGTGCCTATAAACTCTGATACCCGACGTTCTTACTTTACTAATAACTCCTAAAACATTGGGCAAAGATCTTCAAGAATCAGACACAATAGAAGCACTTGAGATATTCTAAGAATTGAATGACAAAAGAAGCAAAAATACCCGCGGGAGTACTCTGCACAATAACAACGTTAGCTATGCATTCAATGACGTGGGGAGTCTCGCTGGTAATGAAAATTTGTGAATGAAAATTTTAGAATAATATCTACCTATACTTCTAGAATAATATCTATCTATACGGTGCTTATTATTAGAAAACGGTAGGTAGGTACGACCTTTGTTCGGAAGTTCGTGACCGTGATACTTTGAAGTTAATTTTTAAGAAGGCGATTTCCGTCATTCAGTCCTTGAGCTCAAGGCAATCAAAACTGAACTTTGTCATAATAATTTATTTCCTACAGGTTGGTACCTACCCTTATGTAGATTGTTATACTTACTACTTATATTTGTTGTAATAAGAATGTACTCCCGAAAACTGAAGTCCAAAGTACAATTACCTACCCTTACTTGGCCTTTATTGGAAAACAATATTATATTTTCAGATACCTTAAGGTTTTGGAATGCTAGGAAACATAAAATAAGTCAACTTTCATTTATATTGATGCAACTGTGATCGAGAATCACACTCAAAACATTTCATGTCTGTTTTCGGGACTAATCTTATTCACTGTTAAAATACTAGGGGGGAAACAAAAAAAGAGTTTGTGGGTAGAGTACCAAAAAAATAACATCCTATTTTTGGTCGACGCCATTGGTGACAAAAAGGCTCTTTCCTCGCTCAAAGGAACTGGTTGGAAATTCAGCGAGAATTCCCTCGCTGTAGCTAGTGCACATGACATCATGTCACTTGTGAAAAAATAAAAATAATGGAACTATTAACTAAACCACTAGGGGTTTAGTTAACAAATAATATTATCTCAATCACTAATGGCCCTAGAATATTATAAAATTATCAGTGAAGTATAATATTAATAAATCAACTTTTCAAAGTATCTTCAATGAACATGGCCGAATTTAAATAGGTTAGTTATAAAACAAAAGTGGTTACCTATTATGTTTAAAATAATATCTTCTCGGGTTAGTATACAAACATATTTTGGGAATTATATTTCAGAATAATGTAATTAAAGTCTACTGAAATATGGTTAATTAGGTTAGTCGATGTTTGTGTTGTTGATGTTTGTACTTCGCTGTTAAATAACTTATAACTTTATACTTATAACTTTATAAAATAAGCATGTACCTACTATAATTTAATTAAATGCATCCTGGTTTTATCTCACGAGCAAAAAAACACCTCCTGGCGCATGACACACGACTGACGGCGAGAGAACATTTCAAAGTAAGCCTGTGACGACACTGACGACGCACTCGAAACTGCATAACCGGTACCCACCGGAATAACACGTTAATTTGGCTAACGAACCAGAAACGAAGGCCCTTTTAGAACCGCTTTTTGCTCCAACTTGACTGGATTCAAAGAGATTACGTTCGTATATGACCGGAATAAATGTCTTTATTTTGTTGCGTGCACGATATAGGAATAACTTATTTATCTGGTCATTTGCTAAATAAGACTTTGGGCTGTAATCTGGCAGTCATTCTATTAAGACGGATACTTATATTTTTTTTTAGTTTTGTTTTATACCAACAAGTCTACAAAAACGAAAAAGTTTTCTTAAGTAGAATAATCATGAATAAAGACTCGACTTATTACTGTTTCATAAAAAACAAACATTTTCTAAAAGCGGCGATCTCTTCTCTAGAATGCGGGCTTTGCTTTGCAGCTACAGAAGAAATTAAAAAAAGTCATTAGCGCGAAATCTTTAATTTTTTTCTCGAATTACAAATTGAATTGGTGTCATTAATTTATTTTACAACGGTGAAAATGCCATCATCTAATGAGAATGGAGACCCTAATTGGCAGATGGAAGAGAAAGGAAAAGAAATCTTTTGCCATCAAAGTCACAAAGCATTTATTTAAATACTTACGAAAAGTTTAGGAAGTGGAGGACAGAAAAATGAGTGGATTCGCTAACGGAAGAGGTTTTCATACTTATTTTGATGAACTTTCCAAAAGTTTAACCCTTTGGAGCACATATTCAATGTTACGAACAACTATACAGACAAGACATAATGTCAATATAAAGATATATGTAAATTTGACGACTTTTCTCAAGAAATTATCCACCAGCTACAAGGCCAATAAATCCAAAGTTTTCACGAGGAAAGATATCAAGAATTTTGTAAATATGGCACCAAATGAAAATTACTAGGCAACAAACCAACTTACATTTGTAAACGTTTTTCTATTATTTTTATCAAACTAAATTGGTAGGTACCAACCAAAATACAGTTTAATACACTTATTTTTTGTTTTACAGATTTTTTTAATTTTAGGGATTAGCTTTGCCTGCAGAGTGATAGAACTGGCTAACATTACAGTGGAAGATGTCGAAACTGATACCCATCTTCAAGCCATAAATCTGTTATCAGTGGATTATTTCTAAAAATTGACAAAGCCTATTATGATTTACGGCCGGTGGAGTGGACGCGCCCAGATTTCTTCTCAACTATCAACTATGCACAAGTAGTTTTCGGTTATTAAAACGGAAAAAGCACAGGGCAAGTTATAGGCAACATGCCAAAAGAGATCGCCACCTATCTAAATTTTCCTAATCCGAAACAGAACACTGGCCATTGTTTCCGAAGAACATCCGCCACTCTCTTGGCGGATTCTGGTGCAAATATAACAACCCGTTAAAACGTCACGGTGGATGGAAATCCGATCAAGGGGTGGAAGGAACATTGAGAACATTCGAACTAGGGACCCTCAAATCTAGAACTACGTGTATCTCCCACGTTTACCCCACAGACAACTCAACATTTATCTTCACAGAGGACAGAAATTAAATTGCCGGACAAAAACATCTCGTTAAATATCCAGAATTGTACCAATTGTACATTAAATTTTTAATAAAAACTTTACAATAAAATATTACATAGTTTAATACTTAATATTTTATTGTATTCTTTTATTTTCTCGCAATCGTTGTGTAAAGTAAAGTGTAACATACGAGCGCTAAAAACCCATTATAACTCGGTTTCTATTTACTAAGAGGTATGTAGTAAACCTACCTCTGTTATAATGGGTAATTTTCGAAATCAAATCCGTTGAGGAACAAAGATTCTCAAATGGCAACCATGAACCGGACGAGGCAGTTTAGGAGGGCCCCCGCCCGATGGACCGATGACATCTTAAAGGTTACGGGAAGTCGGTGAAAATTTACGGGATGGAGGTGGCTTAAGATCGTTCGTCGTGCAATCTTTGGGAGAACTACTATACCCTGTGAACTTTACATGATGATAGTGAGTACATACCCTCTGACATATTGAACACATAAAAATCACCAATCTACATATATATTAATTCAAAACAATATTATTCAACCAGATGGTAATAATCTCAGCCTAGTACCAGATATTATTCTACCTTTGTCAAGCTTACCGATACAAAGCCATGAAATAGTATGTATTATATAAGCATCACTGTTTCGTATTATAGTTTCAGCAGATTAGTTAAGTACCGAAACGTACCTCAGCCTGTAACTGGATGTCACGCTCCTCCGCCTCATACTGTGTGAAGGCTAATCCATATAATAATCGACAACCATAACAAGCATCAGTTGGCACCCACGTACCGAAAAATGCTATTTGGGATGTAATAGAAGAACTTTGTATCGATAGTAACTTTACCTAACTTTGTCAATCCATCCAACTTTGTCTCGAGTTACCTGGCACCTTGTTACTTTAGGTGTAGTGTCCGTGGACACCCCAACTTCCCAATCTAACCATGTTTTGTCTTGAAGCAAATAACTAAATTACGAACAGTGATTTGTAACAGGCGCTAAAAGAGAAAAAGGACAGTACCTATATAAAGGCGACCTAAAACTGTGGCATTTTATAGATGAGTTCTTTGTCCATATCTGAACTCTCTAGCTGATGATGATGATTACGATGAAATGTTATATATACATTTAATTATTTTGTGAAAGCGACGCGCATGTCTGTATTTGATAGATCGAAGAGCAAAAAAAGAAAAGAAAAATGTATCATTGTTTTCATCGAAACATTTTGTCTATTCCCGGGTGACACTATTGCATGGAACTGTCAGTCTCACACAAAACCAACTATGGTTCGAATGTAGTAGCAGTCATGAAATTAAAAATAAAGAGCCACTTACATGGGTAAAGTAATAGTAGTAGACATCGACTCCTGATTCGGCCAACACTTCAGCGAAGTAGTTAGTGGGGCACACGAAGAAGTAGTCTGCAACCACGTCCGCTATCATCTTCTGGTTCAGGTAGCCATCGGTTAGTTCCTCCCAGTCGGTGTACTAGAACATATATTTTTTTTTATTAATTGGACTCAATGTATAGGATTCAAGTTATCCTATGTTTAGTCACAAGTAACCGCAAAAATATTTTTTTTATAATAATAAGGTACTCTGTCAGTCAAACTGTAGTAACCAGATCAATAATACTCTTGTTTATAGTTCTGTAATATTATAGGATATGTATAAATTCCATTTACATGTTCATCGGCAATCTTATTTTTACTTGAATGCGTAGGCAACAAATAGATACCATTTATATTCACATTACCTCACAAAACCTTCTACCAATGCAAGTGTCAGGGTATATCCTAACGGAATTACCTATCAAATCAAAACGGTCCTTCAAAGGACTTGAATTGGTGACCCCTACCCGGGTGTACTTACCTTCTCTGATCCCCTTTTGATACACTAATGTATTTTGTAGCTTTATGACTTATGGTAGCTTGCTGTAACTATTACTAAATACTACACTATACTGGGTATTACTGAATAACTTGTTTTAGTTTTTTCGTGGATGTGGGTAAATCGGCCAGCTGTAGTAGCCATATAAAAAAAACTATGAAAATTGAGACTTGTGTGGAAAATATTACCTAAATATCAGACTAATAGTCTTGCGAAAATATGAATGACCACAACCATATTTCTGAGTTCAAAGTCAATGTCAATACCTACATTAATTGTTAAATTACAAAATTGGTAACTACCGAGTAAAGAACGGACAAGCGCATTTTTCCATTATTACGGTAATTTGAAAAGGACATCCTTGGTTTAGTAGAACGCTTTCAATTCGTAGTTAGAGGATTTGGTTATTATTGTACTTCAGAACTCCACTCGCCTAATCTATTAAATATGAACAACGAAACAGATTGATCAAATCCATAGGGTATAAATGGGGTATAAATGGGCTATATAACTATTAACTAACTAACTATTAACTAGCTAACTATTATGAGTCTAAAAGGTTAGAAATTTAAGATTTTATCACCAATTTTGCGGTATAAAGGTCGACCCTTAATCTTTTAACCCTCGTTACAAAGAATACATTATAAGATAAACCTTGTGACATCTGCGTTATTCCAGACAAAATATAATATCCTGAATGAAACCTTTGTTGTATGCCTGTTTGCTATACGATACAGTTACCGCTATTGAGCTATAATAATTTTGATGAATGAAAGAAAAAAAATATGAATTGGAAAAAGATGTACAGTAAAGAAAAAGAAGGACAGTACGAACGAAAAAAAATCAAATAATAATCGACTTATAAGTAGAACTGAATATAAATCCCGAGCACCTTCCTGATCCATCTAGGACAGTTCAATATCGCGCCCAAAAAGTGTCAGCTCAGAATATGCTAGGTACTACCACAGACCAGTTTATTTACTTTAACTGGTCTGTGGTACTACCTTATTGACGACCTCTGTGGTGCAGTGGGCGAAGGCCCGCGTGAGACTGATTCCGGCCACAAGGCATGTTTGTATGATCTGCAAATATTTGTCTCGGGTCCAGACCCGATATATACTTTATATTATATACCCGTATATACCCGAAACACCTGGGTGTTTCCTATGGAAGTATAATATGAAAGTAGTATATCATATAATACAAGCCATGTATTTCACATAAAACAAGCTTACTTTAGGGCTAGATGATACTGTGTGAAAAATGACCAGCATTATTGATATTATGTTGACTTTAAAGACTTTATCCATTAGAATTTATTCAATATCCATCTAATCTGATGAAACTGACGTAAGCCAATACCAGTTACGATAGCTCTTGCCACAGAGCCAAATGTCCAATAACAAAATCCCGATAAGGTTAACACTCTTCGAATACCACTCATCGTGATTGGCGTGGAAAGCGGCCCAAAGTAATAAAATAAGGTTTAGAGTCACTAGCTCTAAACTTAATTTTATTACTTTGGGCCGTCAACCAACTCGGTGCATAGTGGCTATACGTACAAGTACCTGAATATCAAAATGCAGGAGGCATTATCAATATATCACACGAATAACGCTTACGTGCAAAATATAAAAAACAACGACGGATAAGTGTTCTTCTCTAAAATCTTGCTTTGATGTGAAATACGAGTAGTTTTATATACCGCAATACTTACTTGAAACACAATAGCTTCTCTCTTGATTTTTGAGAAATCCTTAAAAATGGTGTCGACGATCTCAAGAAACTTGTCACGTTGGAGGAAGCTGGGGCCATCTTTCTCGAAATAGTCCAGAAAATCGTACAGTAAGAAATAGGTTCCTGAAAAATAATAATATTAAATTTAAGCATATTTAAAGCTTGAGTTAAAAATTTCTTTTCGTAAATATCTTTGAACCAGTAAGTAAAACTTAGTCCTTTTTTTATTAAGAGTTAATTTTCTGTATGATAAAGGTGAATGCATTTATATAATGTGTAGATTATTACTGTTTATGTAAGTATGTAATTATATTTATCTAGTAGTTTGTACTCATTGCACTCTCCTCTTGTATTTATTTTTGCGTTCACCGCCAACCATTTTTTGTATATACCTACTTGTACATAGTTGTATGTATGAATTGTATGTATTGTATGTTGTAGTTGTATGAATAAATGTACCTATACCATTTTTACAATTGCATACATTCCGCTCCGTCCCGAGGTTGTCTGGATAAGAGCGCTTTTAAGCGATAAGACCACACTTTTAGTTATATTAAGTTGTTGTTTATTTTATGGTGTTATCTTGTGATGTACAATAAAGGTTTTTCAAGTAGATAAGCATCCGAGCTTATCGGAGATGTATACAAGACACTAATACCTAAACTAGGTCGAGCCTTTATTAGTTCCTTTCAGGTATCACAATTATAATTGTATTGTAGCTCATTATCAATACTTAGGTACTACAAAACTATTATATTCTATTAGAGTTATTTTAAAGTACCCACAACAATTTACACAAACTCTACTATACAAAATATTATTCCTTAATAGGAGACAATAATACAGCATATTAGGCAAAACCCTATGTCGTCGTGGTCAACAATTTGTGATAGATTACCAATCTACACACAGACAGTTCGTTATTATTTGTTTATCTGTTTCAAAAGTTTCATGAGGTTAACTTTTATCCCTACTCTTTTATTATTAACACAATGTAATACAACTCTGGCCGCAAAGGACCGGTGACTCGGTTTATTTCATTAAAAATGAATTTGAACGAACCTACAGCAGCGACCTGGCTTAACAAGTTAGCAAGGATTTAGGTACGTTTTCTGACAACGTAATAATTGTTCATGTATAATGTTTACAATGTTGGCAGCTAACTTCGAGAGGGTTTTTCTCTTTCTGTTTTCGGTGCTTGATAATAAGAGAGTAAAAGGGTAGGTGTAAATTGAGCGCGACTAATTATTGTCTGCTCTACATTGTCAGCAGGTAAATAAAATAGAACTCAATGAGCCTTAACCAATTTGCAGGACTGCACCTTCTAATGAGGAGCGAGGGAACAAGCAGAACTTTATTTGCAGTTGAGCGGTAGAAAAAAACAAAGCATGTTTGTCAGAATAATACTCGTTGTCTCAATAGACGATTATTTTGACAATCAGACTTCTTCTTGTTTTATATAATTATGTATGGTATTTATGAATCCTATATTTTTACGTGTACCTACTTTACTCTGTTGCCTGAAATAAATGAATTATTATAATTTAATAAAAAATATAAATTGGCCAAGTAATAGTTGGATTTGTAAACGCTAATACTAGCGACATCTAGCTAGTATATTAATTTTGTCGGCAAATAACTAACTAATATCGACAGCAGACAAAATATTCTTGTATTCAGACATTCCAAAGAGGGTCGCTCATCGGTTTCGATTAAAAAAAAACAACTAACGACTTTAATCCACAATGTACACCCTGAGATCTTTATAGTACATACAGAGATCCGTGAGAATACCAAGTAGGGTTAGTCAGAGGCACGTCTAAGCCGTATAATTGACACGTCTCCACGTTTTGCATAGTATTTCCATTTTGCATAAAATATTACGGAATTTGGAGATCAACTCTAGTAAAATCTCTGAGAAAATTCTTCATCGAGTAGGTAGCTGTTCATTGCCTGTATCTAACGAAGTACTGTCGACACGATAGTCCAACAAACTGGAAACGCTTGTTAGTTAGCGGGGCAGATCGGAAATATGAGTTGTTCGATACGAGAAACACCTAATAAAATGAAACATCAATAATTTATTTGTATTTTAAGGGTTTTAAATTGTACAAAATTATACATTATGCTCAATATTTTACGCATTTGATTATGTCGATATTATGTAACAATGTCTAAGATTTTTGTCATTTGAATTAAAGCAACAACGGGTTGGCGATCTAGGTCTAAGGTGCCGGTCAAATGCCGCTAGTAAGATTTTAATTTGTTAATAATAAAATAATCAATGATAATTCTAAACAAGTAAGCATCAGAGTGTGAAAAAACACATTTTTCTATTATTTATACAGTTCTGTTTTCATAACTCATATTTCGTAATGTTCCTCATGATCAGTGGTTAGGTTTGATTGGAATCCTACAGGATTCTAACATTGTAACATCTAATAGCTATATTACTTTCATGATTATCTGAAGTTTCTCGAAAGGTTTCTCAATTATGTCAGTATATAGGTTCTGTGGCGTGACCCACTTTATGCCAATAACTAGGGATAAGATAAAATTTATTCGGTAACTTCAACTTCACAAATACAATCAAATTGTACAACAGTTTTGGTACAGATAATAATATTCCTGATTGGCACAACATAGGTATCTAAACTAGGTAAAGATCTGTGCGATAGAATACCTATGCCCTCCACGGGAGGGCATAAATGTATTTTTCGTAAGGAATAAAGCGGTTTATATCAAGAGAGTAAAATACTTTCATGCCTACCATAACAAAACCTTATAATATTAAGAATACTCAAACAGTGTACCTACCTAATGTTTTTACTAAATAAATTATTTTCATTTTTACCTTACCTACATAGACCATAGAATTGTTTCTATCGGAATTCACTGTTTTATTGAATGGTTTATTAAACTGCAAATATGACCTGATTTTGATAAACGCAACAAGCTCTTCACACCACCTAAATTTCACATCGTATTTTTTCGGAATGTCTTTACTACATGTTGCTCTATATTCCGTAAATCTACAAATTCAAGCGAACAATTTTCTCCGTTCGAGGGTAGGAATTTTAAGTAGGACATTAACGTGCGATAGGTAGATCCTTCTAACCGTATATCGTTACTGGGATTGATTGCTAAGGGTTATCGTTCGATTGTAATATTTATAATTCTCAATATTATTATCATCACACAAAAGCGGGATAGGTAAATAAATGATCATCCATCAATCCGCGCAAACATACCTACTCCCAGTGCCATTGTGTCGCCTAGAAGGTCAAGGCAAAATTCAAGTGATCAGAGGGCGAATACGCCACGGTATGTTATAAAATTGACTCTCTTTCTTCCACGATGTTAACTTAACCGATTTCCTAAACTGTATTTCGAACTAAAATATATTATGAAAAAAAAAACATACAAACGGTATAATTTAAAGGTAATGTCCGTTTTGTATCAGTTCAGACCAATCGAAGTCAAAACCCAATTTTGACTTCGAGGAAATATGTAACAAAATCTAGGTAATCGAGTTAGTTAGAATAAGTTAGTCCCCACATAAACGCAATATTCCTTTACTTACCTACTAACATTTTTATTTTTTCGTTATCTCGTTTTCTCGTAAAAGAATATATAGAAAATTCTGAATTTAATTTATTTGTATTCAGTTATACTTCAACTATATTATATATACTGATTTAAACACCGTTCTCGTGGAAAATTCTCGTAGGTAAGTAAGAAGTCAGTATATAAAAGTAAATAAAAATAAACACTTGAGAGTCAACAGTAACAGGAGTTGAGCGTAGCCTCGGGAGCTTTTTTAATGACAGCTCTAGAACTCCTAGACATTTGCTTTCTCAACTGGTATAATATTTTAAGTCTGATGTTTACTGCTATTGAAAACGAAAGAAACCGTAAATAATGAACCATAGAATTTCAGTTTGAAGTTACGTGATTTGAATTGAATAAAATGGCTTGAGACTCTCCAGCTGTACATGTATTCCATGTAAATTCAAGCTTAGCTCTGCTACACACGGTGCAAGATGTGAAGTGTAGAGAATCCTTTCAAGTACGTAGGTATGCACCTACGTACAGTGCATGTTTAAAATCTCCGCCTCACTAATAAGCACGAGTAAATTGGTAAGGGTTGTCAAAATTATGACATGCTTTCCTAATTTTCAACCAAGCTAATATTATTGAATTTACTATCATTATTTAGTCACATAAATTGCCATAACGCAAGCATTGCGTGTTTTGTTTCTAGGAATTCATTGTCATAATAATTTAAAACAATGTCTTGATCTTTATTTTCTTCTGTCACGTCACGAACGCGACGTCTGAGCCTACCGATAAAAATCTAGATGGAAAAGCGTGAAATCCAATTTATTTGTCTTTGGTTTTGTGTTCAGGGAGTAAGTAATGTATGCGTCTGAAGGATATTCCTTTGCGCAACTTATTTTAAGCGTTAGCTAGAGAAGTCTCAGGAGAGGTGGGGTGCGTAGCAACAGTATGGGGTATGGTTGGGCTCCCACCCACTGGGAGCGCCAAGCTACGTGGGCGAGTCTGTAGTACCTGTAGTACAACTAAAACCCACAGCGTGTTCTTGTTGTGTCTACATAGATTTGCGCAAGCGCGAGGCGGCGGCCCGGTGGCCGGGTGCAGCCGATATCAGAGCGAGCTTCTCGACCTCAAAGTCTTAAAACTTGTATTGATAAGCAGGAAAAGACTATTCGATAGTTCGCTTTTATAGAGTCACTCAACTTTAATCACACTTTATTGTAAAACGTTGCCGCAAAAACTTTGCTAGATTGGAACGTTAAAAGTTATGTCCATTTGCAAATAAACATAGCCAGGTTCTTTCTCAGTAGGTAGGTACGTCAAACGTAGGTAGGTTTTTTATTATTTTGTGAAGGTAATCTTTGTTACAGAATACTGTACCCTTTGAATATTCTCATACACGCCTGCTAAGTATGATTAAGGAATTATTTTATATTACGATTTTATCTCACCTTCGTCTTGGTTGCTGCCCAAGAGCACTTCAGAGTTGTGAAATTTGCCTTCTTTCATCATCGTGTCGGGGTCCTTGGGGAGGAAAACACCGTCGACTGTCGGTGCTGACGGGAAACCCAAAATGCCGGTATACGAGTTCCATTGCTGCACGGATATAGTTTTAGCGTCTACTCCTCGCATACAGTCCATCACAAGACTCGGGTCAGCAGCCAGTAAACTACTATTGCAATTGCAATCGTCTACCAGAACCTTTCCAATATCTTGTGCTCGTTCTCCTGTCATCCAGCTCCATGGAGCATTCAGTGTACCAGATTGTAAAATTCCTCTTTTGAATAGCCCTTTCATCTCGGGAGATAGCATGTGGAGACTAACACTGCCGCCACCAGCCGACTCCCCAAATAATGTTATCAAATCAGGATCACCACCAAAAGCTCGGGCATTATCCTTGATCCAGCGTATCGCAAGTTGTTGATCCCATAAACCCATATTTCCAGGCGCTTCTTCGCTTCCCGGGGAAAAATATTTATTCAAATACAAAAACCCAAAAGCACCAACCCTATACTGCATAGAAGCGACTATAACATCACTGGAAGAAGCCATTATGTCCGCTTTATATAGGTCGAGTGTTGCTGTGCCACTCATGTAGCCTCCACCGTAAATCCAAACCAGTATTGGCACTTTGGGTCTCTCTGTAAGAGGTTTATCTTGATGGTGACGTACTCTCAAGTGTTGGGGTACCCAGATGTTGAGGTAAAGACAGTCCTCAGAGATGTTCGTATTCGGATTCCACATTTCTTCTCCCTCAAATCCGGGGAAGTATTCGTACCTTTCCTGGTAGCAGCTATTGGGCATCGTTATAGCTTCGAGTACACCATGCCAGGGCTCTATCGGTACGGGCTTGCGGAATCTTAACGGTCCCAACGGTGGTTTGGCAAACGGTATGCCAGTGAAGATGTGAACCTCGCGGCCCATTACCGTTTTAGCGTAGCCCTTAACGAGGCCGCTCTTTGTCTCGACAATAAGTGGGTCATTATGAAAGTTTTTCGGCACAGGGCTCGTGGTTGGAGTTGTCTGAGTGGTGGATGTTGTCGTGTCATGGTGGTTGGCCCACGATCGCGCTCGTGCTCCAGAAAACAGAGCACACAATAAGAGCTTTGTGAGCACAATTTTCCTATTATTGATCATCTCGATGCTGTAATCGAACCTTCGTTTAACGAGATGAGTCAGAATTTAATCTGAAGTAGTCTGCTAGCTTGATGAGATATTTGTTGAAACACATTTCTGTTTGGTTCCTTTTTCTTGAAATTTGAGTTGTGTGTACCTGGAACAATATTTAAATAATGAGCAAAAATTAAGAATGTTAACATTTTATTTCATAAAAAGCGTACAATGAGAACTTTTATGCAAAATAACATTTTCCTAAAGTAATCGGTGCAGCTAAAATGTTTCATTGCGCTTGCAACATGATATGAATAGCTAATTAGGCATATTCACTTTTGTTTGTATTGCGGGTCACCGAGTATATAATTATACTCGGTGACCCGCTACTGGAAATATGAAAACCACCGACGCCTCTTTCCATCATGGACTGCAGCGCCCCTTATTGACTAATGTACATAAAACTTTTGTATATGTAAACCTTAAAGACAAACAAATCAATTACGTAAAACTGCATCACAATCCATTACTCATACGAAGGCTATTTCAAACATTAATATATGTGAATGTGGACACTGCATAGTTCCGTTTGGTTTAAATTTCGGATCTTTTTCGTGTTACCAAAATATAAACTGTATTTTGGTGCTCCTGGTTTTTCATTAGTAATGAGCTTGGGGAATGAAAGAGAAGGGTGGTTCTAGCCCTCAATGTTGTTCCATTTTTGACTACAGTCTGGCGTCGTCGGTTACCCAGTTTCTATATATTTATTGTGAGCCACTGTAACATGGTAGGATTATTTATTTCTGCTGTTTCAATCATATCTACAAATAATCTATCATAGTGAGGTAAGTAGGTATCTAGTACTTGATAGTTAATTAAGCTACTGAAGAGGGTTTTTAAATAATTGTTTTTCCTAATTCACTGAATTAAATTTATCGGTTCGTTTTAATAACAAGTTAGGCTAGCCCCAAACTCTTGTATTCCATCGTCTATTACTGCACTCCCAGTGTCATGGCAATAAAACCTATGTAAGAAAAACAAAACATTATTCATAAGGGGCATCGTCACGACGAAGATGAAGAATACAGGTAAAATCCATTTGACCTACTAACAAATTTAACCTAGGTTTCTTTCAACATGTATATTGAGCAAACTCGCACCAAGGTCCCTAATCATAAGTTAGTGATAAGCAATTATAAAGTTGGACTCACTTAAAACTTCAAAAGAAGGTAAACTTGCCGAAAAAGGCATCGTCCACCATCAATTTCTTCAATACTAACCCTACATACAAAAATATATATTTAAGAAGGTGGTATAAATATATCAGTCATATAGTTCCCATAACACAAGCTCTGCTTACTTTGGGGCTAGATGATGCTGTGTGAAAATGCCCGGCATTATTATTATTATTTATTACTCGGTTACTACGTGCCGCGTAGCCGTGGGCAGACACTGGTAATTAATAAAGTGAAGCGACGCAAGGTGCCTGTGTTAAGAGTTAGAGGTTTAGTGTATTAGTACGATAGGTACCGTTTTTTCGAAACGGTTTTTTCTTTGCCCCACGTCACTAAGGATCTCGTAGATGATGGAATAACACAAGCCAGTGGTTTTGAAATTTTACCAGTATATTCGAGCAAAATGTAAGGGCGTTCTCCCCGCTATTCAGGCTGCGAGCGTAGCAGTGGGGACGAAGCCGCATAATCTACCGGATTCGAATCATTACCCCATCTGAGGAGATGGGGAAATCAAACAATATAATCATTATTCTCTTGTTACTCTACACAAGGGGCACACTAAAAATTTACGGAATTAATAAGAAATAAATACAATAAATGGTCAAAATGAATTAATTTTGTAATAATTTTCGTACGAATCGACCAATTTTGAAATTATTTATGCCGCTCCTCACCTCGGAAACATGTTTTTAATACTCTTCTTCACAGCTTCTACTGGTGATGAAAATCGTAGACCGCGTATTTGGTTCTTAATTTTTGGAAACATATTGTTTTCACAAGGTGCCAGGTCGGGACTGTATGCAGGAAGGCTCATAAGTTCTACGTTTTTCACCTTCAAAAATTGGTTTGTCTGTCAGCCGTGTGAGTGCTGGCTTTGTCATGGTGCAAGATTTACGGTTACTTTTACGGTTCATCGTTATTTTTTATAATTTTTGTTATTTTACGGAGTTTGTCAATAACTTCCGGCAAATAAATGGTCGTGTACCAATCACTATTAACTGTATGACTGCCTATCCCTGAGAATGCTCAAATCTCATGGTAGGTCACATGTCTGTCTGTTTCCATCATACGGCGCACAGCATCGACATTTTTGTTGTTCACAAAAACGTTTTTGTTGTTGCGGTGGACTGGCTACCATCACGAAATTCATCACTGAGATCGACCCGACCGCGCTTGAATTCTGCTGATTAGCTATAAACAGTCGCCTTGCATGGTGCTTCATCGCCAAACCAGTTGTGAAGTCGAGAAAAGCTCTACTGAGCTGTGTAAATCAATACTACGAAAATTTTCACGAGTCAAATCCATGGTGATGTAGACACGGAATTTTTAAAATAACGCTACTATATAAAAACAATTGACAGCTAGATGAAACAAACTATTTTCTACAGCCAAAGAGTTCTATTTCCAAAATTTTAAATTACTTTTTTTAAATATTGAATAAGTATTATAAGTATTACTTCTCGCAATCTTTGAAATGTCATCGGTGCATCGGGTTTTCTACACTTCATCGCCCGGTTCGTGGATGCCATTCGAAAACCTTTTTTTTCAGCGGTTGTCGGTTCAGCGTGCTATATGGTCTCCCAATGCCACTTCAGCTTGGTATTTCTAAGAGCATCATCTTCAAATAATAATAATATTGATCGGTCAATGCTACTATGGTACTCGTACCTTTCGCTTTTTCCGCATAAAACACATAAAACGTTTTTACTACCACATTAGCAGACGTCTTCATATCAGCAAGAAAGTGCCCTCATTTTAGTTCCCCTGTTTCCTAATCAATATCCGTGCGTCTGGAAACGTGAGTGATGACGTAATCCGGAAAACGTGTTCCTTCCACAATAGCATCATTTCCAATTAAGATGGTCAGACGCAAGCCTCATAATGTTAATTCTACTTCTGTACAACTGTATTTAATGTGCTTACCGATGAGATTTAGAATTAATATTAATAATATATATTAATATTGTAGGTACTACATAACCAAACCTAACGCCGGGGTTAGAATTAACGATTTATAAAAAAATGTATAGACCGACTAGCCTCTGCCCACGGCTACGCCCGCGTGGTACCCGGATAAAAAGTAAAAAGTCTGTGTGTTATTCTGATGTATAAGCTACCGTAAAGTTTCATCGAAATTCGTTCAGTAGTTTTTGCGTGAAAGAGTAACAAACATCCATCCTCACAAACTTACGCGTTTATATAATATTTTCGGATAGGATAGGATATACAGATAAAGGATATACGTTTGGATAATCCTTTATTATGTAATTAGGTATTAGGTACACATTTAACATACCTCTTGGCTCTATATACACAGATTCCAAATTAAAGCATTCGAAGAGCAAATGTAATCACGAAAAAAGCTATGAACCTAGATTATTATCAATTCCGTTTCAACACCAACAATTTGCTAATCGGCTTAGTTCACGATAGATATCGCTTATCACATATGAGCCTCCATTAGCTGAATTTAAACAAAAATAGTTGCTGTCGGGAAATGTTACATCAATCACAATCAATCACAGAGGTGCTATTAGGGCGGTACCTGCTACGGTAGCGTTGTCTCGGTGAAGTATCCTAGTACCTAAACATTTTACCTGTAGGTATACTTAGTATTTATATATGGAGCCAATGCATGACCGATCACGGATTAAAAACATGCAAAACACATTTAAAACATGAGAGTTGCTAGTGGACTGTATACCAAACATTGCAGCGTCGCACAAAGTTCGAGAATGATTGTATACGGATTGCAAGGAGTGGAGTTCTTGGCAAGGCGGGAAACTCATTCATGGAGTAAAGCAGTCATGGAATGGTGGCCAAGAGATATGTGGTGGCTTCGAGGCTTCGAGGCAGACCACCTGCCATGTCCAGATGACATTGTGAGGGCAGTTAGTGAGCAAAAAAACTGCTGGCGAAAATCCTGCTGGCACAAGACGCCAGAAGTTGCGTGATAGAGAAGAGGCTTTTTCAGGAGTGGGTAAAACCGGTTGATTATATAGATGATACGTACTATTTCAGGTAATTTTTTAGTATGTTGATTGATAAACAACCGTTGATAGACCTTTTTGTAAAGCTGGTAGACCAAGTTCGATAAACCTTACATATATAACGATAAGAGTCACAAATCGATTATACATATTTTTCAATAAGTTTATAAATCAATACCCTATCAAACCTCCTACTTTTATTATACACTGTCGCCACACAAAAGAAAGAAAAAATAGCATTACATGTTGTATTATGGCATTCGAATAATCAATTTCACCTCACATTCAACAGATAGTCGATAGGAGGTTATCATCAATTTACGTCCGCATGAGGTCGAGCCTTGTCGACCCGATCGGGTCCGATCGTGCGATCATTATTTCATCTGGAGTTCGGATGTGGCACATGGGACGCATAGCGGTAGGTTTTGGGTTAACAGATTACGCACTGAAAAAAGAGTGGATAACCGCTTCTCTACTACGTTTATTGAAAATTGTTACGGTCGATTCAATTCCAAGCTATATTGCACGGGTCAGTTGAAATGATTTGGGGTCTTTACAATTTGTTCTATTGTAACCAATCTGATTTGAATGTAAATATAGTAAAAATAGCGAGGCAGTAGCACGACGCGACATGGATACGCAAATCAACTTTAGGAAAGTAAGTAGGTACAAAATACATACTTTCATAGGAAGGCAGGAGCCTAAGCTTATAAAACTTTTCGGTAAGTATAACCAATACTTATCTTATAATCCACCATAACACTTATCTTACATTACAAGTCACAAAAAACTAGATTAGGTTAGATTTTTTTTTAATAAAATTCCCAAACTTTTGCTTTTTCTTATGTATTTTTTTTGTCTTCTTTTACTCATGTATGACCCATCCTGGTACTTAATTGATAGATTTGACGACTGTGGACTTCTGGTATGCTTACTAAGTAAGTATACTAAATACATATAGTGCAAATTAATACATTGAGCACACAGAATGAATTAATTGGAACGTCTACAAAATGAAAAGGATTCAATTAAATAATGAATCAAAGAGCAGGCAGTAACGCTCTGAACGATCGTGATCAAACGCAGGAGGCACGAGTAACATACATTTTTAACGAAGTGGAAAAACAGAACATTCAACGAAAATGTCGTTACTTTTTTTTAAGTTTTTTCGTTTCAAAACCTATTATTTTATGCACCAGTGGCCGTTAGCCGCCCGGGGTGATTGTTTTACTGGGAAAACACGCAACGTATATTTTAAAATCGAACTGCATTGACGCTGGGATGCTGGCCGCAAGTATGTTACAAGCGCTATTGTAGAACAAAATTTTCGCTGGAGCCAAAAATTATGAAGCTAACCCTAAAACCAATGAACTTAGAATTTAGTATTTGTTTCTAAGTGCCTCCTGGTGTCTACATATCTTTACAGGTGGATAACGTTGGGTCAGTCTTACGCTATGTGCTAGTGGCTACCTCGTTTGAACAGCCTGTCACACTGTACAAAACGTATGTACATTTACGTAAAAAAAAACAAGTAAGTTGCCACGAACTGAGATCTCGCGATGATTGAATTGTGGCATTCCGATCTTCATGAAAATATATTAATTGTGTGTAGATAACTCAAATATAATTCGACTGTTGCGGGGGTCTCATGGGTTCTTTAACTTTAAGGAGAGCAGGATCAACATGTATTAAAAAATATAATACAATAGTTTAAAAAAAAATTCTCGTTGTTTTAGGGGCTGTAAAAAAAAGAAGAGGCGAGGATATAGAATTGAAAAAAAAAACTTATTTGCACAGTTATACACAGTTTATCTTGAATTAAGATAAGATTTAACCGTTAGAGAATAATTCACGTGAAACCATCGTACAAACATAAAGTGCCAATTTTTACAACTTTCGGTACAACGACTCGAAAATATTTTGCTCGATTTGCTCGCTCGACCAAAAATAGATGGATACACTATTCTATCTACCCATCATATCGGAACGATAGATTAGTCTAGTTCTAATTTCGGATAGTGGACTATCTCAAGTTTTTCGATAGCGATAGCGATATTTTTTATTACAAATATATTTATTTTTTACTTAAAAATCGCTGGTAGTTACAAAAATTTATACATTTACACGATGTTACTTTTTTCAAACAATATTCAATATACAGATTTTTCTATAGTATAAATTACTAAAGTAAATGCTATTTATGTAGTATAAGGTTAAGCATTAACACGTTAGCTGCGGCACCAATTTTTGCATACTTTCCGTTCCTGCGGCACGAGGTATAATCGGCCCGTACCGTGACCAGACGTTAGGGCGACACGCGGTCTATTAGACCCCACCTCCTTTTACAGACTAAAATCCATTTTCTGGCGCGAAATCAAAGATAAATGAGAATTTTGGTCCTTATTGATATAGACAGTGAATTGATGAACCCTAATCCACCGTCGCCCCGGGATCTGATGGCTAGTTTAGGAATTATTAGCAAAACAAAATATGGGATCTTATACACCTCGTAACGCAATGAAATAGGGCAAATTTTCGCTGCGATTAGTGATGGGAAAAATAATATTGACGTTTTTAAACTGTCTTAACTACGCAACGACTTGACCGATTTTGATCAATTATATCTCATTAGATCGTTTTAAGGGCAAAACCTGGCAAAACAACACAAAGCTATCAAAGGATACATTTTTTTAAATAATCTAAATTGTGCTTGAAGGCGCCATAAAGAAAAAACCACCGGCCAAGTGCGAGTCGGACTCGCGCACGAAGCGTTCCATTCTATACCATTAAGAGGCACCTATTACAGACTTATTATTGGAAAATAATGGATTACGGTTTATGCATAAGGTTTATCTTTCTATTTGTATATGAAAATCTTAATGCGGTTCACAGAATAGAAAAAAAAGGCAACCAGAAGTAGAAAAGAAACTGTCCTATTTATTCTGCCTCGGGCTTTAAAAATACAATTATTAGAACTTGAATTAACATTAAAAAATCAGTATCAATATACTTTTTTATAAAAATCTCAATATATATGTTGTACTTATTGTTGTACGTGCTCTCCAATCGACGTGATGCACAACACTGGTCGCGGGAAGCTCGCGTTGAGTGCGGTACGAGGTCAGGGGGGATATGGGACGTTTTAGCCTCGTTCCGCACTGCATTAAAATTATATTAATTCAGTGCGGCACGAGGCCTAAGACATCCGGTACCAAGGTAGGTACACCACCGAGTCCGGAACCATTAGTGATCTCAAATATATATTTATCTCTTTCCTACACTGGACCAAACCAAAGCTATGCCATTCGCACGACAGAGAAATTCACTTTTTTGCTTGCCGCACCACAGGGAAGTTGCATCAGGGGTGATTTAGGCCTCGCTTCGCACTTAACGTGTTAAACCGAATAAAAATTCTCATACTGACAATGTTTACTAAGTTTGTTTCTGGCTATCGGATACCTATCGGTGCTAAGCTCAAGTGGCTTCCCATTCGCCTTAGTCGAAATACTCATATTCTCTCATTACTTTATAATATATTGTTTAATCCTTAGCGGAAGCTCCTCCTCATCTCAAGGAACGCTTTCAGTTTCTTCATTTCTCCAATTCACGTTCACTTCGGTCATCAGAAACTCTTTCTCTAAAGACTCCTGTAGTAGTTCTTTCTACACTATTTCACTGTGCAAGCTGTACGGCTGTGGAACTCTTTGCCGGTATCGATCAGGCATGCTCGATCACTGCATTCATTTTAAAGATCGTGTCAAACTATTTCAGTTACAATCTTCGTCATCTTCTTGAGTTTTTGTGTGACATGTTTTACGTTTAATTTTTTTTTATTATGCATTATTTGATCTGCTGATATGTATATTAATATATATTTGGGTATAGGTATCGTACAAAAATTATGTTTAATTTGTATATTATGTTCATTATCCATGCTTTCAGTAAGGCCGTCATTCTTTTAAATATTATTTTTCATCCTAAGAGTGTCTGGAAGAAGTTTTCCGCAATAAGACCAACCATAGTGCATTTCTTTTGTTTTTCGTTCGTTTTTTTTTTGTTTCTGTGTTTTGTTCCGAAAAATGGTGTTATGCACAATACAGAGTTTATCTATCTATCACACGAGCATATTATACAACACCCTCGATCGTAGCCAAGGGGTAACTGTCAAAGGCTTCTGTTCATCGTTTACTCCTGTTCCCTCCGGCGTACCGCAAGAATCAAACCTGGGTGCATTTCTTTTCAAATTTTTTGTGAATGTTGTTTCTCGCGAGTTTCGACATTCCAAGTTAACTCAATGTTAAAAAAATATTTAGCCATAATGATTGTGCTTAACTACAAGAAGACCTAGATTCATTATGCTCCTATTACCATGATAATATGTTGACCCTCAATGTCAAAAAGTACAATATTATATCGTTTTCTCAAAAAAAAAAGACTACTCTTTGCACGCATAATTACTTGACACGGCAGTCTCTTTACCTATATAGAGACCTAGGTGTTTTTTTTGGATTCCCAGTTAATGTTAGACACCCACATTGAAACAATAGTTAAAAAAGCCTTTCGTATGTTAGGCTTTGTCTTGAGAGTTAACACGGATTTTAAGCATATTTCAACTTTGATTATTATATATAATTCATTCGTTAGATCTATATAAGAATATGATTTTGTTGTATCAAACCCGCAATACTAAGTTTATATAGATGAAATAGAGAAAATACAAATAAAGTATAATAAACACTTGGAGTATCGATCTTTTGTACGAGGATTACCATTGACTGATCATAACACCATTAGACAGAAGAATTTATACAAAATTGTTGATAGCCTTATTGATATAATAGTCCATATTTACTTAATAAACTTAGATTTAGGTGCCTAAAAGTCGATTCTAGAAATAATCTATTATTGCAGCCGGTTCGTACCAATTATGCCTCCAACACATTCAGTACCCGTTCCATGAACACAAACAATTATATTTTCTATACATTAGATATATTCGATCTCTCTCATTACATTTGTTTTTGTTTGTATTCACTTGTTTATTTTAGTTAATTGTTTCGAGTGTATTGTTTGGTAGCTGGTAAGCCACATATTTGTCCAATCATTCTTCACTTGTGAGAATAATAAATAAGTGGAAACTTTATTGGATTATTTATTATCTTTTGTAAGTTTATTTAAAAGGGGCATTGTTCTGTTTGTTTTTCAAATAAATAAATATAAGGATAATTTTTAATGGGAAAATTAAACGTTTTCCCAATTTAATTTTATTATATGCAGTTTATTATATTTATTTGCAGCTTAGTTTACAGACAACGAATCGATGAAGTCACATTTGTATTCACTTTTTCATAAATCATACTGTAGCTAATAATTGGTATTTATTTCTATTACAACTTAAAAGTCAGATCACAATTACTATTTTTTTTTTCAAATGAAAGTATCCGATATATTTATGGGTAGGGGGGTATCTACCTGTAGGTAGGTACTTTGTGCTTTAACGATCAGTTTAATAGCTGTCCATTACGATAAATGACCTTATTATGTATCAAGGGTAAATTATTGTAACATTATATTAACTATGCTCAAATGGTCTTTTGTATTTGTAGTCAGGGTCATCGATAGGATTTGCATCGGTGAATCTTAACTACTTACCTAGCTAAAACTTATATCCAATACTGCCAAACTGTAGTCTCTAACAAAATTCCATAAAAATTAAAACAAACACCAAAAAAACGTGAACGTGCTTTGAATTCATTTCTATCGGAGCCCTATAAAGTTATTGATCCACCCAATTCCGTGAGTCAAATCTGCTTGATGAGCCTAATTCCGCCGCGGATTGCTCTCAAAGCTAAACTTTGCCGATATTAATCGGCACGATAAATAAATTCTGTCTGTGTAGTTACTCGGTACCTACTGCATATCAAAGTACGTTTGTCGGGATCAGCGGCAAGCTCCCTCGAGAGATGTATTCGCTCTAAATTAACTTAGGGGTTACTCTATATGCAGACTGTCATGTCTTCTAGAAAGGTCCGAGACCCCACGGTACTCGGCTATGTAAGTTTACGACATGCCTACTTAAGGTTGTGTTCCAAAAGTGGTTTAAAATTTACAGTTTTGTTGATTGAGCTTGCTTAATTTACGTATTTTGGTGATTAAAACTCCTATAATTTATTTAGAGCACATGCTACTCTATATATGGAATGGCCAGTATCAAAGAAATACTGTTAGAATCTAAGCTTTTAAACACCATCATGAGGAACCCGGCATCTCCTTGAACCAAAAACTCGAAGTCGTGTAACGAAAAATAGAAAAGAAAGTAAGCCCACTGTATCCTTTCACCCCATTTTTTCTTTCACCATGGTTTACTAGTTCACCAATGTAAGATGACCAAAAAAAACAGGTGACACGTAGAAGAAGAAGAAGCTTCTAAATTAATCTGACAAAAAATATGTCCTCTAAGACATTCTCAAATATATACTTGGTAAGCAGGATACCAAGTCGATAGAGGTAGTCAATGGCACCTCTAAACATTAGGTAGGTAGGTAGGTAAAGAATGCCTACTATTTGCAGTTTATTAGAACACTTACTGACTGCCTTTGGATTTAGGGTAAGCCGGTTTATTCACGAGATTTTTCGTCAGTGGTTGTACGTATTTTTCCCGAATGGAAACTGCCATTCACATGCCTAAGATTCGAAAATGTTTTAAAATAGTAAGTAGTTAAGTAATATATATTCAAAACTTCAATATAATTAAGAAAGTGTAAATTTTACTTTAACTAGGTTATGCTGATCATTCGCGCCAACTTCAATTTTTTTGTTTTTATTTCCTTGAGAAGTTATCCGTTTGAAATCTTTTGCCTCTCTTATTGGATTCATAACGGCTGCATTTCTCTTTATAGTCGAGTTTAATAAAATGAAAGACTATAAAGCTTTGTATTTTTTATGGTGGTAACTAGGCATTTTATAGGTATACGTATATGGGTAACGTATTCCGGTCATCTACGAGGGAGACCGTAATAAATCAATAACAAATTCATTAGTTAAATCCATTACAAACATTCATGGCATCAAGGTGATTAAAAAAAATCGGTTTATAAAACGCAAGCGAGAAAGTGAGAAATCTTACACTTTCGACATTTTGTATGGAACACTGGGAATAGAACAACTTGACTCATCCCCTTGGGCCCAAATATAACAAGGCATGTCATGTTGATTTTTAAATGCAACACACTTCGCTTCAAAAGAAAGTCCTCAACTAAGAGATGGACGTTTTGACATAGCTACAAAAACTGCTTTGATGAAGAAAAGTTTTTGCCCCGGCGATGGGCAAGGTACTATAACTTAAACTAATCCTCAAAAGAAATAAAATAACTCACTGGGATACAGGTTAGCCAGATGATGGTAATTTTATTGGTTTTGAGACGACTCACAAGAACTTTGTCAATAGAATACTTTCTACCTAAAATATATCATGACAGCAACAATGCAGGAAAAAAATGGGTGTCGTCGATATTTATTTTCAATTTCATATAAAATAATAATAGAAAACCCATAATCAGCTGGCAGTCGTTGAGATAATACACAACTTCGGAGCTAAGACACATTCTTAATCAAAAACCTGCGTACATTTAAATTATCTTTCGACTCGCTGACGCCTATGTTTTACACCTGCTGTCTCTCAGTCGGGAAAAGAGCCGGGAGGGTGCGGGGATAGCAAGAGGTCGGCGCGCGCCGCTCGATAAATCGATGTGGAGTAGGTAATACAATGCTATGCGACGGGACGGCCTTGAGGTCTGCAGGCTGCAAGACACACCCCCAGCCAAGTTCATTGCCAACACTTCTTCATATCCTGCCAAACAAAATATGGTGTATGACCTGATTGTGCACGTGACGAAGCCAATTTATAAATTAAGAGCGCCGCCCACGCGCGCTTTGCCTGCTCACTAGACGTTACCAAGTTATCAGCCATTACTGTTACTTTATGTTTACGTTTTATTGTGTGCCAAATTAATGGTTAAATAGATTATAATTAGCGTTTTTTTATTGTCCTCCCGTGTATAGAACAGGAAAAACATTAAGGTGTAAAGTTGCCAAGTGGAGGCATTTCTTTTCAATTTTATTTGACTAAACTGCATTTTTATTTTGCAATTGTTACGTTTTACGGGAATGCAGTACTACGATTTAAATAAGATGCTTCGTTAAATTTAATGTTGAATCGGAAATACAAACGCCCAATAGTGATATTTATTTGGAGCTGTTACAACTATTTTGTATATTTTTTATAGTGTTATCGTGAAACTACTATAATAGTTCGGAAAATAAAATTGTTTGAAATTGTAAAAAAACAGTTACATAAAATGATACCAAGACAACTAAATATATAAAAAAATAATAAGTACCTATAAAGCAATTACTATAACATAATAACTCACTGCAAATTGACTTATAAAAATGATGACAACATTTTGAGATGAAAAAATATAAGTAGGTACTGCTGTGAAATGTGCCAAATGGGGGTGTTAACAGCTCTCTAAACTTCAATTCCTGGAACAGCACGTGTTGTCCTGCCGTCCCGCGGCTTGTGATAACTTGTTAGTCTTTAGTTATTAGCGAGCTTCAGATACCGCCTCTGAAGCTCTAATAACTAAATAACAAAAAAAATCTGCAGTGACTAACAACACTACAACACTACAGTCTGCCGACACAAGATATTGGTTGAATAATCGTACGTTGCCGAAGCATCTTAAATTGTAGTACTGCACAAGACATTAAAATTTTGAAAACACAACTACTAGTTCTATTGATGTAAAGTCTCAGGCGATAATATGTACTCGTATATATGTTTTAATGATTATTTTATTTAATAACACCCATTATTATATTATAAAAACACAAGTTGATGATTGCATAATTTTAGAGACTTTGCTGTCTTAACTTGATGATTAATACATCATATTTGAAAATAAAATATAATGTCTGTGTTCAATTTGTCTGCAATCTGATTATAAGCTTGCCAGTATCGTAATTCTTATGATACCTGGCATCATATTTTACCTTCGTAATTTTTCAGATTATAAATTAATTTATCCATTATTCACTTATAACATGGGATCTTAGTGAAACATGGTATTATAGTATTATACTATGTTATACTATGTTTTATGTGGCCAACGAATCTAAGGATTAGATTCTAAGGATAAGACTTTCCCATAAAGACAAACACAATCTGTTAATCGTCCATAAATTAAAACAGTGTGGTGGCCTAGATGCTACACGATCGATCTAACCTCTGTGCTTATAATAGAACGGCAATAAAGGTTTTAAATATTTTCTATTTGAGAAAGCGGCGGACGGTGAAGTGATATGAGTTGGGTTTTCCACACAGACTCGGGACGAGGACGTAACGCAGGCGGGACGTGGAAGTTTATATTTGAATTACGTTGACAAAACATGTCGCGTACACTTGCATGTTGCAAGATAGTCCTCCTCATGCAGAACCATCATAACTGCTAGACTTGTCAACACAATGGTAATGCTCGATATTTTGTTCGGCCGTGCTACAGTGTTAGTTTACAGTGTTTTTTTCCTAACATTGTTAGGTGGTAAAAGTAAAAAAAAATACACAGCTTTCTGACCATATAGTATTTTGCAAGGGACAAAATGAGACAAGCGTGAACATCGCAAAAACGTCTCTTGGCGTTGCTTGTCGGTCGTTCGATTTCTCTGTTTCCCAGCTAGCACCTGGAAACCGTCCCCGCTGGGCATGGAAGCTATCGAACACTGAAAATAGCCGTGTAAATATGCTTATTTGCATTTAGATCAGTTATTTTGAGCTGAAAGCGTCCTTCAATGTCTTAGTTGAAAATAGAAACAAGGCCAGGCAGCGGGTGAGGTCACATGGTAATTTATATTGCAGATTAATAACTTAATAAATAAATCACAAAACAGTTAATTTCTCCAGCTATACGTACTTAAGTTGTTTTAGATAATTTGATTGAATTCTCGTCAAGATTTGAAATACCCAGAAGTACTAGAAACGTTTAATGTGTACGATAATATATACCAATAAAATATATTTAGTCATATATTAATACATAATAAGCAAATACTTAGAGAATATGCTCAGAGAACATTTGATTGCTCAAGCAATCAACGATAGTGCTTGTTTGGAATACTTAATATACTCGTGTAATGCCTTCATTTAATATCCAATGTTCGGTTACGGCAACCGTATTATTGAATAGAATCAATAACTAATGTATTTATTGAGAATAATACGACGTATAGGCAATCTCGGTGGCGAGGGGCGAGTAGCCGGTGGTCTGATGGCCTAGAAACAAAAAAATCGAAGACATAAGACACGGCATCATAATAATGTATAAAAAAGAGCATCTACGAAGCGCACTGATTTCTTTACCACACTGATTTTTCACGATCGGTCACGCAGCCCTTTTTAGGGCAAATAACTAAACCCTAAAAAGGGCTTAGGCTTAGTGATGGAAAATGCCACCATTTTCTTCAACTTGGTTCTTCTATTGGTATTGTATACTCTATGCGAATCTTTATTATGCCTTGACAATTTACGAAGTAGGTGGTATTAATAATGGAATTAAGCATTTCCTCACAATACTGATATGGTTGTAAAATTGACATGCTAATATGGTGTGTGAGTGCTGACATTCAGTCACGCTATGGCCGGTTAGGAAGCATTTACACTTAAGCGATAGCATAATAGCAAAGGAATTGCTTGCAATTGAGATACGTTGAATACATAATACGACTATAATAGTAACAGAGATTTGATATTACTAATATTTATATGATTATTTATTTCATATACCTACGACGCAAAGAGTTTTATTTGTTTTCCAAAACGGCAAAACCGGAATCATGCAATTTTTGTTGCAAGGTTTTTAGTACGAGTAGTTTCATTCATTTTAGAAAGCACAGTATTTCAATTAAAACTAATTTACATGCCACCAAACTCATATCAATAAACTCACCCAAAATGTTAATATCGGAAAATGGAAATTATTATTAAAGTATGTCGATCATTGCTATGTTTTGTACCATGTAATATTTTACCCCCTAAAAATAAAGTATATAAGTAGTATATCAGTCATATAGTTCCTATAATACAAGCTTTGCTTAGTTTTGAGCTAGATAATGCCGTGTGAAAAATAACCAGCATTCATTATAAATTATATAATTAAAATTATAAACCATTCGATATCTCTAATTACCTAATTATGTTAATTCGGCCAGGCACTTGACATTTTAACTTCTCCCTATGGCTACTTAGTTTATTTCAGAAAACCAGAGATATATAAAATAGGTGAAAATTTAGGGCAACTAACGCAGGAAAACCTTCGCCTCGGTACAGTTGAGAACACAATAAATAAGACGCATTGTAGCACTGCCCCTTTATTTTACGCTGTGTGGAGTTAAATTTGCAGGAAATCGGCAGATAGAGGTAGCAAAAGACTGTTTGTCGTGGTATTATTTAAAGTAGCCAATGCACAGGTACTGAGCTACCACTAAAGTAGAAATGATGATGCAAACAACCGGCCTTTCGAATATGCCTTAACGGACGAAATTAAGATCTTGAATTTTAAAAATCTTAAACAACTTTGGTCGATAACAGTACCTAGGCCGCCGTTATTTGTCAGATCGCGTGCCTTTTATTATGAAGTCGTAAAACCAAGTTAAACTGTATCCATGATAAATAACTCAGCATTCCCTCTATGGAAAACAATCATTTACACTCAGGGGCTCACATATACTGATTTCATTTTTAACGGTAGCTACTTTTGCAAACTTGTTTGGACTTTTTATAGGGTATAGAAAGACTCATCACCCAACAGTATGTGTAGATCTACACATACTGACTGTTCATCTTAACGAGTAACATTGTTTGTTAAGAAAAATCTAAAATTTTGATAATGTTTGTGGACGAAAGTAACACTTGGAATTTATATCCGTGAAGAACTTAAAAAAATGAGACTTTGACCTACAATATCTCCAAAACTAGTGGACTTCCAGGGATAGTCTAGTATAAAAAATATCCCAATGATATATAGAATATGTGGCTTTCTGCTTGGTGATGGGTCTCTTTACACCGTGTATAAACATGATAGTTATACCTGATAACTTCGATCAACGACCAGATAATATAAGTATTAATACTTAATTTTAATATTAAACATATGCTGGTTATTTCCTTCCTTCTTAAATCCTTAAGTAATCCTCAAGTAAGGGGTACTCAGAAGCACATCTTAATATCATATTAAGAGGTGTTTAATATTAAAATTAAGTATTAATACTATGTTATACTTATATTATCTGGTGGTTGATCGAAGTTATGATAAATATCATAATAGGTACAAGTAGTTAGCATTCAATGTGGCAGGTTGGAAGTCCATCGCTCATTGGAACACCAACTAATGAATGATACATGCCCTTGAATTTGGTTTATTTTTTGGTTCTAGGGCATGCCGGTTTCCTCCTAATGTTTTTTTAATTATTCTTTGTACACACAGAGAATACAGAAAACTTACATATAGGCCATGTACAAAGGCGAGCCTAATCCCAACAAGAGTTTTCTTCCAGCAAACCTTTGAGGATAGCGACAGCTGATACATAGCGGTATTATTGATGATGATTTAGAAATATCTTAGAAATATTCTTCCAACAAAAAACAGTACCTACTCGTATACCATATCATAGACTTAAATCATCTTATCAAACCCTCTGAAGTTTAGGCCCACAAAAACACTTCACAGTAGATTATGTACAGTGGTTTGGTATCTAAGTACCGAACTAATAATCTTTATTGTATTCAAACATGACCGGCGTAATACTCTTTCGTGAAACAGTCTCACACGCAAATAAGCGTTCCAAAACAAAAGCCCCATGAAACTCGTAAATCACACTTAAACTCAGCCTTGCAGCCTCTCATCGTTCCCAACTCGGTTCGTGAACTGAATTCATGATCCATTTTGTAAGAAATATATTTTTGACACCGATATAATGCTGAAATATCTCAAGGTGCGTGCGTAAAAAATGAGTAGTTATATTAAGACCACGCGTAGCTATATTTTATCATGAAATCTGATGAGTATTTCTATGTTTTATTTTCGCTATGTAGTAGAACTCTTATAAACTCTCGCGAAATAAAATGATCTGGCATTCTACAAAATATTTATCATTCATATCAAATTTATTATTTTCTTTTCAATAACATCAATCTTAATAAGTTTTGTTTTCGAAAAATGTTGAGTCATAATGTTGAGAAGATTCATAAAATTATTATCTAAAGCAAAGAAAACTTTAGACATCTTCTTCGTGAATTAATGCGCCCAGGGTTTTAATTAACAACTAGATTAGCAGCACTTAATTAGAAATCTTGACTCCTGCCTCTTCTAGCAATAAAGTTTTGACATATTTTCTTCGCATTTGTGATTTAGTGTAAAATAAAATATAAAGTACAATATAAGTAAAATATAAGAAGTAAATAGTTATTATTTTCGGGAGACATATGTAATTTTGTACTTCTTTTGAGTGAGTGAGTGTGAGTTCATTTTAAGAGCCTTAAAATAATGACAAAAACACATGGCATATAAAAAAAAATCAGCCAAGTGCGAGTCTGACTCGCGCACCCAGGCTGAGGAAAAGATAGTCGGATTGAAAGACAAACTTAATTTTGTAGTTGAAAAAATGTTCTCGCATACATCACGGTCAATTCTCCAACTGCAAATGTAAGGACTTTTTTATTCGAATATTTATCTTTGCTTGTGTTATTTTAGGTTTTTATTGAGTTTACTTAGAACCTTGATTTTTTTAGAGCTCTAAGGGATCGTAGACCTACGTATTTAAAATCAATTCCAACTTAATATCTCCAAGCGTTCCTGGAAAAAGGGTCTTGACAAACAGAAGGATGGACGGACGGACACGAAGTGAATAGAATCCTATAAGGATTCTGTTTTTTTCCTTTTGATGTACGGAACCCTAAAAACTTACAAATATTTTATGTTTAATTTTGTTGCTAGAGATGAAGTCACTGACTCTCAGCTCGATCACCTGTGACAATTTTGTTACTAATAGGCATAATTAAGCATAAACATACATAAAAATAATCCCCCAAAGACTAGATTCTTTTTGCATTATGAGAGAAAATGACAAAATGTAAAAAGTATTATTATAATATTTTAGGTACACATGCAAATGCCGAAGGTTGTGGAAGATGAGATCCGAAGACGTTGTGGTAGACCCGATCTGCGGTTGGGAAGCTCACAAAGATCAAAGAATAACAAAGACTACAAAGGTTCGACTCATGAAAAGTCTCGTTTTTCCAATCTTTGGAAAAAGATTAAAGCTGAACGTCTTCTGAGGTTTCCTTGGACTGCACACCGTAATAATGTGTCGATTTTATAACAAATTAAAATAAAAGACATCCTAAAATACATTTATGTTATCTAAATATTCTTATTTTCTATGTATTTATAATCTTTTGTCTTTTTATTTTTAATGTTCAAATCATCTGATTTCATTGTATTTTTTACGAGTATCTATATAATTCATTACGGAGTCTAGTCTAGACAACCTACTCCTATTCTTACTCATATTACTATTGGCCTCACCTTGGTTGGTTTTGCGGTTATGCAACCAATTCAAGGAAAAGCGTTGATTCCTCAGGTCAAAATGTGGTGGGTTTTATACGCATATTCGAGATTTGTCGTTTCTCCTCGTTAGTTAGGTATCTGTTTTGTCCTACAGGAATAATTTTGATGTGGTAAAATTTACTTAGGTGACAATAATACAGTCATATCTATTATATGTATTTATTTACAAAAAAAAGTTTATAAGTATACCATGTTGTATGTTGTCATGTTGTTCCCATAATACAAGTTCTGCTTAGTTTGGGGCTAGATGATGCTGTGTGAAAAATGTCCAGCATTATCAATCTTATTTTAAAATGAAAACCATATTACGAATTATAACTTCTACGATATAAATGTATGTTATTTTCTACTTTTGTAACAGTTCTAACACAGAATTGAAAATGTATGTAGTGACAAAATATTGAAAAGGATAAGAAATTGTAGAATATTATTACGACTATACCACGTACTTTACTATTATCTCGGTGCTCATGAGGAAGGACCTCTAAACGGTCAACGAAACGTCAGCAGGAGAATAGTAAAGTACGTGTTACAGTCGTTATAATATTCTAAAATGATACCAAACCAAATTAATGTTCATTCCAGGGACAAGAAATGTCAAAAGTGAGAAGAAATGTCGAAGTGACAGGAAATGTATAGTTTGTACTGGTAATGACAACAAGGTACAAACACAATTGCATTTACGGAATTTCTTATATGTTTAAAGTATTATTCCCTCAACTATGAAAATTGCTCATAACAATAAGGTTCGTCTTTAAATATTTAATAGGCGTGAATTAGATCTAACATACTACCATTTCACCGACTGTGTCACGTTCTCAATTATTTATTGAAATAAAGCTTCCTTCCGTTCTCTTGTGATTGTCAACGGACAAATCGATAAGTCAAACATTTATCTATAGCGCACTCACTGCGAAGCGTAATGTACAAATGCGTAGGGTTGTCTAAACAGTCATTATACAGGATGTTATTACACCCTAAGTCCGTAGTAGTCTTATTAGACTACTCCCGAAAACTTGAACAGAACGCTCAGACCGTTCAAGTTAAGTAAGCCTACGAAACTCGACGTGAAACAATCATTCATTTCAATTTAGATTACATTACATTATAATATTCAGCCCATAGGTATTATTAGAAGGTATAAATTAGGTAAGTAGGTATCTACAATAGAGAAACTTGGATTAGAGAGCATATGAATATGTTATTTCGTGTAGTACTCCGTGAGGGCACAGTCTGTACAGCCTCTGAGCCTGAGTTGCATACGTAACAACATTTCTATGCTGTTTTAGCATCATTTCTAGCATTGGATGGCAAAAAACGAACGCTTTATTAGTATGCTGTAAATGAGATTTTTTGAAGCCATAATTTACAAAATATTAATTAATAACTAGATACTACTAAATGTATACGGTCCTACCACGATCTTGGCTCTGTAATGAATACGTTGTCAGTAATATGTTACAAGTACTAATGTAATGAATATCTGTCGACTAATGACATTGAAGGTATCGTAATCTGCGACCTTTATGATTTATTAACGTCAGCGAGGGGTAAAACTACTTCGATTTTATTAAGAACGGCGGTGCTTAGGTATAAAAAACGTCCTAATAAAAAAACACAAAACCTTCATTAAAATCACAAGGATCACTTTGAAACGTCGGTTTTATCTACTGCCTGTTATTCCGCGACCAAGCCAGGAAAGAAAGGCAAGAAAACAAGGCTGGTTATTCTTTTAAATGATCCTTTTACAAAACAACGAGTTGGAGCATTTTCAATCCCAAGAGTTTTTATCATCTAAATAATCAGATATTTTATGGTATGCATTTTTATAAAGTTGTTACGTTAAATTAAATTACGTTTTTAAATTTGTTAATTGTAATTTTTTGTATATCTCTTGGAAGTTTGTTATAAAAGCGTACACTTTACTAACTTTATGGAGTCTACAAGTGGCAATAGTGAGTTTATCTTTATTTCTGGTATTAGCATTGCGATTATCGCTTTTTTTCTTAAACAAATTAATACTTTGGTTTTTTGTACTGTTATACAAAGACAGTTCATGCGTCGCGGCATGTGCGTCACTGATCAAATTCGTAGTGTTTCTTAGTTACAGTCCTTTCAGGACAGTATACAAACAAAAATATTCATTATAAGGTTTTTGTCATAATTAATCATAGTGTTTGTGAAGATAAAACGACATGGAATTCCATCCGATGAAACCAATGAACTCTTATGATGAAACCCAAAGCTGGCTAAGTATGCAGTGACAGAACACTTTGACGCGAGATTATAGTTTTTTTTAACCAAATAATTATTCAGAGTACTATATTTTTATGGCTTGCCAACCCTATGAAGCCCGTGTGAAGTGGGTTGAGCATTCCGACCCCACAGTTGTGTAACTGTCACAATCGTCGCCCGCTCCGGACAACGTCATTGTGAGGGACTGATTGAAGCGAATAGAAAACAGTATATTGATAAATCTTTTTAACGGCTCCACCGTTTATGTAATAATAATTTTCAAGACCCTGTTTAGTAACTTTCCAGTCTAGCAACAATCGAATCCAGAAAATCAACTCAAATAAATGAGTGTTCGATGAACTGAATGCATGGACAAGATGTTTAGATATCCAAAACTCTGTCGGTAAAAGAAGGTTAATATTTAACCAAATGAACAAAAAGCCTACCACGCGGCTACCTTTACTAGAAAAGGGGGTATTTTTCTCTAGTTTTTATTTTAAAATTGGCAAAAAGCAGATGAGTCTGGGAATAAGTACCTACGTAAGTTGTTAAATTTTACGCCAAGCTTTACTTTTTGCCCTTCAATGTCGGCTGAATATTAAGTTTGACATACCTAGATACAACTATTGAATTATTACACCAATCACCTAAGAAGTACCTGAGTAGGGTAACCTACAAATTTTGACTAAATATCAAATTAACAAAATTTCAAAGTAAAGTTTACTGCAGTACCCAAAAAGATAACCGAATAAAGCGTGCCAAGAATAAAATGGTGCCTTGATTGAAGGAGGCGGTGTGATGCATTTCTGTCAGGACAAGTGACAGACGGCGAAACCACGCTACTGACGAGCATTAGGGACGAGGTATATGGTAGATTAAAGTCATATGAAATAACACATGGCTTATAATTAAATAATACTTAATACATCAAATCAACTTAGTAGGACCTCATAATACAAACCTCAGAAGTCTGCATCTATAGTAATATAGACGAAGAATTAAAGAATGTTAATTTTACGGTTAGACATAATAAAGACCATTGATTCTGAAATGCTTGGATTTTTTATAAAAACCTAATAAATTGAAGTAGCGTTATCAAACGCACATAATAGAATCAATTTATTAGAGGCTAGAAAGTTATTGTGCGCAAACCAGTGAAGCTAAGAGGAATCCTTTTAAACAAAGTAGCTCCATGCCAATAGGAAATTGCTTTGTAATTTAATGGATAGTACAATTTTGACCACCTACCGGTAGGTTGATAAAACCAGCCTCCAAACAGAAGAAGTTTGGTACGGATTTTAATCAATTTGAATAATATTGTACTCGTCACAATATGAAATATTATCTCTCGTAATCATACTTCATATTTTATGTATTTTTTCACAGAAAAAAATAAATTGTGAAAACCCAAAATTTGTATACAGCGAAGAAGTAGAACTCATGAGAACTAAAAAACATGGGCATAGCATTATTATTGCGACAAAGCACGTTTTCAGAGAATTAAACTATTGTTTTATCACAGAAGGTTTGTGTTTTTTTTTTCGTCGTTTGAAATACACTAGGACATCCCTAAACTTGTAGCTGTGAAGCGAGACTGCCCTCTGTTCGGAATTAATTGAATTATATGAATGAACCCAACGCTTCCGTCGATGAGACCGGTGATGCAGGATATACCAATTACCGATTGTTAAATATGTTTTGTTTGATACTGCATGCTCCTTAAATTCATTGATATACCTTGTGCAGCATTATATATAGTACTGGAGCTTACTAATCCCAACTGCAAGGAAAGGATTTTAGAACCTTTATTGATAGATTTATTAGATTTATTAGGAAAAATTAAGTATTCATAATCATTATGATTAGCGAGAGCTGATGCAAAAGAATTTAAAATAGACAACATTGTTCTTTTACTGCATTATTTGTTAAACATGAAAATTTTTGATGCATAATTGAAATTAACTATAATTTCAATTATGCAATATAATGCATTATAATAATGCATTAATTATGCATTATATGATCTCCAACCACTAGGTTGGAGATCATATTTCAATCATAATCGTCAAAAGTACTGACTTATTTATTAAGTAATAATACTTATTTATTATTTAGTGTAATTGTCTGTATTTTCAATTTTCAAATGCTATTTAAGACCGCATGCCACATAAACATCGTTTTTCTTGATGTAGTCATTTGGATTTGAACATTGGATATTCCGTCAATGTTTCAAACAGCCTGTATATCTAACCATACAGAGAGAATGCGAGTTCCAAGAACTGACCAGCCAGCTTTCACTCAATGATGTTGATTCCTAATTGAATTATCTATTCAATAAGGAATTGGTATTTACGTTACAATTACATCCTAAGCACACCTAACCATGGTAACCTACTGGTTTGTCTAAGCAAACCACTAGATATTTATTTCCTTAGGTGTGCTTAATATAATCATGTAACTGTAATCTTTATTATGAATAAATAAATTAAACAAAAACCAAGAACAGTTCCAAGGCGGAGGTCAAGGTGACTAAATACTGCTTCGTATTTAAGCCAGTGGAAACCCCCTGCAAGTACCTATTAAAACCCTTGTTTCGAGGAGTGCTGCTCTAGAATATTTTTAAGCACAACGTTCGGTATGCGTCTCGTTTGTTTGCAGTTTTGGTTTGGACCACTCGCTTCAAGAGTTTTGAAATAGTTTCTCGTTTAAAGCGAGCTTCTATCCCATTGTCTGAAAAAAAAACTTTATATCAACCAGGAACTCAAACTGCTTCAACATCACATTCCTTAATCTTCCAGTTCACAGAAAATGAGACCTTAATGATTTAATGAGAAGCAATCTTCTCATTAAATAAACACACTATGAACCGAGCTTTAATCCAATGTATCGTTATGTAACCATAAATAGTTATATTCAACTATAAAGGTGCGGCAGAATAAATGGTTCATCTTGGTCGAGGTTAATTAGCTGTCAAATTAGTTGAGTTTGAAGTTGGCCGGGCTCACACGAACTCTTTACTTTCTGTCATTTACTATTTTATTAATTTCAATGTACTTACAGGGTCTGTTTTTTAGAGCTTGTTTTCTTAAAAGTGACAGAATCAGTAAACAAAATAAAATAATAAACTCCTAAATAAACTAGTATACATTAGTGGAATTTACTTGTGTTGAAACCTAAAATATAATTATTGTAGAGTCTAATAAAGTTGCGTAATAAGCACAAATAAAAATACCTGAATAATAATAAAAAAAACATTGAAAGTGACACCATGACTACAGTGTAAATACCAACTATAAAGTGCAACAGCAGCATAATAAATAAACAGAAACACCAGCCAACCTAGCCAAGACTTGTTTTTCAATAGAACGCCATACAAAGCTGCTAAAAAGTCCTCATAAGCTTAATAATTTTTTAAACTTATAGCTTAGATTAGGTATATACTTACCTATAGTATACAAACAACAGGTGTCAAATTGGCGAAGATGACCTTGCGTAGACCGAGGAGGGTGGGAGGGGGGGTTCACACACACACTCACTCGCGCTGCCCTGTGTATGTAAGTAGGGACGGACAGCGCGCGGTGTACCCGGCGGCGTCGCGAACTAGACTGAGCTATAAGGTACTTGGTCGGTGCCTGAGGGTTGCTAGCGTAGCAAAAAGTTTTGCTTTTTTTGACAAAATTCTGATGTCGAGTTTTCAGCTAATGCTCTCGAATTTTAATAGTGATTTTCATTGCGGTTATATTTTTGGTAGTTTTCGTACAAGGAAAATCTTTACAATTAATGTTAAATTATTGATCAATGTTAGATGAAAACTTATTTTTTTTAACTTGACCCTAAAAATGAGTTTGCCAGAAAGTAAGAAAAAGTCATAGAGGTAAATTTATTTAATAAAGAATAAGATAGGAATTTGGATATTTTAGTGAAGGCATTAATATATTCAGATTTATTTAATGTATTTCCAAAAGGATTTTTATAATTTTTAAAGTTATTTTTTCCTCAAACAAGGGGAAAATTACCTCAACTGAGCTCCCTCGCTGTGGATGATCACTCTTCCCAACCGTTATCGCGCCCGGGGCACCCCATACGAAGACCCCTTACCCAGACATCAAATATCAAACGATTTATTTCTCATGCTCTCTAACCATTGACGCTTGATTAAACATACTGTAAAATACTTTGAGGGTTACACAATGCAATGTAAAGGGTTCAAATGAGCCTAACGGTAGAGCACTGTGATACAGTTATGAATCCGCAGTTTCCGTAGAGCAACACCTCGAAAACGATTAAATAATTGCAGATTCGCGGTTGAGGCTTGGCTCTTTCGTGAATTTACGACGAAATTGGGGCATTCAGTAGGAACTTTCTTGATTACATTGAACCTAATGAATAAATAATAGGGAGGTTTTGTCGAAGGCTGTGCTTCAGGGTTGTTAGTTCAATATTTAAGGTAGGCTGTTAGGTTAAAGTGTGTAACAAACAGTCTATAAATGTATCGGTGGAATAGCTCTTTGCGTATCTTTTGTAGGTGGCGGGGTAAGATAAACAATTGCATTAAAAAGATTGAAATACATAAAGTCACTTATCTTCACTTATATTATATCACAGTTAGGTAAGTACTTACCTTCTTTAATATAACCAATTTCATACTTTTAGGTCTAGAAGAAAAAAAAATATGAATTACCTAGTATTTTTATAAATTTGTTTTAATCTTCATACAATTTTTGACACCAGAATGGTTCTTTACTAGCAGTAATATGCAAAATAGTTTATTAAAAGTATTTCAATGCAAATAACAAAATTGTTTTATAAAAAGTATTTAAATACAAAATGAAAAGTACGTATTTTCAAAATAACTTTATATAAAAAAAAATGCCTTTAGTAAGTGATTTTTTTCAGTCATTTTTTCAAAGATTTTAATAATAGTATTTTGTTGTAGCCTCATTACATTGTTCCTTCCTCCAAAGAAAAAGATTATTTTAACAGAAGCAGAACTTTTGCATCCAGCAAATTATGAACAATATCACAAACACAACAAAATAATTGCAACAGTCAAGTCGTAACGCCTGTGGTCGACAGTTCGATTTGCAAATATTTGTTTGTTGGTAATGTTGGTATCAATGGTATATACTTAATGCATGAGTGCATTTTATAAACAAATAATATTCGTTGAAATTAAATGATTTAAAATTGATGAATAAGAAAAGCATTTTCCATTTTAAAAATACAAAATACTCGTACGTATATTAAAGCATTTCAAATAATATATAAAATGCTTTTTGAAAAAAGTTATAAAAACGTGCCTATTAACTCACAGGTACTTATAAAGCTTCCTGGCTAGAATAACCATAAAAAAATAATTTTGTTCCAGTGAAATTTTGAGTCGCTGAAATAGCGCATTTTTCCACTATGTAAGTGAAAAAAGACGTAGTAGCCTAGTTTCCCGCTACGACTCCAAAATGTGCCTGCCAAAGTTGATGTTAATTTGCCAACGGGTTGTTGGAGTGTTTTCCGCAATCTAGCTCCGAATTTCACGCTGACGAAACATCTGCCAGAGACATTTTACACTCATGACGGGTAATGTAAGCGTATGTTCAGGGATACGGATAGTGTATACCACCTATACGAACCACACCTAGATCTGCAACGTAAATTGACGTAAAGTCTATTCGGTTTTAATAATGTAAATAAAATTGTATATTCTATGTATGATATGTAAGTATTCTTTTTTTAAGTAACTAATTAGTTTATCAATCATGTAGTTCCCATAATAAAATTTGATGCTGTTAGTTATTAATTCATATTAAAAACGGAGATCCTTTGTAACTAACATCCATCCAAACTTTCACATTAACTTAAAATATTATAAAGTATTAGACATTAACTTAAATATTATAATATTATTATTAGAATAGTTTAATTCTGTAAGACTAATGATTATTTACCCACTGATTGCAAACAAATAGTTTTAATTTAGCTATTAAAGTGTTTTCGTAGAATTCGGCTACGAAAATGGTGTAGAATGTGCTACGAAAAATCGTAGTTGAAAATGGCAATTGATCCACGAAACAGTTACAATTAATTTATAACTGTTTCGTGACCTAGAATAACACAGTCTACTTTTTATACGGGTATCACATGGGCAAAGCCGTGGGCATACAGGCTAGCATAGCAGTGATTAGCTAAAGATAATTTATTTTGATGATGTTGATTTAGTAAAAAAATACTTTTACTTTGCCAAGTCTTTCAACTTACGCAAAATACTCAGAATGTGAAAGAAAAGCTTAATACAAAAAAATATTTGTGCGTATTCCTGTGATCGTAGGAGTTATCTTTCAGGTAGATAAGATTTCCAGTCGGGTCATTTAACTTTAAGACAGTTAACTTAGCTAGTGCTCCCTAAACGACCTAGTCTAGGTCGAAAGAACTTCACATATCAGGTCATATTGCGAATGAACACGACATGTGGTTTTAAACAATTTGGTCGTTTCGTTTGCAAACATAGGTTAAAATTGGATACCTAACTGTAAAGTTGGTTATTTGTTAAGTTAGGTATTCATTTTCTCATTGAAGTGTTTTGGACTTTTATAATAATAATAATACTGGTCATTTTTCACACAGCATCATCTAGCCCCAAACTAAGCAGAGCTTGTATTATGGGAACTGCATGACTGATATACCTACTACTTATACATACATACACTTTTTGGACATTTCTATATATAATATAACACACATTTATACACCGAAAACACCCGAGACAAATGTTTGCAGATGCAAACAATTGTCCCGCAGCGAGAATCGAATTCGCCACCTTCTGCGTCTCAGGCAGGCCCTCGCCTACTGCGCCACAGAAGTCGTCAAGCCCAGTTATACTCATTTTCTCAAAAAAGTTTTACCATGAGTAAAATACTTGAAGACCTGACGGATGTATGACGTTGGGATGGTTGCTCAAAGTATTACAGCTATTTTTATCATCGAACAAAAGCCTTGTTCCAGAAATAAAATACCTAGCGGGATCTAAATAGAAAAGGTAAGGGATGCAGCAGCCCTAGGCTGCATTGACCTAGAACCCGAAGTGTGTTATGAAGTTACAACATCAACTAGTAACTAAGTACACTCTGTGTAACAAGATAAACCCAGGGGAGAGCCGCAAACTAGGTTCCTACATGTGAATCTGAAAATTGTATAGCAGCTTCTATAATTTACCTACCTACCTTACTTTGCACCTTATATAAATAATTCTGATGCCTCTCGGACTAGATATACCTGGCCCATTTTTTTGTATTTCTTAAAGTAATAGCATTCTACATAGGTACATTTTACTCAGGTACTTGTAATTGTCGCGTTTCTGAAAAACTACGATATCCTTACTTTGCTGCTCGACCGATTATCTGGGACCGATAAGGACTCTGGGACAAAAGCAAGCTGTTAGTTTCTTGATTTCATTTTGTGAGACCCAGTTTCAATGGTTACGCTATTCGGAGCAGAACATTAAATGTGTCTAGATACCTACCACCATGAAGTCTACATTTACACTCTAGATAGAAATATAAAGTGTACATTTTTATTTGCGTTATTGGTGGATAGAAACGGAAGGCCACGTCCATGTAGACATCTACAGCTGACGCTTTTTCTTACTTATTTACATCCAAAACATTTGTCGCGAACAACCACTGAAAATCCAATCAAATGATAACACAGAGCTCAAAAGCTTGGGAATCGCCAGGTGTCTGAAACGGTAATCCACTTCTTAGAGGATCGTTTTCCCTTCCGAGACAGGTACGATGCCAGAAAGCGTTTGACTTAACTTCTAATATTGATGTGAGGTTGGGATGGCGAGGGTTAGTAAATTTATTAGGATCGTAATCAATGCAGCCTTGGTAAACTTTATTTTAATAATGCGTGGCGAGCTACTAAGCTGATTAAACACGGAACAAAGTAGCATTCAAGGAAATATTTATTTTTCCACAGTTGCGTAATAGTTCAAGATTCTAAAACGACTTACCACTACAAGCTTACTGTTGTAATACCTAAGCACCTAGAGCTATACATACTTAGATCAGAATACAAAAAACTTTGTTGGCCTAGTTGGCTGTATCCCGACTTCCAATCCGAAGGTCGTGGGTTCGAAGCCGGTCCTACGCAAATTAATTTTACAATTGATATGCGATTGTTAATCGCTACCGTTACCAAAACGTTGAAGGAAAATATCGTGAGGAAACCGGTATGCCTAAGAACCAAAAACTCGAAGGCATATTACAAAACTTAATCAATAAGCTTGGTCACGCGGAATGCTAACTACTATTCAATAACGTGGGCATTGACCAAATATTAAGTTTGTACGTGTCCGACTACTTGGTATCCTCACATATCTGTGTACAGAATATGGATCTGAGGATCTCAATCATGGGGGTTCAAGTCGTGAGTGTGTTTTTTTGCTTTGTTCTATAAAAATACCTACTACGGAAAAGTACCCATCTATTATACTTTTCCGCAAAGACAAATAACAATCAGATCGTGCTCCGCTATGCCCGAACAGTGCTATGTTCAAACTAAGTGCCTAGGCATGTTACTAGAAAGGCTGACGATCGATTGCACACCTAAGCTTGCTTTATTACTCAGCGGCCGCTCGGTAGGGACGTCTCCTGATCACCATTAGTATTCATTGCAGTGTTGGTTCTCACAGGCACGTTCGCAACGCGCGTCGCCCTGAAATATCTACTTCACCAATCATACTCGTAGCTACCGACTCATCAATAATTTAATAGATAACAGCATATTTAATAATTCAGCGCACGAGAATTAGCTAGCCTATCTAGTTACAAACTTTTGTACTTACTGACATCCGTGTCTAAGGACTCTAATGATCGAGAGTTGGTAAGGTATTAGATGTACCTAGATATATTTAGTGTTGTATCTATTGTTCTACTATTGATTGTATACTTAAACACCTAACGACATGTTTTATTATATTTTAAATACTACTCAATGGTAGTATTACTAACTACCATTGAATCATCAGGTTGCTACCTACAACGATGACAACGAAAGAACGGGTGACACGTCGAACAAACGAACAAATAGGTTACCCCCAACAGTCCCATACATGATATTCCTTACCAAAAAGATGTCGTATGCTGCGATTAGGTGATGGGAGCTAAGAGTATGTACCTAACCTACCATGGTACACAGTGATACCACATTACTCATTTCTCGATAGATCTAGGCATGTATACCTACATAAACCTACTTAGGTAGCACATATTTAGGTACACTTTATCACTGACCGTAAGAGGTGTAGTAAGCAAAATAAAAGATAATAATATTAATGAAACAAATATATTTCATTGAAATCAATTTACAACAAATCCATTTATAACACTTTCAAACCATTTTCAATTATAAGAGGGAAATGTGCCTTGTTTTAAAGTGCCAAATATTTAATATACGCCAAAGAAAATATCGTGACTGTTAATATGATGAGATCATTGATTTATAAATAACACATTAATTGAACAATATGTATAAATACTATTATTCGTCGATAGTAACAGTAACCATATTTTCGTAGCTAAAAATTTTACGCCTAAATGGTAACACTACAACACACATATTTATTGCACATTTAGAAATTTCGTAAAGTATTTTTGTCTTTTTTTCCTTATTTTTAGAGATCCAAGACATTCACTATAATTTTGCACATCAATATTAAATGAAATAATATACTTACACAGTAGCGTTTAAAATTTAGATTGTGGTATAATACACATCCAAAATATGGAACTATAGATACCTAAGTTAATTTGGACAATGGACAAGATATTTAAATAAAATGGACTGTCTCGTAGACGAATCATATTCATATACTTAATAAATAATACCTATTGAAAACAAAATTAAAACCTCAAAAACAAGTAATAGTTAATTGTGTTAAATACTTATAAAACAGGATTATTCTGTTTAACAATTATAATTATCTGAAATATACATGTAAAAAAAATATATTATGTAACAGTATGTATTATTAACTAGTGTATTTAATAGACTGACCCGATGCATTATGTATCAATTTCATCAATACATCTCAAAGAAGATTTACATATATTACGCAATGGTATTTTTTATGTATATCGGACATAAAAACACATAACACAGAGATTGACCTAATGGTACAAAACTTATATAGATAGGTACAACAAAACATAAAAAAAAGTTAATTTTGCCACGGTTAAATAGGTAGGTAGGTATAATTATATAATATCTACACAATTATAATATCATCAATAAGACATTAAGCCGTAAAAATATTTTTTTCGACATACAAATAAGTTTATTTCAATCAAATCTTATGACCGGCCTTATGAAATTTTTCTAACTAGCGTTGACTGACTTTATACATTTACACCATTCCTTATTAATCAATTGTAATTAAACTTGGACGTTTTTTATATGAAAATAATTAAAAAATCTAATTTAAAACTCGCCACCACAAGTTGATACTTGGTCGATTTTAATCTCGATAAAATAAATAATTATGCCTTCAAATACCCAATAATTATCATTTTGGAATGGTCACACCACCGCTTGCCTTTCGAGTATCTATACGCTTTACAATGGGATACTTTGGTTTTTTGAGATATTATTTCGACCAACCATTTTATACACCATTAAAAATACAAGACAAATAAAATCCCTTTGTAAAATTACCTAAACCAAATTATTGCTGATGTTGGTACATTATATTGTAATGTGACTAAATTTATTTAACTATGGAAGCTTCAATAAATAAAATGTCTCTGAAGAACAGTTTCTATCACATATCTTTACACATTGTAGCACCACACGGTTAATAGACCCATCTACGTCTACACTTACCTCTATTCTTGTTGTATATTGAGATGTATAAAAATCAATACATCTGAAAAATTATTTAAGGTCCATATAAAAGATTCTGTATAATTATGTTTAAAAATTAAATAAACTCTCTTTTTACTGTAGTAAACCTAATAAGACTGTATTTTGGCTTTTAAAAACGTTATAAAATCAACACCTTAAAATTACTTTTACTGACTGTGAATTTTCTGGCCTACGTTACCTCTACCCGAAAATCAGTCTATCTACTTTCAATCGTTGGCTAGACTGTGGAGAGACTTCGAAGCTTCGTTTTTTATCGAGGCCACGATTAAAAATAATATCACATTCTTTCCTCACCACTTCTTGGCTAAACACCCGTTGCCATCTTATATCGTCACTACGATGACTATTCAGCCTCCGTTATGGCTTCCAAATGTATACTTCAATCACATTACAAGTGGCGATTTTCCATAGGCCGACAATTAAACTTTATTATAATGAAACGATTTAAAAAAACGTTTTAACCGGTGATTTATCTAGATCGACTCCATACAACTCATAAAATATGAAAACACTATACGCCCAATATCAATGATTTGATTTCTGGTGTACTTCTGCGTGTTTATTCAAAAGTCCAAAATCAAAATTAAATTTAAGATAGATTAGTGACAAATTATACATGATTTTGATAATTTTAACGTTACTTATACAATTTAAAATAGTAAAATATATAGAATATATTGTATCAAACAATTATAATGTATGTGCATGTAGGAGTAGAATGCCGGGAATCAGTCAGTAAAATTATCATGAAAAAGACACACAATATTAATTGGACGGAGACAATATATAACGCTTTATTAAGTGTTAAAATTGTGCGTCGTAACAGAAGGTACACAATCTTTTTATGTTAGCAGACCAAAGACCTGAGGAAATCCTAAAATTGTAAACTATACCATTAAATAATGCCCGTTACCTCGTCGGTTTAAATATCTTAAGAATAAAATTTCAATATTAAGTATAAAAAAAACATGATACAACTTCGTATCGAAATAGCTGTTCCGTTGTGAAAGTTTACTGAACAAATAAAAATAATAGATACTTACCTTAACTAATGTATCACATTCGACCGTAGCACACGCAATAAAAATATATACAGAATATGCAGTGCATTTTAAATTTAGAATTTATTAAAATTATATTACTTTTAAGACTTTAAAATTTATGTTACACGAACAAATATAAATAATACCACACCAATTTTTATGCTACGAGAATTCAAAATAATGAACCACTCAAAGTCGTCTTCGCATTATCGGGAAACTGTTTCCTAGCCACTTTACATATCAGGACAGCGTGAGCGACAAGGGATTCAACATTCACGGCTTTGAGTGGTTTACCTTATGCCTATAAGACACTAATAACGCCACAACATCAAGTAACTATAGGATATAATTATAAAAACAGTCAACATCAATTTCGAATAATATTTTTATACTATAAATTTGTCATAATGGCAAAATATTTACATTTTTGTTTATTTCAATACAATTTAAGAAAATCTTTTTCAACGCAGGCACTGAAACTGATCCAAAACTTAGGTTTGGATGTTTTCATTTCAGTATTTGCGCTGATGACATTAAAAGAGTATTTCAGTAGTAAAAATAAAAATTCAGAGTATTGCTTCTCGTTTTATACTAAAAGTTTTCCACTATCTAGGTACTTAATATATATCCCTCTGGCGAATTTATTATTTCGAAACCGTAAATTATTTACCAATTAAATGCTTCTCCCGAAAATAACTGTCAGTATTTAAATTGAAAGTTTTCAGTTTTAAACCGGTTTATAATTAATAGTTTTAACTAAATCTATTTAAAAGTTAAAACATTTTCGTTAACATTACCTGTACTGTACCTGGTTATTTCGTTGCATTGACTGTGTCTTAAAAATGGCATAAAATATTACATCTGTAAAAAAACTAAAGAATGCTAGCCCGCAAACTTAATATCCGATGAAAAAACAATATTTTGTATCATATTACAATACGGGTATATTAAATACCTATGGTAATAAGATGTAAAATATATTCAAGAAGGCCACCTAGAAAACGATTGTTAAAATTTACTTACAACAAGTTTCACTTATCCTATAGCTAGTTAATTGACAGTACATTCGTTCGTTTAAAATGAATGATTTAAAAGAAAAACTAGGCTTTTAGAATAAATAAAATGTTTCATAATATATTTGAGCAATATTCTATAAATGTGCTGTCATATCTAATAGGCCACCTTCATTCTGCAACAACAATCTGTTTTGTTGTCAACTTTTATTTATGAATACAATATCTGTCCCTAAAAGTTTACTTAGGATTAAATCAATTATCACATTATTGGCAGTTAGTATCACTCCTAAAATGGTTAAATGGCGTTCGTTTCTAGGCGGGCCTCAAAGCATATTTATATAATTAACGAAGTATCCTTTATTACGGGCATGCATTCTTAGAAAACATTAATTTTATAGCAAATACTATGGCTGTATTTACAATTAACTATGGTATGGAGTCTAGGATAGGTCGGTTTTAGTTAACGTAATAATTAAATAGTACTCCTTTATTGGGAATGCTAAACTAAATGACCAAATCCACATTTGAGTTTGAAACAAAACCTCATCAATATTCTAGACTTTCATTCTAGCAAAGAAGATCCATGGTCATAAACCTGTGTGACTTGATGTTACAGAAATTAGCAGAGAAATACCGGTGTACCGTGAGTGAATTAATGTCAAGAAATTCTAGCAAAGAAAACATTACGTGGTCGTAACAAATATTGAGGATATTGAGTCCTTCTCAATGAGGTTTTTGGCAATTAAGCATAGCATTATGTAAGCAAATCTTGTAGTACCTATAAACAATCGATAAATTAAATGTATCTACATCAATGTAAACATATTATGAGGTACGTATTTTGGCACAGAGAGATTTCTTAGCGCTACATTTAGTTTATACGTGTGTATATCTAAATTATTAAATAACATTATTTTAAATTACACTAAAACATTAATTTTTCGATGTTTTAAAACTTGTTTGACTGGTCTTATTTCGTACAAATCACAGTATTGCATTCTGCTACTTAATCTATCAACACGACGATCGACTTCCTAGTTCCTTTTCATTGGAATGAGTTCCTTCATATTTTACGAATTATGGCAAAAACAACTTAGCACCAGCAACGTAAACATTAATTTAAATAAAAATGAAAGATGTAGGAATATCATCTAGATATTTATGCTATGCGAGTTGAATAAGGGTTGTAAACGATCCATTGAAGCTATTTTAGCGCAAGCGAGGCGATTATGATTGCTAAGTAGTACAAGGATGCATTAGATCTTCTACATCCAAGGTTACATCACTAATGCGAAATTCATCCTGTTTAAATAGTACTAGTAGTAAAAAAGTACGAGATCTCTTTGTGGCCACTTTAAAAGCATTTTGTCAAGGCGATTGTATGAGAGTATGAAACTGTGGCTTCCTACTTGTACTGTGTACGAGTTATTATAGACCTAAACGGTTAGGAATAACATGACATGACCCCTTATCGAGACAGTATTCTGAGCATAGCATTCATACCTACTCGTGGAAATTGGAAAGTTTAGTATTGACTAGCCCAAACAGAATATGGATGAAATTAACAAAAACTAAGCAAAAGGTATAGCCAAAGCTGACCAAAACAGTCTTCCCGTCCTCACTGTGTGACAATAATTGTATTTTGCTTTCTTGTAAGTAAACATTTTAAGTCCACTTGGTTTATTAAGTAAATAGTAAGAATCAATATAGAAAATTATGTTGTATATAAACACTCCAAAAAGAAACCTGCTTGTAAAACTAATTAAACCTGCTTATATTATGTTGTAAAGTTTTTAAAAATGTTTTAAAAAATATTCTGATTTACTGTTACGGTTTAGGGGAAGATGGAAAAGTGATGGACGGCGCCGGCCGGCGTCCGGTTCAGCGCGCGTTGTGGACGTGCGTCGTGAGATGCTTGGAGAGATAGTCGGCGCGCGCGAAGCACTTCCCGCAAGCCTCGCAGTGGTAGGGGCGCTCCCCCGTGTGTATGCGGAGGTGCCGAGTCAGGTCGCTCTTACCACCGAACGCGCGACCGCAGAAGAGACATACAAAGGGACGCTCACCTGTGTGTTTCCTCACGTGCAGCTTCAAATTCTCCTTAGACCTCACACACTTGCCGCAGAAGGGGCATGCAAACCGCCTTTCCCTGTCTCGTTGCCTTTCGTCGCTTTGCATGAAGCCGAGAATACCTGAATGCGAGCTGGAGCTCTCATGCTTACTGTCGGCGCGCGACTCGCTCTCCGAGCTGTCTGCCATGGAGCTGATGCTGGCGAACGAGACGGGTATACGTCTCCGGCCTTCCGGACGATCTTCATCTCTTTTCTTCTCGCTCTCGGCGCCTGACGTTCGGCACTCGACGGAATCATCAACAGTGACTATCGAGTCGGTCGGGCCGTTCGAATCGACCGTGCTGTCTTGTTCGGCGTCGCCGATGGGATCTATCGGAGGAGTCTTCGTTTCGGGCTTTTTCCGCTTCATAGACAGATCCATCTCTCCACCCTGGCCGATAAGAGCCTCATCCGTGCTGGAAACTTGGTCGATGCTATCGGTGGGGTCTGCGTTTTTGGTATGCAGCCGTTCGAGGGTATGGTTGAGTCGGTGTTTTTTGAAGGATTTTAGGTAGCGGAATTGCATACCGCAGACATCACACGTGAAGAGTTTGTCCGCAGGGAGCCGCGCGCGGTGATTTTGTTCTCTGTGCTTGACGTAGGCGGAGCGGTAGCGGTAGGACTGACCGCATTGCTCGCAGACGAACGGCTTGTCGTCGCATGCCGCGTGCGAGTTATGCTGCAAGGCAGCATGGCGCTCTAGTAGCCAGGCCGAAGGGAAAGACGCGAGGCAGACTCCGCAGCGGCGCCGTTCCGTCTGCATGGGGTGTCTCGGGTAGGTCATGCAGTCGTCGCTAAGATAACGCCGCAGCCGGCACGCTTGGAGGGCGAGTAGCGGGGACCAGAGCGGTAGCGCTGAGCTCGGGCTCCGCGGCGGTATCGGACTCGGTATACCCGGCGTGTTGCAGGACATGTCCATACACATCTGAAAACAAAACACTGTTCATAGCGAATAGGGTTTGAGTGGGTGATGGCTGAGCAAATGTACCTAAGCTAAATTACATACTTACCTGGTGGTCACATAGGAAAGGGATTTCAATAAAATACGAATTCTGTAATGATTGTAGAGCTTTTATTTGTCAAAATTGTATTTTTACAGCTATGATATGCTTACATTTGTTTCAAAAGTTACAATGATTAACAGCGATGGATCTCTGTTGAGGGTTGTACAATTGACAAATAGTTTTACCGCCGATCCACTGACTTTAAATATTTTTTTCAACAAAACTGTACTGCTCTCTGTTTACGTTATAAACTATTAATAATGTTGTTAAGGCAAAACAGATACTAATCTAAAATGTCAACAATTAATGTTAAATAAAAACAGCTTAAGAAACACATAATCATTGATCTCTCGTAGTAGAAACAAGATTATCAAGCTCTATAAATAAACTGGACCTACGTTATTTGAACTTGTGCTGAAAATCTATTATAGTAGCATAAAATACAAAAGCCTGGAGACGTTCTCGAAGACTCTAAGGGGTATGTTGTGCTATTATAACATTTAGTCACGAAATATTACCTCTAAATAATTTATGTTAAACACAATTATAAACAAACTATACAATAATCAATACACCTACAGGAACTTAGAAAAATTGCAATATAAGTTCTATATTTAGGTATGCCACTTAAGAGAATGGTAAGTAACACCTAACCAGTTTGCGTTTGTAGCGGTCCCTACCTCGACTGTGTCGGACGAAACCTATCTATCTAACACTATACAAATAACTTATGTTATTTTATATTGGTTGTGAAAATTACCTTTGCATCTGGCTGGTCATTCGTTTACAATATTAAAAGATTGGAATGCGCTAACTACGGAGATGTTTGTGTTAAGCAAATTCTCGTATGATTTGTAACTTCGTTTGCTTAAGGATCGTATTTATTATACTGCTGCATAAAAACGTCAATTTATTGGACTCTTCGAGAATAATCAAAAAGGGGCCGACCATAGGGCAAAATCATTGCATCTCTGCCATGGCACACTAGGAAATTCCTACGCAGTGGTCACTATCGACTTATAGAGCGAGTAAGTGTCTGAGCGGCTACAGACATTCATGATGGTTGCTCCATCTTATTCTGTGATCAACAATAGGACTGTAGACTGGGCAAGTTACATCATAACGCAACTTACAATTTTCACGATAATATTAGTTTATTTCTCTATCAGCTACATATACTATGTATATTTCGTGATTTGCAGCCTTTATAATAAGTCTTGTATGGGCAAGAGGCACTCTAAATATAAAACTGTGGTCACAATTTATGATATAAAAATGAATCTACTTTGTATCTATTTTAACACCTGGAATATTTCGTGCTAGTGTTTCCTTAATTATCATGCTTTGAAGTTTCGAAAAAAAACATATAACTAATACATAAATATATATTAATTATTTAATAATCAGTTAATATTAATTGTGCTAACGGCGTGTGTTCTCTGCAGGGACGTGGCAATAACTGGCAAATGTTAAGATTTGAATAACTGCACTTGGGATAAATATAATTCTGTTTGTATCATATTTAACTATACATTTACCACTTTCACTTTGCCTATTTACCTACACATTTATACATAGAATAATATTTAACTCTATCAACATTACTTCAATAATAAATATGACTCTGAAAGTTAGGAAACAAAATATTATTCAACGGCATTCTGTGTGTACTAATATAAAAACTATATCGATAAAAACTTGTACAAACTTGTTAAAAATTTGTTTTCATTTATTGCTATTATTTTCTGTATATTATTGTAAATATTAAATCTTTCTTAAAACAAGAAGAGGAACATTTAATCAAGGTTAAAATATAGCTAGTTTGGTAACATTTAAATTCCGAAAAATAAAATGAGTGTGCAGCTCTTCAAATAGCAACATTCTCGTGTATTTTTTTTTTAATTTTATGTAATTTTTTAACATTTCCAAATCTAGCTCCGGGAAGTAGCGCATCTACCAATCTATCATCTAAAATGCAATAATTTATAATCTTAATGTATCAATTTAACAATAGACCAGCGTATTTTTCGCATTTCCGCGTTAATTTCGTGACGAATACTATAAACTATACAATGAAATTAATTATATAAAACAGTGATAGCTGGTGTAGATACTTAAATTTACTTTTAAAAGTTTTCAGACAGATAACATTCGGGGTTGTCGTACTAGAGTAAATTTAAATGTCTACAGATTTATGGAATGTTCGTTTTGTTAGCTGTTTTACAAGACAAGTGACAAATTACAAACAACCACTCTAAACACATCAAATTAGTTACTTATAAACAACAGGTTCACAAATCTTAATTTACAAGGTGCGATTGGAAGATCTTTCTAAGGACTCTACCACAATACTCCGACGTCTTAAACCGTCATTCTTTTGAACGAAACAAACCAAATGTTATACCAATTTGATATGATACGGTACTCGTAGTCATCGTTCTTAGTATCCACGATTTAACATTATAACAATCGATCAAATGTTTTATTAAAAGTGCCTAGATAGTATCGATGGCTTTAAGAAAAAATAATCATATCCGGAATAGTTTTGGAACGTTAGGCGTTTACAAGCCGGTACATATGAAAATATATACTAAAAGTACCTACTGTTACCAAAAATTTTGCTCTTACATTCTACAAGCGATGCCTAAAATTATATAGCAAAGAGATCTGACTGAAATTAACCTAATTTGGGTGCATTATTTTAAAAAAATATATATTATTTATGCTTTACTTTATAATCTGAAAAATACTAGGTAAGCTGTTTTTTTTTCTTTAATTTTAAAACGCAAGCACAGATTCTAATAATGCAAGATTCCAACCCAATTTAATCTTATTTTTTCGCAAAACTAGAAGCAATTTTCTAATGGCTCTGTGATCATTCCCAGATAACGTGCCTGTTCAATTAATTCCTAAAATTAACATGATAATTTGGTTATAAAATGCTCATAAAAATACCTAAACAAAAATGACTGCCATCGAAGCAATCAAACAATTTTAAATTCTAAAAAGAAGATAATAAAATCAAATTTGTACCTAAAATTCTAATTTAAAATACTATCTGAGATCGATTTGTTTTAACTCCCAGATGTTGCACTCTTTTATTTTATATCACAGATCTTTTCCTATAATACCATAATACTTTCTTTTTGATAAATTTCCCGAAACATTAATTTACTACTAGATTTAAACGCCTACATTCATCGCGATACCGATTGATTTAACTTAAAGTTTTACTACTAGTGTTTAGATTATATTTTAAAATCAGTGCAACAAAGTCGCTATTTTCTTCAAGTTACAATTATGATACAAAATGATATGTTTCATGACCAAAAGATTATAAAATGATCAAGAATTACCAACTAGTATAAAATCATCATTGTTACCATAGTGATATTCTTTTTAATTTAAAGATATTTTTCGTTTCAAACCAGACCAGAGTACCGTGTGCATATCAAAATAGATTTTTTTCTAGAATGACTTACATAATTACATATATTAAAATGAGCCAACGTCCAATCAGTACCAAATCAAAGCTTTAGTTTTAAATATTTTATCTGTTGTGATGTCGAACAATGGTAATGAAATAAACAATACAGTCGATAAACAATGAGCCTGAGGCTTTGTCTAAAGACTGTACCTTAAATCAAAATATGATATCATTATAAACAATCCATTTTACAATTCGTAAAATATCCCTGTATTTGACTCTGTTGAATTTATTGAACACAGTACTATGCATTTTGAGGAGTTTCAAATATTGTGTAGACTTTCTAAAATAACTTTGCAATAAGTATATTTTTACTAACTACGAAAAATTCAAATTTATTAAAAACTTGAATCAACACAAAATTTGAAACTACCAGAACATTAATAAAACAAATTGGTTTTGCAGTATGAAAATAGATAGATACATTTCAAATATTATATTTCATAGATGTACCATGCCTCTTTTATCCTATAACTGCTTGTATCTATAAAATCTTTTATAAATGTTATTAACATTATTATTGCTATCTGTAATAATTATTTTACCTTTATTGATATTGTCACTGAAGAAAAAAAATGAGGCAGCTTGCGAACGAAGAGGCATAGTATCCGGACAGAACTGAAACATTGCTTAAAGCTTTGATTCCCATGATCACATCAACATCCCTCCCCACTAAACAAACACAGTCTGTATTACCTTAATACAGAACTACCAAAGCGTTTACACACTATCCAAACTATCAATTTTCTAAAAATCCATTATTATCAAACTATATTATGTTATTTACATTTATATGCCAAATATTGCTTTTTAATTACCTCGGGGGAACGTGCGTCGTTACTTGCAAAGACATCATATGAGGAAAATCCTCAAACCCTAAAATTTTGTTTTCACATCTATTTGAGTGCATTTATCGTATGGTCTCTATAAAAATTTAATTGTGAATAAAGCACTCACATCTTTACTTCGTTCATACAAAACAACTCTGGCGTGAAACTACTAAAATAATATGCGACTTGCATTCTAATGATTATACAATATCAGCTCTAAATTAATGATATTTTACAATTTATTTTAGAAAGCTTTGAAATGGCAACCAAATTAAAAATAAACTTAAACAATCTCATAGAAAACGCACAAGAATCCGAATTAAATTGAAGCGAATAACTTAAAAAGAAGCCGATTTTTGTTCCGCAAGATAACAAACAATTTTAGGTAAAAGAAGTTTAACTTCTCTGGCTAACTTTGGCTATGCCGTCTATGTCAAAGACTCACCATTAAATGAGTGATGATGAAGTTACAGCTTAACGTAAAGAAAGCACCTAATGATGAAAATTATATAAGAAAAAATAAGCAAACACGAGTGACGTAACTTAAAAGTTCAAGAAACATATAAGTACCTATCAACAACTTTAGTGTGTCAATTTATCTATAAGTGAAATATCAAATATTATTTCATATCATTCAGATCACAGTTGCGGCGTTTAAATCACATTCTTAACTAATTACAACATATTGTCCTCCGTTTGTTCATTCGACTCACACGCGACGCGGATCATTGACTTTTCCCAATACAAGATATCCTATTGGCTAAAAGATTGTAGAAGACTATAATTTGTAGGCTAGGTGTATCGCGCACTCATTGATGCGGACTTTCTTCCTCTGTGTCTACGGGGCTAGGTGATAAAAACTTGCGTGCATATTTTGGATAGTGAGTCTTTTCGTGTGCCTTCAAAATAGTAGATCGTGAAAACGTCTTGCCGCATAAACCGCACCGGAACGGCCGCTCACCTAAAACACGTCATCAATCAGAATCATCTTCATAACTTTTTCAATGGTAATTTTTGAGTAGTTAACGGTAGCTTACCTGTATGAACTCTACAATGATCCTTCATATGATGCCTCAACTTGAAAGCCTTCCCACAGAATTCACATTTGAACGGTCGATCGCCTGTGTGGACCGGCAGATGTGTTATAAGCGACGAGACATCCGGGAAACTCTTGCCGCAAAACTTGCAAAGCACCACGTTTCCAGGCTCCACCGGTCCTATGTCCAAGTCTATGGGAGAGTCTTCGGAATGCATCAGGTATGTCGGCTCATTGAACTGTCCAATCATCGGTAGGCCCAACGGCCGTCCGAGTATGGTGTCCCGATACTTCAAAGTGTCTAGCGTGTGAGTCGTCAATATGTGCCGCGTCAGTTTGCTCTGGTGCGGAAAGGCTGCACCGCAGTGGATGCAAGGGTACCCCCGCTCCCCCTCCTCAATACGCCCCCTACCGGACCCATCGTACTCCTGCAACCACAAAAAAGAACATCAACTTCTTTTTTTCTCGTGTTCCATTTTTACACGGACCAAACTGTGTGCAATCTCTACCACTACGTTTCTAAATTGAGATACATTCTCGTTATTTATTTTATTTTATTTTTCCACTAGCTAAGTAAGAAGTTGACGCTCATTTTTGCCCAAATGTGCAGGAGACCCCAGGAACCGGCCGCGAATGCCTTGTCGCTAGCAACGCGCGTGCGTACAGAATCAACGATTCGTAACGTAACGTGTGCGTGTGTATGGCCAAAGTTTAAGAAATCAAAATAAAAAAAAACTGCCCGAAATATAATATGAAACAAAATGAATGGATATAAAATGATGGCCAACAAAATGAAGGTCAACTTCTTGACAGCAAGGCATATAGTACTCGATGTTCAATAGCGCAGCGAATCAAACAAGCATGCATGTTATACGAACTCTCAGACAAAACCAACGACTAAACTCATTACGACAAGGCTTGCAACCTCTACACAATGTTTAGTATTCTAGCATTAAGTTATGTACAACATCAATTTATAAGCCAAATTAATTAATTATTTTCACTTGAGACTAAACAGGCAAGCACATTGTTTGATTGATAACAATTACTTGATGTTTTATTGTAACTGATCAATGAAAATAGATCTACTTATTTTCTTTCGAAATATTAAATACTTTCAATTACTCTTTACAATTTACTCCTGACAACTACTGACTTGCACATTGGCTCGGAAATACTTTAACATAACTAAATTAATTTACAAAATTAGTCTTTGAACAAATTCTAATTAGACAGCATGCAACACCAACATCCAACAAAATCGACAATGCCAAAATCATAAATAATTGAGTCGAGATTAGATGACATCAATATTTTTTGTGGTTTGGTTTTTAGAAAAAACAATTCTTCTCTATATTATAATTTTGGCATTTGGTAATTGGAAAATATTCACAACATTGTCTTTACGAGACAACTTTGTTCTTTCATTGTGAGTATTTTCCAAAGTTTCACAAATCTACGACGACATACAATACACAGACATCAAGAGGTATATTAATAAAATACACACCGATTCATGTTGCAGTCGATAGTCAGTAGAGGGCTCCCCAATTCTATCATCAGACCAGTCAATTATTTCCTTCTTCAGTGACTGAAATTATAAAACATAGATACAGTATAGCTTGGAGGATATGTTTGTAGGTATTTAAGATTGTTTACAAAAATAAAATATTTAGATAAAACACTCATTTGTTATAAAAGTAGGTAGGTAGGTAGGTAGGTACTATCAAATTGATAGTACCGATTTTTATGGGTATTTGTAAAATTTGTGTGATTCATGAAATATGGTCCAAAACACACAGGTTAATAGAAAACCTTATGGCCCAACCGAATCGCACCCACACAAATTTGACAGATTTGAATAGTTTAAGTAATTAGATACCTGATTGATCGATTATATGGGCGAAATCAGAAAATGTAGCATAATTTTTATCATGCTGCATATCTGTATTACCTATAACACATAACACTTAACTGTATTACCTATTCCAAAGTAAACAATAAAAAGTAGGGTTAAAGTTACAGAAACAATCAAAAACAGAGCAGGCCATATAGATTGAAGGACCGGCAATCGCTGGGGAAGACAGGTCCTTGAATGGCGACCACAAACCAGACGAAGCATAGTAGAAAGTTGACATCTTAAAAGGTTGTAGGAAGGTGGCGGATGCTGGCCGTTTATGTCCAGCTGAACTTCTATAGGCTGTTGATGATGATGAGTAATCTAAGTCATGGTACAGTCAGTAACTAAAGTAGATTTAAAATTTGAGCTCTTTTTGTTCAGGTTCAACATGGATATGGCAATTTCAGATTGCTAATAGCTTAGGGGCAGGCATATCTAATAACAAGGCATATCTTCAAGGGCAGCCCCATGTTTTAAAATAATTGTTCAAGAAATATGCAATGTTTGACAACTCACATGATCATCACAAGCCCATATTCTGTGGATATATTAATAGTAACTATGTGCAAGTGAAAATAATTTAACTTGACAAATGTTGGTCAGTTACTTTCAAATACATAATATGGGGGCTACTTAAATTTCTATTCACAAACAGTTTTTATTGGTATGGAAAATACATACCAATGGTACTACCTGGACTGGAGGCAGTCCAGATGGGCCGGCTATTGGCTCACTCCTCGGACTGGGCAGCGAGGGGTGAGATGGGTGTGGAAGCATAGAGTGCCCCAGGGTATTCAGCACGCTCAGCCGCTCCACCGGTGAGAACCGAGTGCCCAGTATGCTACTGCTGCTGTGGCTGTTGATCGTCATATTCAAGACTGGAATTTGAAATAAAATCTTGTTTAAATGAACATTTCGCATTTAGTTGAATATATTAATCACTTGTTAGATTAATACCCCTTTGTTACACCTCTGAAATCTTTCAGAAACCCTGGTGTTGGATGGCTTATCCTATTTCCTATTAGAATTATAAATGTCATGTTTTTATATTCAGATGTTTGTTACTAATAATCTCTGTAATGGCTGAACAGATTTGGATAAATTATAACACACAGGCTTCTTTTTAACCAGGTACCACACTGGTGAAGTCGTAGCCAGAGGCTAGTCGGTCATATAGTGGTCTGTGTCGCTTGCTATACCTACCTACTATAACAGTCATCAATTTCTCCATGTTCAATACCTGGAATTTGCAATGGAGCATTTTTGTGCTTCAGAGAGATGGAAAATCGGTACCGTATCGCATATATTTTATACCTACAGGACGTTATGCAATGCCGGAGGACTTCGGACGACCTACCTACGACACCATGATTGGTACTATAGTAGAACGGTGTCTTACGAATCTACTTTGTCAGCTAAATAATGATTTTATAAGAAAGTTGATATTTAAATTTTAAGGACGGAAAATACCTACTTTTTTAATATATAAAATCTAGAAATCGATGGCGAATCAAGTAACAAAACCAAAACCAGGACTTTTCAACCATTTCTTTATTTTACAGTACCCGACGACTTTGTTTAGGTCAGGCATGCTTAGGAAGTTTATGAAATCTGGTTCCCTTTAAAATATTACAAATATTTTATAAGATATTTCAAGCTAAATCTTCAAACAAAAAACAAATTGTATTTTCAAAACAATAATAAACCTAAATAATTTGACATTGTTGAAACTGACACAACGAAGATATAAATGTCACTGTAAACTATAGCATTCCATGGTACAAAATCTGAGATTTTTAGCCTAAAAATAATGTGATCCAAGAACAATCGATAAAACAAATAAATGGCATTCTCGATAGCTTCACATTTTTCACACAGCATCATCTAACCCCAAATTAGCAGAGCTTGTACCATGAGATTGTATTAGGGGAACTACATGACTGATATACTACTTATATACATACTTTTTGTTTGTAAATACATACATATTATTCGTAGAAACCACCCAGACTTGAGACAAATATATTTGCACCGTAGCGGAAATGTATTAACAAAAAAAAGTATATCAATCATTCATTTCCCATAAAGTAGATGCGAAAAATCGATTCCTGTACATATAACAGGGCTATTTAACCCTTAATAACCTAGAGTTTCAATTTTGATACTAATATTTTAAACCGAATATTCACATTACTATTAGTTTTTTTTTATATGTTGGCTGTATGTATTTTACTGTTGTATAGTATTCTATCCAACGAAATTAAAAAAAAAAACAAATGTCATTATTGTTTTATTTTATCTGTGACATATTACTTGCGCGGCAAAGTGAACAAGTAAACACATTTTACTAAAAGTTTTGTTGAATATAAATTTGATATATTTTCTTTTTCTGAAGAATATAAATACTTTTGAGGTAAGTGAATACATTATTTTCGCTATGATATAATTATTTTTAGCAAATGCATGTTTTACTTGAAGAAATTAGTGCTTTTTTTTTGGTATCAATATTGATACTTCAGGTTTTATGTAGGGCGGAATGGCCCTACATAAAACCTACCTACTAACTCTTTAGCTATAAAACTTTTTGAACTTTCGTTTCATATTTTTTCTGCATAGCTTGGTGTGGGGATTACTTTTGTTTTTATTTATTATAGAAATTTATCCAAAATGCGGCCAGAAGAGATTGAGAACATATTGAAGCGGTTAGAAAATGGTGAAATTTCGGAAGACGATTCCACCGACAATGAAGATGACATAGACTATTATTCGAGCCAAAGAGATCGTCTGATGGAGCTAGATGATGAAGAGGATGTAGGTAATTTTCCCACTGACCCAAACTTGGATGCAGATCCGCCTGCAGCAAACGTAGATACCGACATGCAACATAATTTAGAGACTGTTGAACGAAACCCAACTCCTACAACCAGCAGCCAGAACAACCTGCAAACTGCACCTTTCAACTCTAGAAACTTAGTGTGGAGAGTGTAGATATCAAAGTCACTCAAAAAATAAAAGGGGCAGACCCAGTACCAACAGTCAACAAGACAATACAGTACCCTCTAAAAAACCCCGGACAGGTGCACAAGTACTACCCCCAACTGACGTGCGTTCCGATTGTATTGGCCATGAAAAAATATTTATGGAGTCTAGGAATAAATGTAAATTTAGTAATTGTAGGAAACTTACCTCCTGGTTCTGTAAAAAATGCAAAGTATCGTTATGCGATAATAAAAACAATCGATGTTTCGCATTATTTCATGCATAGGTCATTTAAGATTTCTTTATGGCCATAATGCCTGAAGTATCAAAATTGATACCTGTTTTTTTTTTAAATAAATATGTAAAATAAATATTGTGATTTATTTAGCTATTTTTCCCTTCATCTAGACCCTCAAGCAAATACAGTAATATTTAAAAAAGAAGACTCGCGTAAATCAGGCTACTAAGGGTTAACAAGTGAAAATAGTAGAACTTACCCATGTTATCGTTTTGTCCTCCGTTTGATCTAATAGAAATGGTATCATCTTCTGGCGATGAGGGCCGCATAGGTTCGTCAGGTGGCTCATCTTTTGGTATAGGTGGATGCGTAGACGTTAACGCTTCCGATGATGTTTCAGACCTAAATCGCCGTACCGAAAGCAGGGGAGATATTCGTGGAGGTGACGCTTCGGGCACCTCTCTGTGCTCCCGACTATCACGATGATCTCTCGGATCTCGGATTTCGCGCAAATCGCGCGGTTCACGGATTTCTCTGGGCTCTCTTAGTTCTCTGGGTTCTCTTGGGTCTCTGGATTCCCTGTGGTCCCGCATTTCACGGGGTTCCCTGAGATCGCGTGGATCCCTTTGTTCTCTAACGTCTCGAAAGTCTCGAGGTTCTCTCATTTCACGAGATTCTCTGTGCTCTCTATGCTCCCTTTCCCTATGTTCTCGTGGTTCCCGTGGCTCTCTCGTGTGACCTTCTCTTACGTCACGGCCATCTTTGTTTTCTCGGTCACGGGTTTCACGCGTGTCCTTGGGTTCGCGCCTTTCCTCCTTTTCCCGGGTTTCCTTGGCCTCTATTTTGTCGTGCACCAATGGACACTCCCTGGTGTCGGGGGGTTGACACTCTTCCATTGGCTCCGGGACGTTTCTTGTGTCGATGCCAGCTGCGCTTAGTGTCGTCATTTCAGCAAGTCCTTTGACCTGAAAATGTAAAACTTCTATTTACAGAAAAGGTAAAAAAGTGGGCTAAGGTAATAATAAAGGTAAAAGCCTTTATCTTACCTAGGCTACTTACATTGTAGGTACCTAGGTACAACCTACCTACCTAGGTATAGTTGAGGTGCCAGGTATTGTGTTATCATTTGAACAGCTGATTTTTGTTGGTAAACAAAAATGTCAAAGGTCAAGGTCAAAATACCAATAGGTACCTATTAGGACATACTGATGCTTTGCATGTAAGTACATGACAATAGCAAAACATCACAGAGAGATGTCGATTCTTTCTATTGAAAACATCAATTACATTAGAGTAGTCAGCGACAGAAGTAAATTAAGCAGATTTGATTTTTAAACACAATTTTTTCTTGAATGTTTCTTGTAATGGCTGGATAACATATTTACAATTTTAAATACGGCTAATTTCCATGATTTTCGTGGTCTGTTCTGTTTTGCATGCACCATAGTTTATCGAATACGCAACAATCGTTCAAAGTCACTTGTAAAAGACAGGTACCTGGAGGCTCTCAGCAGTTTTAAGAAGAGCAGGCAGTTGACAATACTGGACGTTGACCTCGCCCTTGTACATGAAGTCGACGAGAGTCCTCAACTCCTCGAGACCCACGTCCTTTAGGATCACGATGGGGTGCCGCGATGGGTGGTCCACGAACAGAGACCGGAAGTACGATGAGCACGCTGACAGCACTACCTGGAAGGGTTTGGCAGTTCATGTTAAAACAAAAGTCACCAACATATCTCTCACTGGCATGGCAATGGGCGGGCCAGAACCGACCACCGCTGGGGCAGAAAGGTTCTCGAAGGCGACCACGAACTGGACGGCGCAGTAGTCGCCCAGTCAGTGGATGGCCCAAGAGCGTTCGCCATGGCTCTTTAAGGGACATCTAAGGGACGCTTGATGGTGATGATAAAGATGTTAGGCCTTGGTCAACACTATCAATAGCCGTGTTGGTCTAGTGGGCGGTAATAACCCGACTTCTAATCCGATGATTGTGGGTTGGAAAATTTGTATCCATTACAAATTATGTATGTATTATTAACACGTGCTGAAAACGATGAAGAAAAATATCTTAAACGAGGAAACATTTTTTGCTCATTTTTGATTTAGCAACACTTCGACCAAGACAGGTGTTCGCCACTTGTGTTTTCTTCACCCTTTATTGGGACGTTCGACGTGAACGTTGAACCCATAATCTCTGCATGCTACTTTGACTTTATTCAAAGGCATGCTGTTAGAAACTGCAGGATCGTCTCATGCTTAAACCGGGCTGAGGTGTGATTATCTAGAATCTTGATGATTGCTACGTCCTATCAGGTGAAGCGGTGCTTCATCCAACTCATTGCAGAGTCTGCATCATGTTTGAATTTTCACAAGGACACCGGCATACCCTAGCACCATGCACTCAAAGGCATGTGCCATCGCTTACGGTATAAGCGGCGATGGGCTTGCAGCCTGTCACTTAACCATGCACGGGAATGTGAATGGTGTCATGTTTGGACGTGCCTCTGACTACCCCCCTACTTAATATGCTTCCAGAAATAGGTACTAAGTAGATACTGTGGATTTGAGAATGTCTATCATGGTTTTAGATTTCCGCTGCGAGACATGTGTGTATGTGTTATAGATATTTTATATTCTGTACCTGATCTGGGTATTGTGGTACCACGGTACTCGTAGTTTCTGTTACCCACGACATAGGGAAATCTAGTGTGGGGTAAGGACTATGTGTCTGTTGGGTGGTTTATTTATTTATTTATCTGATCTGGATGTTGTGGTACCTGGTAAATAGATAGATACTCACACTTCCTGATATTCAAGGCCACAAGGCAAAGGGGATTTAGTCCGGGTAGATCCCGGACTAAATCTACATCAACAGTATTTTTATCACCCTAACCAATCTCTAGATTGGTTAGGGTGTATACGTAATGACTAAATGGCTAGATTCCCGACTTCCAAGCCCTAGGTGTGTTAAGTTTGTTAACTAGATTATGTCCCTACCAGGTAGTAAAAACCAGTACTGATAAGCATGTATGTCCCACTAATTTTACTAGCAACAATATGCGCATTATTATTTGTCATTGACAAATGACTAATTAATAATAGGTAGATTAATTATTTATCTTACCATTTCTAACTTACTTATACTATGTGAGCACGTGCTCATATCTAATTTCGAGGGTCACCAATAGCGATGGGCCCAAATTCATTAGGCTATTTCTATTCACCTCTAAGAGCTGATAGAGATATATTGACTAGATAATGATAAATAAATATAAAAGTGTGATGATGTTTATTATGCAGATACAAGATTATCACAGAGACGTGTATGTATCGTATTGTAAGTGATGTGTAAACATTTTCTGAAGGATATTGTAACGAGATTATCCAACATTTACAACAACCAAGTTACCACGAGAAAGTCATCGTTCACATACTACCTAGCGTAGAGGATTAGCAAGCTCAAGTGGCAGTGGATTGGTTATATCTGCCTAAATACCGACAACCGTTGAGGTAGACGAGATCTTGAGTGGAGACCACATCTTGGCAAGTGTAGTGTGGGGTGCTCTTCGGCTAGTTGGAGCGATTACTTGAGAAAGGCGGCAGGCAGAAAATTAATGACAAGAGCCGAACATCAGGCTCAGCGGTGCGCATTGGGAGGCCTACGTCCAGTGGACTAATGTGGGCTAATGATGATGTGTATAATGTGACATGTACGCTGACCTTATGAGCCCTAATGGAGGCGCCCTCGGAGCAGGCGAGCGTTACGTCCACTAGACTCTCGTCGTGCAGCAACTGGCTGAAGACTCCCAGCAGGTTGCTCTGATGATTGTTCCACCTTAGGCAATAGTGCTCACTGCCCATGTCTGAGCTAGCTCCCGCCGCTGTTGGAAGAAAACACCTTCGTAAATCTACAAAAATCGTTAGGGCTCTTTGATCAAATTGGGCGTACGTGAAAAAACGTAACGTGGAATGTATAGGCCATAAACGATGTTTCAGAGAAAGAAGAAACAAACATGCTCACAACTGTTATCAGCATGATGACATCCTCAGATCCTTACTCAGTATGCGTATCAGTCAGGATACCAAGCAATGGGTATTCAGAGGCACGTCTACACTAGGTAACCAGGAAAAATTTATAATAGATAAAATTTATAACTAGCTATTGAGCAATCAAAGATCGCATAACAAAACGATTGTGAAATCTAATCACATCTTTCACTCCACGGCGACCACGGCCATATCTGATCTACGGTCGGGAGGTATAATATCCATGTACTTCTCGGCCCCAACTCAGGTCGATAACAATAACGCTCTTATATTAAGAAAGTAGGTAGGTACCTTAAGTTTAAGCAATAACAATCAACATCCGTGAACTTGAACCACTAGGTTTGGCAAACACGCTGACCTGTCGGGCACAGCTTGTTGTTAATATGATAAGTAAATCAGAAAAAAAAAATTTTTAATGTCGGTATTGTAATGTGGTGATTCAGAACAGTAACAACCGTACGGTTGTATGCCATGGGTAAAGTTAGAGCCGTATTAGGTGCAAGTTTTTGTAGATTTTTGGTATATTTCAGTAACATTTTTTTTATTTATATTTTCGATTTTATATTTGTATTTCTTTTATCTATACCTACCCACAAATAATTTATTTGTTTGTTTTTTTGTTTAAATGTGCTAATCTCTGCAACTACAAACCGGATTTGAAAAAATATTTTTGCATTTGATAGCACAATTCTTGAGGAAGGTTATAGGCTAATGAACATCACGCCACGACCCTAAAGGGCCGAATAAAAACAAAAAAAGGACGTGCGGGCGATGCGACGCGTTGGCGGCCGTGGCACACCTAGTTAGTTAAATGCATGTTTTACCTATAAATTGTTTGTAATGTTTAACAATTCATGCTTAAATTCTATGAATAAAAATTTTTCGCTATAAGTCTTTAATAACGCTCAGGTGGATGAATTAAAAGACCCTGGATCTCTGTTACCGTTGAATGAATGAATGAAAAGACTATAACGTAGGTACACCATAGGAAACATATATATTAACAAATTAACAAAACTAAAAGTATCTTATCGCTCAAAAGCTATATTTTCAAGATACCTATATGTATAATTAAAATAAGTACCTACATTAATGTTTTAATACGCAACAAAAAAACGACAGTAAACTAGAATCATTGAGCTTTAGTAGTAGGTAGGTATAGCTACGTTAGATAAAATATTATAATGTAGGTACCGGTAGGTAGGTACCTATATCATAATTACCGTTTCATCAGAAACATTGCAAGTAAAATCCTTTATTTTCCACAAAACATGGATAGTCTGACACTGGCACGCTGTAGGTAGGTGTAGAACCTACCTACCTATCGCGTATAATGTTATAATATAACATATTATGTAAAGAAAGAGAAGTAGGTAGGTACCTAAGTATTGCTGAGCAGTGAATCACTTCGACTTTGTGAAACGGCGAAAGATATGACATTGAAAATGGTTTGACCAAGACCGTCCGTCGCTCGTGGCACTCGTTATGGGAGCTCTTCTTAGCAATGGACTTCTGGCGACAGATGTTGATGTTCTTAGCAATGGACTTCTAGCGGCGGATGGTCAAAAGGTGACGCAATTGTTAAGACACCATGCCAGTCCGGGTTTGATTCCTATCTCGGGACATTTTTTTCTGCTACCTACTCTTGCACGTGCGCGTCCTTATCAATGTCATACCCAGATTAGCATCTAGGACTGCCTACGTTTCATCGCAACAAGGTACCTAATGCCTACTAAGATAGGTAATGCCTACAACCTTATTTTTAACATCTCCATTACGTTAGACATTCCTACTCACTTACCTACTACTACGAAACATTTAGTTATATAACCATTAACTTTTAAACAGACTACATTTTGGCTGTAGGTATTATAATATATGTTCCTGTACAAATACAACGAACAATCTTAAACGCTTTGTAAAGCAAGAAAATTATTTTAAAATGCATTGTTAATGTGCGTAGATAAGTACTTTTATCTTGATTATATTTTTTTCTGAACGCATCGGAGGCGCTAATTGCAGCATTTACCTGTCACGTTCACCATCCGGAACTGTCAGCGCTAATAAGAACAAAACACTATGTAGTCTGATAAGTTGATAACCGTTTCGCGCCTACACGCGCGCAGATAAATATAGGTGGCTGTATAAATGTAGGTGTTGTGCGCACACGCATCGGCCGCGACGCAGTCAAGATCAAGGGCGCACGATTGCGCAAGAGTTGGCGGTCGCACCGCACTGCAATTGTGATGTCATCGCGTCTACGTGCCCCGCTCCCCTCCTCTCATTCTAAAGGCCGCGGACGCGGAACATTCTATTTTTAATTTTGGCTGTTAGGTATTAATCTGTACGAATGAACACATCGCTAAGAGTTGAGCCTCTATATACCAACTCATCACTTCCCGACCTTCCCATTTAGTAACAGGCGATTGTAGGTACCTACCTAGGTATAACCGCTGACATTATAATGGATGATCCCAGTGCTATCATCTCAGATTGAATTAGATAAGTAATTAAATACCTACCAACCAAGAACAATGATTTCAGGAATCATATTTTTTCTATGGTTATGGAAAATCTCTACTGACTCTGCCTAGGATTATAACATCTGTGACCTAGGTAAACAAGTACCTACCTAGTTTATTTTCATAGTTATTACTTATGTAGGTAGGTACCTAGTTCTCTTTAGTTTATTTAATCCCTGCCATTAAAATGAATCTTACAAAGCAGACCTTGATTTTAGGAGTTGAGGTGGGTGAGGATATCATAGCGTCTTTACATAATCTGGTCTGAAAAAATATTCCAATTTACAACATCAAACGGTTGATTTCATAGAAATATGTTTGTTTTAGCGGTTAATACCTACCCATGTGATGTTGATACCTAGGCCTACTTGTAAAACTGCAATAGGTAGGTATGTACCTATTTAGTTCGTCTTTATCGTTAGGTAGGTAGTTTACCTGCATATTATCATGTTGTAATCTATAGATTTGATGTATTTTTTTATGAATATAAGTAGATACTGCAATTTATTTCAAGTTTTTAGCCGAATTAAAAAAAGGAGTATGTAACTAGGTAAGTCCTCGATTTAGGAGATCTACAAAACAAACATGCTTATGACTGTAATGGGACGATGGGAAGGAGGTATTTGCCTTGCAATGGGACACGTTAAAAATAATTTAAAAGCTTGATTTAAAAACTCATCACTTAGCATAATGAGTCGAAGTAAATACGTGTGAATGAAATGTTATGATTTGACAATAAAATGTAGATTGTGCAATTAGATATTATTGTGTTAGAAATTTGATAAGTTACTTTCTAGACTGCTCGGCGCTAACTGCGAGGAAAACGCTGACTCAATTGAACTTATAGAAAACTAATTACAAATTAATGAAAGCGCTTAAAAAAAAACTCTTTTGTAAGAACACTGAGAAAACAAAATTTGTAAAAGAAAATAGCTTTATTGTACCTGAAGAACATTGCATTTTTGCAATGTTGAATTAAGATAGCTTAATAGAAAGATAATCTACATACATACATATAGTCCCGTCTGTTTCCCTGGAGGGGTAGGCAGAACAGATTTCCCCTTTGTTACGATCCTGGCATATGTCTTTCGCTTCATTCATCCTCATCGAATGCTTCATACAAGCTCGGCGGTTTAGTGTACTTCTGACTTGGCCTTTCTCTAGAATATCTCCAATTTGGTCAGAGTACGTTCGCCGAGGCCTTCGCTTTCCAACTATCCCATTCACACTCGCCTTGTATACTTGTTTAGTTAATCTTCTTTCATCCATCCTTTCTACATGCCCAAACCATCTTATCATACCTTTTTCAACTCTCTTCACACTCTCGCTCAAAGTTACTTCTCAAAGCTCTCATCTCCACTGCATTCTATCGACTTTAATGTTTCTTCTGCCATACCCAACTTTAACTACCATACATAAGTGTCGGCACAAACACTCTTTAATCATAAAGGAGCGAAGTGTCCCATTCACTTGTTTTCCAGCATTCACTCTTATTTCAACATCTTCCTCATGCTGCCCATCCCTAGTAAACAAAGTCTCCAGGTGTCAATCAGGACAAACAAAATCATTTGTCCTGATTGACTGAGTGACACAGGTAGTTTATTGTCTAACTTTGACATGATTTCCTCGAGTAAATTATAGAAGGCCATATTTATTGTTAGATATTTTTCTAATCCATGTTGTTCCTTCGCAAACAGATTTTTGCAGTGATTCATATTTAGAAAAAATATGAATCACTTTTACTGGTCTGTATCATGGCATATACTCTTCATCACATTTTTTAAAAAGTGGTTTGACGATAGATATTTTAGTTTATCCGGTAAAATGCCTGTCTCAATACATAAGTTTATTAGATGACTGAGTACAGGACTGATCAATGGTGCTACATGTTTTATAACCTTAGTCGCTATGTCGTTATACCCAGTGTTTATAGTGTTTTTTTATTATCGTGACCTAGAATAAAACATAGGCAATTATTTACAGAGTTACCACGCGGGCGAAGCCATGGTTAGAGTTATTGTATGTAGGAACATGTAGGAACTCTAGAATTGTAGAGTCGTGACTAGATAATGTAACCATGTTCGACCTTCAGCACACAATACTAGGTAGATCATATACTGTTATACCTATATCACTATGACGTAAGGGAAGCGAGAATCATCCAACAGAGCAACTGTCATTTGATAAGACAAGAAAGTCGAGTCTACTCTTTCAGAATTGAATTTAAACGCACCCAAGATAGCTCTATAATATGTATTTAGAACACACGCATTATACGGGCTCCTAGCTCCGTCGTCGTGGGTGAAAATATGATTTAAAACCTATTTTGAGTTTTTTTTTATTATATTGAGTATTAGTGTTATTATATTGAGGCAAACCGGCATACGTCCCACCTCATGGAAAACAGTTACCGTCGCCTTTTGACATCTGCAATACCTAGGGCATTGCTGATTTGTTGCCTAATCTGAATGAATCTTTCTCTCGTTTTCTGCTTATTCTCATTAGGATATATATAATCAAGTAGATAGGTGTTACCTACCTGTCTTTAGTAACAGAGCAAAATTATTATCGTAGATGATGATACATTTACAATGTAAACTTATCAATACAAGTGTCAGTATAGTAGCAGCCACGTGGTGAGTTCAATAATCATTAATTATAATTAGGTACCACGCACAATACATATGTACATTTGTATACTCCTCTACCATGGTTAGTATCGGCTAGTTTTTTTTAAAAGTCTGCTATAAATAAGTAGGTACTACGAGTAGGTATATCTTTTGTATTTTTATTTCAAACTTGTTAAGATAAGTAAACGTTTTTTTTATTATGGTTAATTAAATAGGATTTTAAGATTCCGACATTAAATGAAAAACCCGGAGTTTACCGATAGTTTCGTTATTTCGTCCGATTGTCTGTTCTTTCGGTCCGGGTATCATACATTCCAACTTCTCTCTCAAAGATTAAGACACCAAGTTACGTTGTGGCCCGGTATTTTTTTTGAGCTTGGTTATGGGGACTTATATACAACTATTTTAATTGTAAACACAAAAACAAAAAAAAAAACTCCCCCATGGTGGACTTCCTCAGATACATACTCAATGACTAGATCTTTGAGGATACCAAGTAGGGGGTAGTCAGGGGCACGTCCAAACATTACATTTTGTACATGCCCGCGTTTTGCAGGTAGTAAGCATTTCACGTGACACTAACTGTTGGCACATGCCTTCGAATTTTTGGTTCTAGGGCATGCCGGTTTCCTCACGATGTTTTCCTTCACCGTTTTGAGCACGTGTTAATAATAGCAATATTGTAAATACATACATAGTATACATAGAAAAACTGTAAATACATAAAGAGATTGTGTCTCCTAGATACTGTAGTTACGTTCGCTACGCAATGAGCATAAGCCATGTAACAGATATGTATTATTATAATACTAGGCCATGCTCATAAAAAAATTGGCATTTAGGTCCGTTCTACACAGATTCGCCGAAAGTATGAATTATGATTGTTTAATGACAAAACAAGTCGGTATGAAGCGACGCGTGACCCGAGAGCTGACTCTTATCTAGGTCAACTCACAGCATAGCCATTTAGCGTAGCAATGCAGTCCGCATTTGGGGATGCTTTCGTCAGTTACCTAATGATTTGAATCAGTTGAGCTATCTATAGATCGTTTGTATCAGTGTTTTAATGGCTGAACTGTTTTGTATTTTGTAAAAAGAATTGTATAGTTTTTAAATATCCCAATTTCTTCCACATTAAGTATCCCATCTTGCATAGGTATGACTTACCTACAAAATTAGAAAACCCTTTTCGTTTTCTCATGTTCCAGGTATGATCATATGAAATACATAATTTTAAATAAACGGTTTGTGATGCGTGCAGCATGATACATTCAAGCTTGACGTTATACCTAACTTCATTTCATGGCCACAAAGACAACTCAAGTCTATTGTAGTAAGTAGGTAGGTATGTAGGTAGGTACATCTAGTGTTAGTAATTTTTATTCATATTATTTTTGTCTTGAGTCTAGAATACAATGGGCCGTTTCGGACATTGTTTTTGCAAATGGCTATGGCTGGTGTCTATTTCTTAAAAATTTTCGTTAGGTAGGTATACTTTTATTTTGTTTAAAATTTAAAAACATTTATTACTTACAATAAACGCGCTTTGCAAATACCTAGCAGTTTTGAATCGCAAGGTTTTCTAGCAGAAAATACTAATCTTATGTGTAGATTATAAAATGAAATAAACTAAATATTTCACATAAAAATAAGGAAGTATAATTAAAATTGGAGGAATACATCCAAGGAATATTTTTTCCAACCGCTGAAGAAACTCCGTAAAATACCGTTTTTTATCTGTAGGTAGATTAGCAGGTGCAATGCTTTTTCACTTCAATCAGGCTATTTCTCAAACGACATCAAATCAAATATTTTAGAATCAACAGCTACAGCTCAGTATACTGGACATAAACTTCCCCAAATTATGCCATGACGAACGATCTTAATCCGCTTCCATCCACCGATTTTCCACCAACGATCCAACGGGTGGGGGGGGCCTCCCTAAACTACGTCATCGTCCGGTGCGTGGTCGCCATTCAAGAAGCTTTAATTGTTGCCAATGACAGCGGCAGTCTGTTCTTCCAGCTATACCTACATTGCCATTACAACGTGCTAATTCTGAGAGCTTCTACGTCGGTGACTTTCGTTCTTCTACGGAGTTCCTTGTATCGGATTTTATCACGTAATGACGAGACTTCTACGATGTGTCTCTTCACAACCCGATGCGCGACCTTGAGCTTATGTATGATGCCATATTAGTCAGTATCTGATAACAATAAACTGCGGAACATATTGTGGTAGTGGCCTTAAATACACGCGCGGATCAGCGCGCGCTGCGTGGGGATCAAGGTCGTTTAGAACGCATCGCGCTTGCACGAACGAATAGCCACTATTAGCACGCTATATCTATGCCATTTGATGTGACCGGTGTGGTCCGATGCGGTACCTACGCAGCTGGACTAACCCATTGCCTACCTATCGACAACATATTTCTAAAACGGTAGTCCCTCCGCGTTTATTTCTTGTGATGTCACCATGGTCAGAAAGAACCTGTCCCCCGTAAGATTATGGCATTGCTTCCATTTTTAACACGCTTATACACATAAAAGCAATGAAATTCAATCTTGGAGTCCATTTTAACCTACTTCTAATAGTCGTAGGTATCGAAATTAAATTTGGTAGGTAGGTAGGTATGTACCTACCTATGCCTTATGTATAGTATTCGGATACTTACTATAATGAGGGTAATAATTATAGGTACCTTGGAGCTGATCAGATGGAGCCAGAAGGTGGATAGTGAAACTCTTCATTGGCTACTCGTAAACCCCTCGAGTTTGAGCTCTTAGGATTCGTTTTGACGTGTAGGTAGGTAGGTTACAATAGATTGGGTTTGGTAATATAGGTCTGATGATGGAGCCAAGCGATGGATAGTGGAATTCTTTATTATCATTTTTAGTGCGTGATAAAAGCGTGTTCTTAGTTTATTTTAAATACTTAGGTAGGTAAGTACATATTTTATATTGCCTAGGCATTTGTTATTTCGGTTTCACGATCAAGTTTGTATTTATTAGGAAATCTATAATGTCAGATCCAAAGGTACGCAAGCAGGACCAACTGTTTGGTAATAAACGACCGATGTTACTGGGTCATACCTACCCACTTTTTATACTCGATACATTTGATTTTGTGCCATTTCATGCAATGCCTACTAATCCAAACAGTCACGATTAAAAGTTCAAGAGATTATTGATAAGCTATATTTCCGCTAACCACAGACCATAAAAAGCATAGTCTGAGCATAGGTAACCTACCTACCTACCTTCTTAGATGTTTTTTGTATTGGTTTGAACGAGAAAAAATGATTTGGGACATACCTATACTTTATACCTATTCTAAGAACAAATCACAAGGTAAGAGTTTATAATTTATTTGTATTACCTATCAAAAAGTATCACATGCTCAAAGAAAAAAGTAAACATACTCGCTAATGAAAAAGTGCCTACTTACTTACCTACACTTTTGGTAGGTACTAATAGATCGGACGAAGGCAGTTAACAGGGTAAGAAATGGTTTTTATTCAATTTGTTTTTGTTACGAGACTGCCAAAATACGCTTCACGGTTTTCCTTAATTCTGTCTCTAAACAGTAATTTTAGGATGTCAATAAAAAGTACGTAAGTAGGTACTTACCTATATACCTACTTATAGTTAACAAGATACATGGAGCTTAAAATTGTAGATTTTTTGTGATTTTAGTCTTGATGGGTTTTTTCTGTAAGTACCTACCATCATCATTCACAATCGTTCTAAGTAGGCACTTTCGTATACCATCTTACCCTAAGATAACGTGGGCAGCGGCTTCAAACAAATAAAAACAAAACTGCTATATAGATGGACGGATGGGTATATGAACAGAAGGAGACAGAATTATAACGATTCGCACTTCACTACGGTAGGTACCCCAAACAGTCAAACTTTAGTAATTGTCCAATGTTTTATTTTCTAGCATAAGAATTAACTGCTTATGTTTTGTCTTCCAGGGTGACCAATGAGCATGCCTTCTATAATACAAAACTCAACGATGGCATACCCACAGCAGAGCTCTCTAAAGACCGTTACCTAAAATCTATAAGATAGCTCAACTGACCCAAATCACTACCGGGCGGAAGCGTCCCTAAAATGCTGGGTGTATCACCACGCTAAATGGATTGCCATTCTGTTTAGCATTGGCTAATACGATGGCTCCAGATAAGTGCCAGCTCTCGGGTAAAACTGTTATAAATGAAATATAAGTGGTGGAAGGTTTCCTAGGGGTTTTGTTTTAGATTTTCTTACATTTGCGCATTTACTAACTGTAAAAGTGTACCTACCTGCATGTCTACTTGCATTGCAGCTCCGCTAAGCAAAGTTAGGTAGACCTACTACAAACGTTGAACTAACTATAACATATCTGTGTTATAACCAACGACGGCTGAGCATCCGGTCGTGCCTAAATCTAAAATTGTTTATATGCACAGCACAATATTGCCACCGTTTTTGTTTGGACAATTTACAGCGATATCTTTTCGCTAGGCAAAAAAAATTGAAAACATAATAAAAGTTGTCTGGAAGATGGTCTTATCGCTTAGAAGCCATACTACCATATTTGTACCATCTTAAGAATAAGATTGTGTTTATTATGTTATTTGTTTAAGGTGTATAGTACAATAAATTATTTTCATTCATTCATTCATTCACTTTAGATGGCGATATCTAAATCTGTGTGAAATCAATCACAACACTATTGTCATAATACCGTGGAGTGGACTGATGTTGACAATAGGCGAGGGCGTAGCACATGTAGCACCTACACACGTCTCCATAAAACACCTATCACTGCTCTACACTACAGCGTAGCTATAAATCTTGTATTGCTGAAGAAATCCTTGTAACAGACTGGCTGACAATACTGGATTTATGTATAAGCGATAATAAGCAGATGAATTAATGTAGTTTATATCTGAGGATAGAAGTGGCTGACTGGCCGAGGTTTACCCGCAAGAGCACTTTAGGTCAACCCGAGTACTCATTTTATGAATCTAAGATCCGTTTTCCGATGTCCAAACATATACGAATAAATATTAGGTCTTTACCTATGAAATTGCCGTTTTGTCGAACTGGCCACTTTGAACTGAAATAACAGCGACTTGGAATTCTAAATTAAAATTAATATTGTTTTAAAGGGATTCTATTCTATAATAAAAACAGTTATTATTTTTATTCGCTTTCGTTTTACCTCCAATTTAATTACATTGGCAACCATGGACTCTATGAAAACGTTATTTAAGAACATTACTTACTACGAGGGAACTATGCATTTCAAACGGCACGTTATATTAACGACGTCTATGGTATGGACCTACTGCTACCAACGAACGAACAGTAAGTTATTGATTCAACCGCTTTTGTTCTGAAAATGTTGATGACCCAGCGTACCTCGTGGACGCCCCCGGAGAACAGCGCTCACAGTAATAAATTGAAAGCGAATCCATCCCAAACTAAAGCTTTAGTTTGGGATGGATTCGCTAAGAACTAAGAGCTTGCATAGGCTTTTGATGTCAATGGCAACTCAATATTCGGCAAAACAAAGAAAACAGTTCATACAGTACAAAACGACAGTACAAAAACGACAGTTTCATAGGTAAATACCTAATAAATAAACACCCAACAGTCACATAGGTAGCCCTGACGCCACACTAGGATTGCCTGTGCCGTGGGTATCAGGAACTACGAGTACCATGGTACAACAGTTTGGAGCCGTCATGTGTCAGCAGCGGAGCTGGGGTTGATGGATCATCGTGTACGCAAGACATCATCAGTCAACACTGACAGAAGGATGATACAATTGGCATCAGTTTTTTTCGGATTTAGATCGCACCAAGTTTTCAAGTGCTTCTATTCTAGTTATATAGAACTCGACTCTGTGTCCCCAATTTTTGTTCAATAGTTTAGGAAAATTAAGTAGGTACCTAAACGTGCAGTTTTTTTATTTTTAAATCCTAAATAACTTATTTTGAAAATATGATAGATTTGTAGATTTTGCTTGCAGACAATGTAAAGTTAGTCTCCTTGAAATAATTATTTTTAGGTCATTTCATTTTGCAGCTGTGTAAATTGTTGAATTGTAATGAAATAAGCATAATTTTGTTTCCTACTTCTTTGAATTTGAATTAATTTGGTCAAAGTACAGCCCGAACAAAAACTTCACGATTGAACATTCTGAATATGTTATAAGTATCAAAGATATTTAGCACAAAAACATCAGCTTTGGGAAAACTCAGACATAAAACCAGGTGGACTATTGGACTAGACGGAAATGTATATGAAGGTATGTGTAGATACCATTAATATCCTGAAAAATATATTAATTTTAAAATTGTTTATAGCTAATCTATCCTGACGGATTATAGTAATTGACACAGTAAAACACAAATAACAGACACGTTGTGGCTAAATTTTAAACGAAAAAAGATCGACCTCTTTGGCTTTCCCAAAAAACAAGACGCAAAAAACCTCTACCGTGAGGTCGATGTTCCTCCGAACGAATCTCTTGAACAAAGCAGTAATCAGACTCGCACTAGTTAGTGCGTGAAGAAGAGAAATGTTTCAGTACAAACAAAACATTTAATGTAATTTGTAGGTATGATTAATTTAAAAAGCGAAGCGATCAACATATTATCCTAGATCCATTGTTTTCAGAGTATGTAATAGAAGTATTTGCGGGTGAATTACCATTACTATTACAATTTTACTGTCAAACTACATAAAGATTCTCACATTTTATTAAAACGATAACGCCTTATTAATGTAAGAATCAATGTACGAAATGGTTATAGATTAAAGCATCCTACCAACACTAAGCACACTATAACTGATAACGCGTTTTGGCGTTCAGGCACCCTAAAATAGGCTAATAATACCAAGTCTGGGGTCAAACGTCTGGCCGCGGTTCCTGCATACTATTATTATGTAACAGAATAGCAGTGTGTGCGTCTAAGAAAAATATAAGCTCGTGACTCACGCACACCACCGTTCGCACTGATGCGAATAGGCCATCGTGGAAACAACAGTCGTTTTTTTTGGTAGGTAGTTATGTAAAGATAGTCCAGAGCCTGTTGATAATTGAACTCGTTTGAATAGAGGGGAAATTTATAGTTTTGTCGGTAATTCTACTTTTTGCTTAGCAATTACGTGTGTGGAAGTTTACAATGAGGCTTTAATGTTCCAGAAATAAATGACACTTCTGAAGATTCATTACATTAGGCAGGCGTTTAATGTTCGTATAAATTATTTATTGCACAAAATGAGTATCAATTAGAGTAATTTTATGTAACGACATTGTTCTAGGTTTATTTTTAAAGCACTTACCTACCTGCCTGATATGATTAGCATATATTATGCACCACTACATATCTATCTTTGTTTACACGAGTACCTAACTTACATTATTTGAGTTTGGAAACATTCAAACAAATAGTGTGAAAGGTGACTATGTTTAGGTGTTGTGGTATTAAGGTACTCAATGTAAAATATGTCACCACTCAATGTAAAATATGCTCAATGCATTGCTTGGACTACCGCCACTTTAGGTGCACATGCACAAACAGGCGAAAGCCAGCATGTACAGGGTAATCATTCAGGGCAGAAGAAATTGGCTTTTCCAGAAACTGAGATCTTTACAAGACTCAACATTGGAATCACCCATACTGAACATGATAACTGATGCCATGCTGCCACGGCATGTGTTTGATAAACACTTCGCTGTGGCAATGCCCTCTAGAGAAGACTGGTTGAACAGGCAGTTACTCTGTGAGGACAGGTGTCTCAACTGGTACATAGTTGGTTCCAAAATGGGGCTGAATGTAGGCTGTGGAGTCTATGGAGAGCGAAGCATAAACTAAAGAAGCATAAACTTGGGAAATCTATCTTCTATCTTCCAAGCAGAGGTGTACCCCATCTTAGAATGTGCAGAAACCAATCTGCAAAAGCGCTACACCAACCATACTATTTACATCAACTCTGACAGTCAGGCGGCCCTTCTGGCTCTGGATTCGAAGGTTATCACGTCCAGGCTAGTTGAAGACTGTCTGTCAAGACTGAACACTCTGGGCTCGAGGAAGCGAGCCTCTGGAGGAGGTAACGAGTGTGCTGACGAACTTGCGCGTGCAGGGGCTAACGGCACACAAATGGGACCAGAGCCATTTTGTGGTATACCAAAAAGCCTAGCCCAAAGAACCCTTCTGAACTCATGCTTTGAAGAATCGACCAATCTTTGGAGAAACTCTCCGGGCATGAACCATTCCAAATTACTGATCAAAGCCTTTGACAAATGGTATACCAACCAAATCTTAGCGCTAAACAGAAACAACCTTCGCACTATGGTAAGAGCCTTGACTGGACACTGTCGCTCAACAAGCACATGTTCAAACTAAGGCTGAATGACACGCAAACCTGCAGACTCTGCACTGAGGCAGACGAATCGCCCCTTCTGTTAGGAGAGTGTGGACCATTGATTCTTAGCCCAGATGAACTTATCACACCCAAAAAGATCCTGCAGTTTCTAACAGCGGCAGGGCTGAGCGGTGAATTATGTATTGATCACAATATGCCTAACGGCCGCAGTGATACGAAAGACACTAAAAGCCAAAAAAAAAATTAAAGTTTTCGACGTTCCTGATCCCCAAGACACAGGGAATTCTAGTGTGTGGCAATTTTGCCTAGTTTTACATAGTCCCCTATGTATGTGTATGTTGGCAAAATTGACAAATATCATAAATAGGGTATGCAACGTTTAAGAAAAAAAATTAGGAACACCGTGCTGTAGGGACAAAAAATTAGTACTTTGATTTTTTTAAAGTGACAATAAAAATTTATTCTACTAGTAGGCTTCATACTATAGTAATACATTTCTTTTTACACCTTTTTGGCCTAATTGGGTCAATCGCCGGTTTATTTATCACATACAATAAGCGCAATAAATATGTACCTACTTAAGTACATATCGTTAATATCGCTTATCAGAGCTTAATATGGCACAATGCAGATATATTCATGTTTTAATGAAATTTCCTTCCTTGGTATTTTCATAACCGTCATATTAGGTATTATGTAATAAGTACGCATATCAATAAATAACGGACGCAAGTTTCAATTTTAGGATAATTAACATTACCTTGAATGTTCAGGAAAATTATTTCTAAATTAGGGCTTAGACCTTATAAGGCTTATCTGAGGAAATATTATAGTCATTAATAATGATGATGCTTTCACTTTGTATTTAGTCGATTAATAAAATAAAATAATATATGTACTACTTATGTACTTATGTGAAGAGCCTAGGTGAAGAGCCGAACACAGGGCTAAGTGGCGCGTATTGGGAGAGGACTATGTGCAGGAGTGAACTAATGTGGGCTGATGATGATGGGTGAAAGGAGTGATTTTTTTCGTTCAAATTGATTCCAAAGATCATCCGTTAAAACCAAAAAAATCACTCTTTCCAATTAAACTTAATGATTTATAACTTCGATTGTCTCAGTGTGATAGCAACATGTTAACCTAATGCCGACTGTACTATTTATTTAACAAAATAAATATTTGAACAGTATCTTTTAAAAAATCATGTTTCATACTAAATGCTCATAGCGCTCTGACGACCTCTGTGGCGCGGTGGGTGAAGGCCTGCCTGAGATACAGAAGGTTGCGGGTTCGATTCCCGCCGCAGGACAAATGTTTGCATGATCTGCAAATATTTGACTCGGGTCTGGGTGTTTTCTATGTATAATATGTAAGTATTTACAAAAAAATATATATAAGGAGTATATCAGTCATGTAGTTCCCATACTACAAGCTCTGCTTAGTTTGGGTTTGGGGCTAGATGTTGCTGTGTAAAAAACGTCCAATATTATTTATTTTTTATTGCTATCATTTATTTTATTTATATGTAGATAATCTTAATTAACACTTGACTATGACTTTTTAGGTGAACTTTGTCCTTTAGTAGGAAGTAGTATATTTCGTAGCTTGCTAGCTATGCAAGTTTTTGCGAATCCTTAAACAAAAAAAAATTTTACTATACAATCGTAATGGCTGTTTCGATATCAAAGCATATTTGACTAAGATTTAATTTCCTAGCGAAGCTTTATAGTATTGTGGAGGTACTCGTGTCGCTTAGATAAGCGCAAACAAACGTTATTCGCCAACAAGGCGTTTCCCTGAGCAAAGAAATTCTCGTAAAAAAGCATCCGACTTCTTGCAAGAACGTTAAGTTCGCAAAACGAATGACTAATTAGATTATAATTTACATACTTGCCCAAACTTCCTCAATAATGTTCTGAACCCATCATAATTGAGTAGTGACATATTTTACAATGTTTAATATGGAAACATATAATATGGTACCTTAACTGGTATTGTTTAATAACAACACACATCAGCAATACAGCATAGTATCGAGACGTGTTTTAATAACCAAAAATACTATACCAAAAAATAAAATATGAACAGTAATTATTGTTATTTATAAAGTGGCGCATTTTTTTTATTGCACTGCTCTTTTGTTATATAATTCATCAATATAACTATGAAGTTTTCTTAACAATTTTAGATTTTAATATTTTGTCCAGGAAATATATGGCTTTAAAGTAGCCTTAGAGAATAAGAAATAAAAAAAGCGAGGACCGTTTGGTAGGAACTACTAATAAAAAATGGTTTACAGGATTACAAATGATAACTGTAGAAGTTATAATACAACTATTGAACACTTGTTTTGAGTACCTACTTGTTTTTCTTATTTTTGGTTAAGGTTAAGAATGAAGAAAACTTATAGCAGAATTGCCAACCAGTTAGAATAAATTAAGCGTTCCGTAACAGTTTGTTATACAAAGTTTTGAGTTTTTATTTTATATAAAAACCTTTAAATATTTTCCCCTGGTAATTTCGTTCAACAATCTACAATATAATGAACCACGTCTCCTCCAAAACATGGTTCAATGGAAAATCATATACATTGATTGCTTTTCTATTGAACATGGCAATAATCACATCCTGTTGGAAACAGACATTTAAGTGAATGATGAATTTCCTTGACAACAGAATTGAATTATTACGTCCTTTTTGACCTACCTTCTCGTATCTCACGGCGGCAGCTGAAACCTGTGTGCGGATTATTCAGGTTATCGCGTTTTTATCAATGCACCAATTCGGCTTGGAATTATCTAGCGTTTCGTATGCGTTCAAGGGTAAAGTCTGCGTCCGCACACATGTGCGCGCCTTGTATGTATGTGTGTGTGTAGACTCGTGTAAGCGCTATATGTCTAGGCCTATTGTGAGCGGTGCACATGTGTTTGCGTTGCGTGTGTGAGTGCCGGCGACGGCTGACTTTTTCGATTGCAGATACGGTTGCCATGCCCGAAATATAACGCGGATGAATTTCGCGATGCTAATTGCTAGGCATCTGAGCGTCGGCGCCGACGACGGGCTATGAACACGCCACGGCCGGCCGTCTCTTGCATCGTCCGCGCATTCTAATAATTTGTTAGGTACCTATTCATATAAATTTTTTGTTAAGACTTTTTACGATCGAAAACCTGCTAATCAGGATTCGGCGCAGCGAACCTAGCCTAACTTGTCGGCAGAAGGATTTTTATACAGAGACATCGGGCTAGATTTTAAGATTACGGGTCCAGTTTTAAAACCACGTCTCTAAAATTAATCATTTAGAATTTTTACTTAAACTTAAATATAAAGAATATATAGAATATAGATTAACCAAAAAGGCTTCGCGGGTCATTAAACGATTTTGAGCTTTATTTTATGAAGTTACATGTCAAGAAAGGGTGTTACTACATTCCTCGTATAAAATGTACCTATATATTTATATACATTATACCAAGTTATGGTATTTTATGAAAAATGAATTTTATTGTACTGTATTATACTGTATTATATTGCAGTTACACCACCTATTTTCACATACTTTAGATCAAGTCCATCCAAATGTTGTCTGGAAAAGATCGCCCTTAGCGATAAGGCCGCCCATTGTATCACCACAACCTAGTTTTAAGTTTCTTTGTAAAGTGTTTGTTTTTTAATCCTAGTGTATGCAATAAAGAATTATCTATCTATAAGAGACGTGAGCAGCGTTTGTATAGACGGACGTCGAGTGACTGTCCGCATCGTGTTTGTTTTTGGATGTATCTTTCCTGTCCCACGATGTAGACCGTTTTAGATATATATCTTCTTACCTACGGTGACATAGGTTAATTATAATCCCCAAGAAAATCTAACAATACCGACCAGTAACCGGACAACTAGGATATATTGATAAGATACGACCTCTGTAGCGCAGTGCGCAGAAGGTTGCGGGTTCGATTCCCGCAGCGGGACTAATGTTTGTATGATCTGCAAATATTTGTCTCGAGTCTGGGTGTTTTCTATGTATAATTATATATGTATTTACAAAAAAATGTATCTAAGTAGTATATCAATCATGTAGTTCCCATAAAACAAGCTCTGCTTACTTTGGGGCTAGATGATGCTGAGTAAAAATGTTCAGCATTATTTATTATTATTATATTTTTTAAATGAATGTTTTTTGTTAACATGTTGAAAATCTTTTATAATTCCTTACATTAAGCAATAGTTAAATAGCTGGTTGATTATAAAATGATTCCTTTCATGATATTATTTTATAACCGGTTTGCTGGATTCGTGAAAATAGAATTATAAAAATTATGTGCGCATTAGCATGTGCTTCAAACGACAAAGGAAAACTAGTCCTATAGGTATTGAAAAGAGTCCCCAAGATGTATACTTATCACCAAGAGTATAAATACGTTGGACTAACGCTACTCGCTTAATTTTGATGCATACTCCTAGGACTCAAGGTTTAAAGATGAAGGGGGACATACAACTTTAGCTATTTTGAAGCCAAATAAGCGCAGATGAGGGCTTAAAATAAAAAATGGTTAAATTATTAAGGAAACTTCAGTGATTTTTAGGACCTAGTCAATGATACCCCACGCGGGGGGATGCTATGGAAAATTATACCCCACCGCACCCTTTTTAGGGCATGCCAGCCCTAAAAAGGGTGCGATAATAAGCGGCGATGGGCTTGCAACCTGTCACGTGGAATACTAATTACTATTCAAAACATGGGCATGTGCCAAATATGATATTTGGACGTCCATCACGCAAAATAAAGTCGTGAGCGTGTTTGTTTTATAACGTAAGTATTTCATAATACCTTTATGTTTCTTAAATTCCTCCTACTATTGGTTTAAGAATTTAAGTTTAAGTAAGTTCGAAAAGATTCGATCCTTAGATAAGTTGCAAATTATATGCAAGCTGTTTTGAAAAAGAACATTTTGTTTTGAATAATAGTGATAATGACACATCATAATGATTTGATGAATAATACTCGTATGTAAAAATAACTTTAATAACTTGTTAAATATAACAAGTTTTTTTTTTCAAAATTTAAATTATCAATTTTTTTTGTCTATTACAGCATAATACGATAATAATAGTATCTACATTATTACAGAGGCCGCGAAATAGGCAATTGCCATTTCTGCCAAGGCATATACATATAATACTTAAAGCACTAGTAGTTTTCTCAAAAAGAATTGCAAGGAAATAAAAAGGTTTCTCATACAATTCCATTTTTGAATTTTACTGCATTACAACCATTTGAACGCAACCTATTTGAACCAAGCTCTATGAAAGAGATCCAAACCCAAATGAGGCAAATAAAGAAAAAGTTTTGTCGTAGTTATTATTTAACGTGCAACCCAGCACATGCATTTATATACCATTGCCGACGCAATGTTGTGTTTTTGTTTGAAATTCAAATCTGATGCTGTGTACGTAAATATGATACTTTTCGTGTTCTTTTTGGAAAGAAATGTTTGAAAAAACTTATTCAATAATTATTGAACCTACAAATCGATGGCAAAATACAAACAAACAAAAATATATTTATGGCTAACGCATATACAGGTTTATTAAGCCGTGGGTAAAAGTATTAAGTTAGTTATATAAAATTGTTGCATAACACACTTACTTATTGACTGACAATCAAAGTCCCAGAAACCTAAAATTTGGATGTTAAAATTTTCGTTTTATAAAAACTCAGCACTGGTCAAGTCGCGGAGCGTTCCACTATTTTTTTTATGTAAAATTGTTATCATATACGAAATATAATATCAAACACCTCATAATTTCATCATTTATTTACCATCCGAACGTTTAAATGAAATGTAAAGAGAGTTTAATTATTTAATTACCCGCGACGTAAGTAGCCATATCTTAAGGCGTGTGCCATAAGAAGTTGTTTATTTGCCTGTTACAAATTATTAATTGATTGTAATCCGTTTTTTTCTATCGATATGAATGCCTCCCAGTATAGTTCATACATGGGTTTTCCAACTAGGTTTTGTAAAGTAACTCTCGCCACAAGTCACTAGGGGGCACCGCAATAGAATGTGGAATACCCGTCAGGGGATTTATATATTTTTTTTTAAATAATCCTCTTGCAATATAATCAATCATCTCAAATATGAACAGCACATTAAAATCTATTTTCATAAACCTACAAATGTCGCGTACACAATTGGGGCGCTTTCAAGGGTGAGGGTGGTTTTCAGACGACTATACAACAAAGCGTTTAGTGGGGTAGGTCATTGGTTCAATGTTGAGTGAGACTTTCTCGCATTTCATGGTATAAAACAAACAAACTGTTCATTTCAAGGTTCATTCATAGATTACGTACGTCCCTAATGCATAGAAAATTCAATTGCTAAAATCACCTTGGTTTCTTAGAAAGTTATCGTTGTCAAAACTACATCATTAAAAGATTATTCATTTGGATTAGTGCGCATAACTCTACGTTGTATGAATGCGTAGAACATTTTATGTTGGAAATAATCTTCAAAGCTCTAATTCATAAGATTTTGTTCGTAATTATATAGACAGAAACGTCAGTGATTTTAAGGACATATTTAATGCATGAGTACAAATTAATAATATAGAGTAATAAATATTATTCAAATGTATGTAAGTACTTGTTATATAGTGATCCGACAAAACCTTAATGATGTTTGGATTTTCTCAGTCGTGTAAGTATCTCATGAAATAATAAGTACCTATCTCATATAAATGTAACTCAACTATCCCATATCCAAATACTAGAATTTGACGGATCATGATTTTACACGCAGCAATTATAATTCCATATTCCCGGTACCCTGAAGAAAGTCAGAGGATAATTTTGTATTTACATACTTTAGCAACATTATACTGAAACTGCTAAAGTTCTGCCCAAATCTAAAACAAACTATTTTGAAGTTTGTTTTTAATATACAATGTAAATCTCTCATTGGCCGTAAGTTAGATTTTTAAGGTTAGAACTATTTATAAATAAGGGATGTTGATTTTGTTCAAAAAAAAAAAAAATGGTTTGACTTACTCAAAATAATGTAAATATGATTTGGATACGGTTCGATAATATCTCAATATGGACTTGACCACGTAAATATACTTTTATACCAACTTATAACTTCTTTTCCACTACTATAATAATTAATAATGATATTTTTTTATGATAGAATAAAATTAATGTTTTCATAGTTCTTTGTTTCGAATATGACTGTTATATAAGTAGGTACTACAAAATCTTTGTGGTTTAACCGCTTTTTATTTATTAGAATATGAAATGGTTTGTGCATTTCGTTGTTATATAAAAATGAAAATTATTTAAATCCAAGTTATTTAAAGCAGGTACCTCTATTATGAAACTTCAAATAAAGTGACCACTAAATCACATGTTAACCAGTCTAATCATTGCTTACCATATTTCCGAATTTGCAAAAACTTTTTAATAAAATAAAATAATGATTTGTTTAAACTTTGTTTCCTTCTGCGACTAACTTAGTTTTGATTGTTACCGGACAACGTCCGAGATGCTTATGACTTGCGTATCTCTGCCGCGTGCCTGTACTATAATCTATAATACAAATAAGGTGGTACAAATCCACCAAAAGTAGAGCTGCATGCAAATATCATAAAAAGCCATTGGTTGTGTACATTTTTCGAAACTAAGTTGGAATAAATATTCGAAATACAAAATAAAACACATAACTAACATACTAGGGAAAGTACCTATAATTAGCCAAAATCAAAGGGTATGCTTCAAATCTCCAACGCTGCGCTGCATTATCACCTGACTAAATGTTATCAGTAAGTTACTCAAAATAAATTCAGATAAAAATATCTTATATTTTCAACTATACATTACCAACATTACAAAAAAAGGTGTTCGAGAAGTTACTTTAAACTCTGGCAATATTGTAAGACATCAATAAATCTGCGTCTTTATCTTGATTGTTAAATAGAGAATAAAAGTTTTAAGTTTGTGATTAGTGAAACATAATCTTCCTTTGTTTTGAGTAGAAGGGTAAAAGAAAACTGTGCTTGTCGGAAAATTGCAAGAGATCGACTTTTCCCTACAATGAAACGTGCGTGTGCGTGTCGTAACGCGGTATTTGACATGAGTCACAACGAGTGCGAGCCACCTCACGTGTCGGAACTTACCTCGCCAGTGGCGTCGTCGTCGCTGCAGTCTGCAGCGCGGCTCACGCAGGTAGCCGGGAGCGGTCACAGCGGGCGCAGGTTGCAGCTGCTGGTGCACTAACACTCACTAGCAAATATTCGGCTAACCTTGATGCGAATCGGCGCACTCCGGGTTCCATGGGACGACTGTCGTCGCTAGAGACGGGCCGGAGGGCTCGCTTCAGGCGCGTTGTGGGCGCGCGGTGCGCACTCGCACGAGTTGGCTCGGCTCGGGCCGGGCGGCCGGCGCATCGGCGCGCCGCCACCGGCGTGTGTTCGCGAGGCTGCGGCGCGGCGGCCGCGCTACATGTCACTGTTCGGCGAGCGCGCTCCTCGCGCCTTGGTCACCGACTCTCAGTGGCGTCGCCGTCCTACTGTCTGCCCGACGACCGGCGGCGCGCGTTGCACCGCCCCGCTGCACTCCGCCTGCCCCCGGAGCGCCCCGCGCACCCGCGCGCGCCCGCCCCGCCCCGAACAATTTTCCGCATCGGGCGGGAAAAATCGATTGTGCAGCGAGCCCCGAATAATTTCGGCAAGACGCACGGCGCCCTTGCGTCCTCCCGCCGCTGTCGTAGGCCGATACGGTCAAGCGCACTGCCTTTCACTCCGTGGCGCCCGGGTTTACCAGCGAGCTCTAGCTGAACACTATCTGTAATTTATCTTAGCACAGATATTATTTTATTACAATACTTAACTGAAACTTATATAGTATAAGACAGAATTAATTTCATCAAACATTTAATTTTGTTAATTCAATAATGTCTATTTCATAATAACTTTATAGTATGAAATAGAGATGTTTTGATTAGTTTAGACATCTATAGTTCTTGAAAAAGTTAAGTAAACCTGCCACCTAAGTTTAGAGATCTACGTAGATATTCCACGAAAACGAAGAGCATGCTCTCGACTTGAGTCAGTTGGAGAACTTTCTCACCAACTATTTAATGAAAATAAGTGATGATTCAGATAAAATATATCTACGTAACTTCAGAGTTCAAAAACTTATGTTTTTACTAAGCTATGAAATGAGTCAGTTTTCATTTTCAAGGATTTTAAAAACCAACAATGTCTTTGATTCAAAGACGTTTAATATTTTCGTCAGTTTGATCTAATCGTATATTCTTTGTGTTTGGCTCTATCTTAGTCACCCTGTATGAGATCAGGCCCTTTCCAAGGACACCAAGCCACCACCTGAAGCGCTTTAGTGTATATTCGTATAGTAAAATGGCATTGCAACCATCAATCAAATAACTAGTATAGTGAAAGGATTCAGTGCTTTTCTAAAAGCTTTTAGAAAAATGTTGCACTAAGCTCAGGACTTAGGCATCTTATACTGTTATTTTTCATATAAATCTGTCACTATGATAAACGTAGGTAATACTAAAATTAGCGAGTAAACCAGGTTCAATTATTTGAGGTTTAAGATTAATTATTTCTGATAAGAATTTACAAATTCACTTACTCATTCTATGATCAGAACTGCTATTGGGACTCCATTAGTACTTTTGTCCGTTGAACATAATAAAAACACGTTCACGACGGTATTCTTCATTCTTCTGATACATTCTCAGTGGATAGATCTTTGAAGATACCAAGTCCACGTCACATGCCTGCGTTTTGTAAGTATTTAGTATTCCGCGTGGCATGTTGCAAGCTCTTATTGGAACATTAACCGACGGGATGGGTTCCCAACGAGTCACACCAGATCCTGTCAGAGTGTGACTCGTTGGGATTTTTTTCCTATCGAGTACACTGTTACTAAAGTGTTACACGTTGTTAACAGTGTCAGTCGCAACGAGTCATACCAATTTAATTTCCTAGATGAAACATTTTTGGTTCTAGGGCATGCCGGTTTTCCTCACTATGTTTTCCGTCGCTGTTTTGTTTATACACACATAGATTTTTCATTGATGCTACCTGGTTCAAACCATCACATCTCTGAGACGGAAGTCGGGGCAGCGCCCTCTAGGCCGCGCGACGAAAGAAGCCCAAGATCGTTCGTCATTACACTCTTTTTAATGGTGGCATGCCCACCTGCTGTTACAGGCAATTGATTATAAATAATCATTTTCACCAGAATCAAAAAGGAGATTATATAAACTTTAATCTCCTTTTTGATTCTGGTCTGGTTCTGATCTAACACAAGAATGCTAAGTGCAGTACCTATTTGCCTCCTTTACGGGTTATTGGACGGATCAAGACATCCTTTAGAAAAGGTAAAGGAATTACTGCGTAAAAAAATTAAATAATACCAACACATTTTATAGCTGAACTGTGTAAAGGTAATTTGAACTTCTTATCCATTGATCGGATTGCTTAGTTGGTTTTTTAAGCTCTTATTAACTTAAGACTAAGCGAACGATATAAAGTGCCTAAGTAATATATATTATACTTATATCTTATGTATGGTTACATTCAAAATATTCAATTGATATTATTTTCGAATTAGAAAAATATCAAGCTTACAATTTACATCAAAATACTAACATTCTTAAACTTAAACGTAAATACAGTCAAGTTGGTAACTAATACTATTTTTTTTTTCTGTAAAACGGCTTGGCGGTTAAAAAAAAAGTAATTTGAACAAGTTATAATTTGCGTCTCAACCTACGTTTCGCTTCATGCAATTTCTAATTCTTAGAATGTTACAACAGTGAATTGGTCGGGTGTTGTGTTACACCATTTTATGGGTAAATGAATTGGAATGCACTTACTACTCTGTCAAGAAAGTACCTACCGGGAAAAGATCAATATTACACAAAATGTTAGTTATTCATCTAAATTTATTTTATCGCCTTCAAAGTATGCTCCTTCAGAAACAATACACTTACGCCAAATAATAGTCCAATCATCACATTTTTTAAACGCTATTTCCGGAATTGAGTTCAGTTCTCGTCGCGAATTCTCCTTTATGTCTTCTACCGAATGAAAACGTGAGCCACGAAGTGGTAATTTGAGTTTAGGAAAAAGGAAGAAGTCGGCTGGAGCCATATTTGGTGAATAAGGTGGTTGCTCGATAGTATTTGTTGAGTTTTTGGTCAAAAATTCGATAACAATTATGGCCTTGTGCGATGGCGCATTATCGTGATGCAAAATCCAAGAATTTTCTTTCCACAAATCTGGCCTTTTTCGCCGAATTTGCTCTCTTAAACGCCGCATAACGCTCAAATAATATTCTTTATTTACCGTTTCACCTTCCGGCTAGAATTCCGAGTGCACAACACCTCGATAGTCAAAGAAAACAGTCAACATGACTTTAACTTTTGATCGACTTTGGCGTGGTTTTTTCGGTTTCGGTTCAGTTGGGAGGCGCCACTCCGAAGCCTGTTGACTAGTTTGCATGTCAAACTCGTAAACCCACGTCTCGTCACCAGTAACAATGCGTTTCATGAATGTTGGGTCGGAATTGACTCTTTCTAGCATGTCCTCAGCGACTCTTATGCGATTGATTTTTTGGATAAAATTCAGGTCTTTTGGGACTAGCCGAGCAGCAACATGTTTCATACAAAGTGATTATTTAAAATGGTGCGGATCGACTCGTGAGACACAGAAAGTTCAGCGGCTATCTCTCTCAAATTTGAATTTTGCTTGAACTTTTGCGACGTTAACTTCAGTTGAAGATGTTGATGGCCTACCAGAGCGAGGCAAATCTTCTATCACATCCCCACCGCTTTTAAACGTTTTGTACCACTCATAAGCACGTGTTTTTGATAAAGTCGATTCACCGTAAGCCTTCTGTAACATTTTCTGTGACTCCAAACACGAAATTCCGTTGGCGATGCAAAATTTAAGACAAACTCTTTGTTCGATATTTTTGTCCATAGTGAAATTCGCAGTACACACTAGATATGATCTAACTAAAAACAGCACTATAATAAATATAAACAACAGATGCAACTCAAAATCCGCGCCAAAATGGAAAACAGTTGTGCCAATCAAACAGCAAAAAAATAAACAAAAAATTGAATTGGGAACCATAGACAAATTATCCATTCCCGATACTTTTTTGACTGAATGTATATAGAACTTTTTACATAAGACGCTTCCAAATGATGTCACTAATTTCATTGATAAATGAAACTAGTGACATCATCACTTATGCGCTGTTCAAATGGACAAGCAAAAAAATAGATATTTTTATTGTTTTTAAACGTTCATATCTCACTCAATAGATCGATAGTCTCTTAATGGTTGCCAGTAGTTGATCGATGGAGGTGACCTTGGCCCGCCATGACACTCTTTAGGAACTAAACAAGTGTTTACGGTAAAAACAAAATTAGGGCCATCTAGGGTGAGTAGAAATACATCAAAGCCAATGCCAATAGGTATTTATTCATTGTAATCGCAAGGAAGGGTCATTTAGAATCTTACATTTACAAACAGTGAATTTTAATGATTACTCACGGGACGTTCAGACCATGAATCTCATTTCACCTCACCGGAAAATGTATGTTTTTGGTAAATTACATTTTTATCTTCAACTATGACGACCTCTGTGGCGCAGTGGGGGAAGGCCCGTCTGAGACGCAGAAGGTTGCGGGTTCGATTTCCGTTGCGGGACAAATGTTTGCATCTGCAAATATTTAGCTCGGGTCTGGGTGTTTTCTATCTATAATAAGTATGTATTTACAAAAAAATATATATATATATGTAAAGTAGTATATCAGTCATGTAGTTACCATAACACAAACTCTGCTTACTTTGGGGCTAGATGATGTTGTGTGAAAATGTCCAGCAATATATATATAATATATTAAAAATTGTAAAACATTATGCAAAGGGTTGATTCGAATGGGTCATATGAAGTTTTAATTTTACTCGGAGCATGATAACTGCCTTTTTATCGTGTGGTAGTAAAGATTACATAAAATCACTTCAGCAGAATCTGGGTGTTGAAAATACTACGCCCACTTCTCAATTATAGAGCAGATTTTAGAAAAGTGATGTTGAAAGACATCACTTTGACACAGTTTATTGTAGGCGTAAGCCGGATTATTTTCCTTTGGGTTGATAACCGATTTGCTTAGCTTGAATAGTTTTTATCTTATTGATGATAATAATAAATAATAAATATGCTGGTATTTTTTTTAACAAAGCATCATCTAGCCCCAAACTAAGGAGAGCTTGTATTATGGGAACTACATGATTGTTATACTACTTAGATACTTTTTTTTTGTAAATACTTTCATAATTATGCATAGAAAACACCCAGACCCGAGACAAATATTTGCAGAGCATACAAACATTAGTCCCGTGGCGGGAATCGAACCTGCAACCTTCTGCGTCTCAGGCGGGCTGCGTCTCAGGCGGGACTGTGGCCCACTGTGCCACAGAGGTACATATTTATACCAGTCTAATCTAAGCTTGGGCACCTACTGTCATTTGTATGGTTCCGAAGCCAAAAGGAAACGGAGCCCTTATTGTTTAAACATGTCCGTTTGTCTGTCTGTCTGTTAATCCGTTCGGATGTCACACCCCGATTTTGTTTGAGTGGTATCAAGATAACATTTAATACGCAGACGTGTTTCATTAACCTAAAAACTAACATTAAAAAATAAAATACCTATATGCCATACTTGGGAGATGATTATTTTCACTGCACCCCAATCTCATTTTACTAAACATTTTTTATTTTCAGCTTTCGCCCAGTATTTTAAGGCTTCAAAGTAGCAAACGTTGTGTCCACCCCTTTTTGGGCCTAGATGAATGAAACAAAGTTTTTAGAAAAGCATTTGATAAGAATTACCAAATAAAAATTGTTCATATAAATAAATAAATAATGCTGGTCATTTTTCACAAAGCATCATCTAGCCCCAAAGTAAGCAGAACTTGTGTTATGGGAACAAAATGAACTTTTTTTTTGTAAATACATACAAATTATACAAAGAAAACAATCAGATCCCGAGACAAATGTTTGTATATGTAAACATTTGTCCCGAGGCGGGAATCGAACCCGCAACCTTCTGCGTCTCAGGCGGGATCATACAAAACAAAGACAACACGCTCATAACTGTCTTCCCCATGGTGGACTTCCTCAGATATATACTATGTGAGTAGATCTTTGAGAATACCAAGTAGGGGGTAGTCAGAGGCACGTCCAAACATTAAATTTGGTACATGCCTGCGTTTTAAAGTTAGCATTCCACGTGACAAGTTGCAAGCCCATCGCCGCTTATTGGAACAATAACTGTTGGCACATGCCTTCGAATTTTTAGTTCAGTAGTTTAGGGCATGCCGATTTTTCCTTCACCGTTTTGAGCACGTGTTAATGCGCACGACCTCCGGATCAGAAGTCGGGGTACCGCCCACTAGGCCAACACGGCTATATTATTATGGATTTACAAAGATAACTTATCGATAGTTATAAGGCAAATTCGTGGCCCTAACTTAGTGTGTCAGGACACTTCTAGGGCATTTCTTCTTTATTTCAAATAAATAAGTCGGTTATAAGGCTAGCTAGGATGTTATCAATTTATATATTTTGAGTTAGCTTTATCAAAACTAATTAAATTTAATTAAACTAAAAAAAAAAAAAATTTCTGCTTCCTATCGCTACCTTTTTTTGTCAGCCAGTCACTTCAATTGAATTCAAAACATCACACCTGCATTATTACATAAGTAAGATGAGATCTTTTTGTCGGAAATGAATGCAAACGCAAACTAAGCACGGCCCGTTCCAAGAATGATGTATGGGGTAACGGAGTATGGGAATAATTACCCACTGAACAGTTCATAGTACGTAGGTAAGTTACTTGTCTGCGACATTATGCTAAGTCCATTAGTGTTCCAATAAGCGACGATGGGCTTGTAACCTGTCACGTGGGCATATGCCAAATGTAATTTTTGGACGCGGTTTTTAATACCTTACTTAGTATACTCAAAGATCCACTCACTGAGTATGTATTTGAGGGTGTTCATCAAGAAGAATTCAGTAATGAGCGTGTTTTTATCTTTCTAAAAAATAATCCCATGTTTTCGTTCCATATAGCCATTTTGCAAGTGTTATTAGGAAGAAAGAAAATCCTGGAAATGTTTTAGTTTCAACGCATGAAAAGATTTGAAAAATCTACTGACAAATACAAACTACTCTACTGCAGCTCAACCTATTTTAAAGACGATTTTAAAAAGGAGAAGATTCTTAAGCCCGTTTTCGTAAACTGAATCCGTACATCACTGAGATTTTTTTACCTACTGCCATTAATGGTTTCAACAAAACGATGTACTTACGTTACCTACCTAATTGATATTTAGTCTTGTGAGTTAGAAACCAAATTGAAGACGGTATTTTAAATTTAAAAAAAAATGTATCTATAGGTTCTGCCAGACACGATAAATTTCGTTTATTTGTACGCGACCTCTCATTTGCGTGTTCAAACCCTTCGTCTGCGATCCCCATTTGTTTCGAGTGCGTGAATGTTCAGGGCGCATGCATCACGCGCGTGTGAATGTCTGAATAATTTTTTGTGTCTCGTCTACTTTTTATAGCTCAAAAAGCTTAGTATGATCCATTTTTGAGCGGGCCATACGCGTTCGTGACCTCATCGTGGATGAAATGTTTGTGATTTCGGAACTGCTCTTAAGATAAAACTATATTAATGAGTAGATCCGGTTTGATGTTTTTGAACCACAAACTCCTTTAAAGTATTTATGATCACTCAATTTAGTCGTATGAATGATGAATAAATTATCTGAAAACCTGTTGATTATTAAATTATCAATTGTTTTTTAATTTTAAATGTAAAAATTTTAAATTTAATAACGAATATAATTTATTTTATAATAACAAGAATCGTACCCAAATTTAGAAAACACACTAAATAAGAGTAGCGGGTAACTCCTAGAGCAAACACATGTACTATTGACCTCGGTGGCGTGGCGGGCAAGTAGCCAGCTGCGACACAAGAGGTGCGCCTTCGATTCCCGCTGCGGGACAAATGTCTGCAAATATTTTTTCTGGGTGTGGGTATTGTGGTACCACGGTACTCGTAGTTTCTGATACACACGATACAGGGAATCTTAATTTGGTATCAGGAGTATATGTATGTGTCTGTTTATTTATTATTTATTAATCAAAACATGCAAGTTTCAAAGAAAATACAGGCTAGTAAACAAAAACAGTTCAAGTAGAGGCCAAATTGAAAGCAAGACGATGTCAATGACATTTTGAGGATAACTCGATAGTCTCCGAAAACGTACAAATTTACTACAAAAAGTACAAAACCTTTTAATAGACGAGATAGTTCTACTATTTGCACTATGCCTTCATTGCTTTTGGACGATTCATATCCTATTAAAGTATAATTTTAATGCACGTTATGGGCATTATTTGATAAATAAAGATTTATTCATAATATTTTCCTGAATATTGTTGTTTTCCACCGTTAAAGTATTTTATTAAAAAAACATTAAAATCGGTTCACAATTAGCTAAGATATTGCGTAACATACTCGTCCACACAAAAATTTGAGATACTCCTTTTTTTTAAATCGGTTGAAAACTTACAACTATTTATAATTGTCAAAAGTATCGAATTAGCTGTTACCATTTATAGGGTAATTTAACATTATTTATCAATCAGTTTGTTTATTAATATGCTTAATAGTTATAGCTAACCGAATTAAATATGTTTAAATTATTTTTAGAATGACGAAGCATAGCCAATTCTAGTTTTATTAGAAAGTTTCAAAAGTTCAAAATAACTGTAAATTGCGGTTGATGTGATATAATCATGTAAAATAGTATAATTATGAAAGGTGGGCCTTGCAGACGCATTCATAGACAGACAAGGCCAGACTGCCTTTGCTGGTCAATGAACTTTATTTCGGCGTCTAGAATCTAGAGGCAACGGCAGTCTAGTAAAAATATTTTTACAAGCAAGCTGAATAAAAAGTTTAAGCTCAGCAAAAATATTAAAAGAGCGGGGAATTTTATAAAAATAGTCTTTAGGACATACTTAACCGAATGACAAAACGGGACCCTTATAGTTTCGTCGTGTCCGTCCGTCCGTCAGACCAATTTCTCCCTGAGTTTAATCGTACTGAGATATAATTTGTTTCACAGACGTGCTCTTAAATAACTCAAAAACAGATATAACAAAATAAAGCAAACTTTTACATATTTTATACCCTTATTACGTGTGGGGTATCATTGAACAGGTCTTAAGAATAATGACAAGGTTTCTTTAACTATTTTATTGAGTTGAGTTGAGAGTATGAGTTTCAGAGTAATAAAATATGGGGCAAATCTTTAAACTTTCTAACCTTAAGTATGTCCGAAGAGTCTAGAATCTATTTTCACGTTTTTGCATGTAATAAAAACTGCCAACGAAATTTGTACTGTCTGATTTTCCAAGGATTACTTTTTGAGACTGAGGCATGCAACTTCAGGCTCCAAAAAAGGCTTGTGCAGTTTAGTTTCAATACATTTCAAAAAGTTACTTTTTTAAATTTAAACTTGAATGACCTCCTTGGGGCGGCGGGCGAATAGCCGGCTGAGACGAAGAAGGTGTGGGTTAGATTCCCACTGCGGGACAAATGTTTGCATGCTATGTAGATATTTGTTCCGGGTCTGGATGGTACCATGTTACTGGTAGCTCCATATACTCATGACACAGGTATTCCTATGGTGGAGTCAGGACTCTGTATGTCACTGTTGGGTGTTTTTTATTATTATTAGAAATAAATCATGAAGCTGTGTAGGTATGTATATTGTGGAGTTATTTCAAAATTGCGTGTCTACATCAACATGGATTTGACTTGTGAAAATGTTCGTAGTATAATTACTAGATAGAGTGAATCATTTATTTGCAACTACTTATTAATTAAGTACATAACTAATATGGTTGAACTGCTCAGCATAAAGCGCCCCAGGCACGATTTTAATTGCAAATTACACTCAGCTCAGCAGAGCCTTTCTCGGCTTCAAAGTGATTTGGCGATGAAGAACTATGCAAGACGACTATTTATATGGTCTTTCAAGATGAACCGAAACTAACCAAAGTGGCGCGCGTGAAAAGTGTCGCTAAGCGTATGATTGTTTCTTTTTTAATAAAACTGGACACGTGACTACTGTTTCATACGTCATACAGTGAATAGACTAGTGATTGGTACACGACCATTTATTTGCCGGAAGTTATTGACGAACTCCGTAAAAATAATCGTAAACCCCGTATAATCTTGCACCAGGACAATGCCAGCTCTCACACGGCCAGACAGACAAATAAATGTTTGAAGGTGAAAAACGAAAAACTTTTGAGCCATCCTGCATACAGTCCCGACCTTGTGACTTCTATCTGCTTCCAAAAATTAAGAACCAAACAAGCGGTAAACGATTTTCGTCACCAGAAGAGGCTGTCGAAGAGTATGAAAAACATGTTTCCAAGGTCACCACAGAGAAGTGGCATTAATGTTTTCAAAATTGCTTTATTCGTATGAAAAAGTGCATTAACGGTAACGGAGAATATTTTGTGGATCAATTAATTCATATTTGACCTTCCATAGTACTTTTTTCTTATTCATTCCAGAAATTTTTGTATATACCTAAATACCACAAACGAATAAAAAAAGATTGAATGTTGAATGGGTACGTCGAACGTTGATGTTTTCAAGTGGGACGCCAGACACATTAGCAAGAATTCCTTACTGACTGGTGTGACTTCTTTTGTAAGGTTTGAAGTCTAGCCTAAGACCTAGTCCCATTAATAATACCGAACGGTTCATGTCTCGGAGTCAAAATATTAAATGTCGCCTCGAGGCACAAATGAACCAATGTCTAGAAAAATCGCATACGCTTAAAATATTAAATGGAGGTTCGTAGTGTGAAAAAAAAGCTAGACTTAGAAGATAGATAGGTAGATTTGTCACTCTGCAGTTTACACCGCAAATGGTGCGTTTTTTGCATACGCTTAAAATATTAAATGGAGGTTCGTAGTGTGAAAAAAAAGCCTAGACTTAGAAGATAGATAGCTAGATTTGTCACTCTGCAGTTTACACCGCAAATGGTGCGTTTTTTTAATTATTGTAGGTTACGAGAATTTTGACTTTTTAATCTGTTTATAAATACAACACAAATCGTTATGTTGATTTCAGATTTACCGTTAATTATTTGCTATCGGTAAGATGCTTTAGGATGAATAAGAAAATATTATTTTTACCGCGACGTAAGGAGTATAAGTTAGCCGTAAGAGGTTAGTGAATTTATATATGTTACAATATCTTCGGAACGTCCTATTGAAATGCGTTTTTAATTAATCGTTTTTCGAACTATTTTTATAACATTGTATTGTTTATTTGTATTGTATTATAACATACTAACAGTAGTATCACGGTAAAAAAACCAATGCACTTATAGTTTATTTTTCTTTTGTTTAACATAACTTAATCTCCCGTGGCGTTTCTACCACTGTTTGATAAGAAACCAAGCAAGATAGTTTTAGAAGAAAATTAAAATATTTTAAAAAATATAACTCTCCTCAAATGTGTGTCTATTCAAAATTTCGATTAATCTAGTTGATATATTATCTAGTGTCTTAATTAGTTTAAATAAGATTTCTAGTAACAGCTATGTTAAAATAATATTTCAAAACATATGTTAAGCTTAAGCTTACAAGCTGATCGCAAACTTTTTTGATGTGTGTATGTAGGTAATTGTAAATCTAGCCAAAGGATAGATAGATAGATAAGGTCATCACTTTGCTGATTGACTTCTAAATTAATTGACATTGTGTCGCATATTTTTAATTATAATTTGTGCATAAATAAAGTCATTAGCATAAAGTAGGTACGTAAATATATTATAACTGACAGTTGCTTGGTGTAGTCTTTTAGAAGCATGGGTAATACTTTCTTTTGCTCTACCGGACGAGAATAGAAAAGACTTTCACTCCACTAACTTTAATAGTGAAGTCCCACGCGTAAAAACGTCTCTAACACACAAACACACTGCCACTGCCGATCGCCCGCCATTTTAGAACCTCTGTGGCGCAAAGGACGAAGACCCGCCTGAGACGCCGAAATTTGCGGGTTCGATTTCCGGCGCGGGATAAATGTTCTATCTGCGAATATTTGTCTCGGGTTATAATATTCTATGTATTTACAAAAAACATATATAAACATTACAACCCAACATTATATTTGACACATGCCCGCGTTTGGCAAGTAGTAAGCATTCCACGTGACAGGTTGCAAGCCCATCGCCGCTTATTGGAACGCTAACTGATGGCACATGCCGGTTTTATATTTCTAGGGTATGCCGGTTTCCTCAAGATGTTTTCCTACACCGTTTAAGTACGTGTTAATGCGAACTGATTTTTTTTTTGAGTTAAATTGTATCGATTGGCAAAATCTATTGGTGCATGACTGGGTTCAAACACCTTCAGATCCAAAGTTAAATTTTTGCACCAAACAAGTGTAAACATTTTAAAAGTTTTGAGATCCGTACCTCTACAATTTAAGAAAATGAACCATACACGTGCCTACCAGGTACATCGCAAAGCAACAATGTTTTATATTTAATTATTGTTCCTCTTATTCATAAATGAACACAGGCTTACGCTTGAAAATGTACATTTGTCAATGGAGCCACAGCTGACAACTTAAAGGTATTTTTTACATTATTGTTTAAAAAAAGAAATCATCTTATTTTTATATATAAATCAATACGATTACGGCGGTAGATATATGTTAGTGTATCTACGTAGATGAGAGAAGGCACCAGCCAATTCTGACTTATTCTGTCTGATTTAGGTGTCCATTAGTTAGTGGCGATTAGCTAACTAACGGGCACCTAAAAGTTCCATTAATGAATTACAGCAAAAGGGGGCACGAGTGGTGCGAAGGGCTCTACATTTTAAAGGTTTTTATTAAAAAAAAAACTTAATAAAAAGGCATACTATAAAATATCTGATTATTTAGATAATAAAATCTCTTGGGATTGAAAATGCTCCAACTGTTGTTTTGTAAAAGGATCATTAAAAAGAATAACCACCCTTGTTTTCTTGCCTTTCTTTCCTGGCAGTAGATAAAACCAACGTTTCAAAGTGGTCCTTGTGATTTTAATGAATAAATGAATTTTGACTTTGACTTTGGTACTCTTGCACCTTATTGCTTCCACCCTTGGCTATTGGTGACATTTTTCAAAATTAATCTTTTCACCAAACAAATTAATAGGTAATTTTATTACTTAACATATTTTGAAGCTTTTGGAAATCGATGTATGAAAGTTCATAAAGTTGAAAGCAATATATTTGGGGACGCTAGGAAGAACGTCCCTAATTGTTTTTTTATGAAAATAAATTTATATAAAATGTGAAGTTACCTGAACGGTAAAAAGAAACGCTCTTTTTGCATCGAAGTCGAAAAAAGGTGACAGAGAAAGAGTAGTTTAAAAACATACTATTACTAGGCGATTATTAAAACATATGAACGTCTCACCTTGTCCTTGACGTCGCGTGCTTCTGTTATCTTACCTAACCACTTCACAATGATGATCTCTACCACATTCCACTTACATATACGTTTTTACGTCTAAATTGGCGAACAATTCCAAACATAGCCTACATCACGCAAGTAGCGCATCGAAAATCACTTAGATTAACAAGTGTCGCTACATATTTTTCAGTACCAATTAAATCTACAGGTGGACTTTGTAGTGGCGCCTTAAATAAGAGAAATGATCAACAAATACCTGTGTATGAGACTTAGATGCTGAAAATAAGCCTATTCCGTTGAAATCTACCTCCCTTCGAATTTATACGATCGTATCAATTCTTATTACTTAATTAGCTCCTACTAGACAACCTAGGTACAATGCCACAGTTTAGTATTTTCGTAGATAGAGCCCGACGACCTTGAAAAGCTCTCAATAAAGTTAGCAATATTGTTGTAAAGCGGTGCTCATGAATTGTGTGACGTCAGAGAAAAAGCTGGAAAACAAAATGCAAAGCTGTGAACATGTGAGCGGTTCGTATGGAAAACGAAAGTACGCGAGCTTCATTCAGAAGTTGGCGAGCTCGCGGCTGCAGCAATAGCTCAAATGTTAGAAACAAGCGGTCTTGGATGAGGTTTCTCCGAATTCGTAGATGCTTTTGCCCCAGTATAGTAACTATACAGTTTGTTATTTGCGATAAAGTTTATATATGTCTTAGCTTACCAAAGTATGAGGGAGGAATCTAGTCAAAAACTAGAGTGAATGTAGAGTACAAGGAGCTCAGTAGATTGTGAGGTTTTCTTTTATGTCTGTGGCAGGCCGGGCTATGTAAGTTCCCTGACGCTTTTATTTTCTTGTATATGTAAAGCCTGTATTAGAGCGATAGTTAACGCATTTTCAGCAAAATAGAAAAATAAATAAATAATGCTGGACATATTTCACACAGCATCATCTAGCCCCAAAGTAAGCAGAGCCTGTGTTATAGGAACCACACGACAGGACTACTTATATACATTGTAAATACATACATACTATATATGAAAACCGACCCGAGACAAATATTTGTCGCGGCGGGAATTGAACCCGCAACCTTGTGCGTCTCAAGCGGACCTTCGCGCACTGCGCCACAGAGGTCGTGGATAAATAGAAGTAGGTGATAACGCATATCAAATGTGATGTTATTCCGTTTCCTACATCCATGTTGTTTAACTTTGCTAGACTTAACTTAGTGCTTATAACGCGCCAGCGAATAATAGCAACAGTGAAAATGTTCTCATCGAAATACCTACAATGTTCTTGTATACAGAAAACTTGTTATTTTATACTACCTTTATAACTTTTTTTAGAAATCTCAGGGATTCTATTATAAACGTGCATTGTTCTAAAATATTCTGTGTTAACTGAAAGTTGTATATTTTTCAGATAAATAAAAAAAAACACGCTCGCTACTGTCTTCCCCATGGTGGACATCCTCAGGTACATACTCAGTGAGTAGATTTTTGAGGATACCAAGTATGGGGTAGTCAGAGGCACATACAAACATTACATTTGGTACATGCCCGCGTTTTGCAAGATAGCATTACAAGTGACAGGTTGCAAATCAATCGCCGCTTATTAGAACACTTATTGTTGGCACATGCTTTCGAATTTCTAGGGCATGCCGGTTTCCTTCACCGTTTTGAGAACGTGTTAATGCGCACATATTTTTTTCGATTGTGAAAAATCCATTGGTGCACGACCGGGTTCAAACCCACGACCTCCGGATCAGAAGTCGGGGTATCGCCAAACACCAAACAGAGACATACATAATCCTGATCCCACACTAGGATTCACGGGTATCAGGAACTATGAATACCATGATTCCACAACACCCAGGCCCGGAACAAATATCTGCAGAATATGCAAACATACTAACGAGTATATCCCGCAGCGATATAATCCGATCAAGTGACCGATCCGGAGAGTGGTCGTCGATTGATTGCATTAGATCGTGATTGCATTATATCAACTCTCTGCTAAAGTGCAGCCTCAAAGATCACGAATATATTTTCATCGAGGTATAGACGTATGCTACGACCCTTACGGTTATGTAATAGCCTAAATCCTTCTTAATTTTTAGTAATATGAAACAGACACTGTATGTCTGTTGGACTGGTAATATTTTTGTTTACAAGTATGTAAACAAATTACTGCCCACTTTCAGTCAAACGACTGAATTTAATTCGATGCTTCGCGCTATGAGACAAAATCATTGTTGTTTTCTACACGTTGGACTTCTTCAGATCCCGCACGCGCCCTGTCCGCCGCGACATCGAGGTCGTAAAGCCTCAAATTAGGAAGTATATTTTTTTTTATAAAAAAAATACCTAGGCAAAGCTACCTAGGTTCTTCTACGATTAAGAAACTAGAATCATCGACTCGAAATTAAGGTGATATTTAAATTTAACGTTTTTGAAAGTCGGTTAAATATCATTTTCAGACTTCTTGAGGTGCGCAATGTTGAACGGACCACTTAATAGACTAATTAATTGAGTGAGCGAAGCGAACGTAGAACCGTTTATTGAATCTTGGTGAAACCTTGGTAGGAAGGTAGGTTATACTAATATAATTTGGCGTTCAAAGATGAGCATAATCGATAGGGGGGTTTTTGAATTATGGGGTACGGGGGTTTTGGTAGTCGGATGAAAACGAGATCTCAGAGGGTATATGGGTATATGAGTTTATAACACGTCAAAACCTCGTCAAACGACGAAGTTCCATAAACAAGAATTCCATAGAAAAATTGTCGAAACGATGACCGATTCGACAAGTTTTGAACGTATTTGTAACGCAGCATAGGCTCTCAGTTACCCATTACCAAGCCGAAATCTACACATACTATATATTTTAACGAGTTACATTGCTGGGAAATGACTTTGATTTTTAGGCATTAAAAATGCTGTTTTTTGTAGCGTGCAAAGTAACGCACGCACGCTGACCTTGCGTTTGTGTGCGTGCTTCAGCACACGCACGAATCAAAACTGTGGTGTGCGTTAGAGTTTGATATTCGTTTCTGCAATTTCAAATGCGTAATTTGGTAAAGAAAATTAGAAAAAAATATAATGTTTGTTTGGAACACTTGGAATTAATTTCCATAAAGAACTCACTTGAGACTTTGACCCCCAATTAGTAGACCCCAATAAATAGATTACTAGATATACATAGTTTAGTAGAAAAAAATACATTTTGTTTCTTCTTCTTACAGGCATTTCGTTTGTCTTATGGTACAAACACGATAACTTTTTAAATAATAATTCATTTTAGTAAATCCTTCGCATATAATATATATGTAAAAATATTTGATAAAAATCTAATACATTTAATTGACATTTAAAAAAGATAAGATCTGTTTACACACATAATGTCCATCATAAAAAAATAACTGACCTACTTATTAACTGTTTATCTTTGCATAAGTAAGGCCTCTACAAAAATAATGTTGTTTTTTTTGTAGATATTTTGGGGAAAATTGCACATAATCAATATCGTTATAATTTAATAGTAAAAGCCCGCGAGATCAGGTTTAAAGTAACCTGCATATGGCCCAAGGTAATTTTTAACCAACAAATTGCAAATTTCATCAAAATAGCCGTTAGGTACATCACTAGTAAAAACTTAAATATTAAACAAACTTTATATAGGATAAACAAAATATACCTACTTATAAATTTTCAAGTTTTCGACGTTTGAATAGCAAATTGATAGTGGCTGTAGGTAACCGGAAAATGGTATATCCAATTCAGGCCTTTCGCGATTATACTAATATGGTGCTGAGGTAGTTATAATTAATAATTATTTATCAAGTAATTTCTGATAAATAAATATATTTCATATAACATAGTTAAGTCAGGGTTTCGGAAGGTAGCGGAAGCGTCATTATAAAATATGTGAATATTCGGCCACATATTGCTCAGTGGTAGCAGTTGGGGTTGGTGGCAAACCCTGGTGCTGCCAACCACATACTATCAGGTGGACCGTAGGTATGTATGCATGCTTATAAGAAAAGCATTGGCTTTTTCAGTTCTGATCACGAAAGTCTACAAAAATATTTACACTTTTTGCCAAAGAGATGAACACGTTTAAGCTGAATAACTGCGAATGACATGACTGCAATATTATTATAAATAACACTGATTATATTATTTTCTGTTTGATTTTGTCGTAACCGCTATGTTATGTGACGGCAACGTTAAATTAGAACACTGGCTTTAGTTCTAAAGATAAGCGAGTATATTATTTTTTCAAATATTTCCTTCACATAGCTGTCTGATATCTTTAATTAATATAGACATTAATTATATTCGTTTTTGGAAATTCCTATTCAGAGAGTCCTTCCTGTAAGGACAAAAAAAAGGAGGAAAAGTTTAAGTTGAGTAAATTCTCGTTATATTATTAGGTCGGTGTGCGTTATTTAAGAGTAAGTATAGCTATTTTTTTCGTGGCATAGTAGGTATAAACTATAAATATTAATTCCGATGGTGGCCCTAGGAACTGAAAATGACGGTCTCCTAAAAACTCTCTAGCACTAGTTCATACGAACATACTTTTCGTAGATACTACCACATTATAAGGTATTATTATTTTTAAAAGGGACACTAATTTGATAATTGTTATAGCTGGCTTTAGTCAGTCATGTAATAATGTACTTCAACGTCGTTTGCAAAGCGTTGGCACAACATTTTTATATTTCAACATTTCCTAACATTTTCTGATACAAATTGAGGAAAGTAAAGAGTCAAAGTATACTTTAAGATATAGAAGGAGGATGCATCAAACTACGAGTATGAACTATTTAAAAAATGCATGAATTATTTACTTAGTCCGAGTAACATCAGACCCTAGGCAGTAGGGTGTCGGTGACACTAATGTTTTCAATGTCACGGATTAGGGTCTACCTTATGTAAGTACTATGTATTATGTAAATATATAAGTACATAGCACTATTTCTATGAGCCACCCCAACGATTGTAATCTAGAGGGGCGAGCGTTTGAGGCGGACGGGCCAATCGCTGTGCTCCCGTGACCAGAAAAAGGGGTGGAGTTTCGCACCCCTAGTTTTCTAGGGGTTAGTGTGCTTCCGCAGCCAACCTAGTTTGCCGGTACCCCGCGCGTCTCGCCCGACACCCGCTAATTTAGAGATGATCAATCGGCCGCGCGCTGGCTTTACGTAACAGACCTCACACGAATTCTTCGTCTGGGTTGAGTCTGTCTGGCTTACTAGCTTGCCCTGTGACATGGTCTGGTACATAGGTACACAGTAGGTCCACGCATGGTCATTCTGCGGTGGCAGTTTGTGTAGGTACTTAATTACTGCGCCAAGCAACTGTGCAAAACACGATTGTAGAGCACAAAAGTTTAAGGAGCAATGAGACAAAGTCATAAAAACTTTTTCCGATTTTTTTTTATTTATATGGAGTACGCTATGATATTTGATAATTTTCTTTTTTCTGAACAGGGAATTGTTTTGGTGAGGTCCCATCAAAAAAATATTTAAATCGAATTCGTAGTTTTACCCATCGACCACCCAAATCTTAAATTAAGGTGTATCGAGGTACAATATGTATCCTGAAGTTGCCTCTAATCTCCTAAAGTTACAATTAGAATTCATTCAAATGAATTTGTATCTTCTCGACGAATGGCTTGAAATAAAAAGTCAGACATGTGTGTGTCGCCACGCGCAGTGTAGGGTCCCGTAGTTGCCCATAAACTTATATTTACAACCTGTTTTACACAACTAAAAACTTCATCTTCGTTTTATTATAATTTTAATTTCGTTATATATACTACTGCTGTTATTTTTTTCATATATTAAAAAAACAACCGTTGAGCCGGCAGGGGAACAATTGACTTTAACTTTAACTTTTTTTTAATTTTGTTATAAACTGGATAGACAAGAAAAAATAAATCATCCCCACTTTATATGTAGGAGAGGTACCCTAAAAAAATATTTTTCATGATTTTAATTTGACCACTTTGTCGGCTTGAGTAATATACCCATGACAAATAACAGTTTTCTACTAAGAGGTCTCTGAGTACTAGAAAGCCGCTAAAAGACAGACATACGGACGGACATGGCGAAACTATAAGGGTTGTTGACTATGAAACAATAAAAAATGGTTAAGAAAACCTCAAATTTAAAACCTATTCAATGATACCCCACACAAGGGGTTGCACTAAAATAATATTTTATCCCAGATTTAACGTGTACTTCCCTAGTATACATATCTTAAGTGGGGTAAACCATATTGAAGTCGGTATTTTGAGTTGAAAATCTAAATGTTTGCCGATTTAGATTACGGTACCCAAATTTAAGTCACATTATGGCATACAGAAGCGAGTTAACTTAGCTACATTGGCTAAGCGGCTTGGGGTTCCGCAACTAAATACTAAAACGACTTAATTTTCATTTAAGCCCTTTCAGTTTTAGCTCTTGTATATATGGGTGCCTTGTGGATTCGTCCAGCACCGACCAGCGGCCACCGGGGCGCCGGATGAATCATATCGCGTGGTGCCTAGCGCACCGCTCTGGCGACCAGACTGACAAGGGGTGCCTGCCAGCGTGCTGCGCCGACCGGACGATTCCACACAGCGGGTCGTGTGCGCCGATACTTATAAATGCCCATAATTCATTTCTATTTTTTGCTTAATAATTATTGTGTTTCAGCGATATACCATTTTTACTAAAACTAGAAGTTTGCCATATCTTACTTAAATGAGGCCATAAGTCAGTAGATACTGTTGATTGATTAAGTTTGACAGTAAATATATGTCGATGTAACAAAAGGTTGTACTTGCTCTGTCATCACCAGAAAAACTTTCTCAGACTAAGCTAGGCTCATAATGTACGGAACGTTGAACGCATTTTCGGCTCCCACTTGATTACTTCTTTAATCTTTTTTACTATGAGCGCAGTTACGCACGGTTGAATTAGGATTTCCCTCGATCGCAATACCTAGGTCATTGACTGTCTACGTTAATTTTGAATATTAGATTATAAATATGCCAATTACTAGCAGCTTTCAGCATTGATATTTAAAATGAATAGCGTAACAAATTTCATTTGGCTATTAGCTATAGAATTAAAACAATAGGTAGTGGTAGAAAATCCTTTTGAAATTTAAAAATACTGCTTAAATCGTCAATAATCACTAGTACCTAATTAGGTACATAAATTACCATCAAAAAACTGAAACCAAAAATTTCGAGTTATAGCATGACCCGAGACTTTTTATTGAATCGACAACACGTTTTCATACGACAACGCTGGCAATATACATTTTGGGAATTATTCACACTAAAATGGCTTATAGATACTATAGCCATTTTAGTATGAATAATAATATATTAATATATATATATAATATATTAATATATATATATAATATATATTCATATATTATGAATCGTAGGTATTTATTTATAATAGCGCCAAAGTTAACGACTGGCTTAAGTTAAAACATAATGCGAGTAAGAAGATTTATTTGATTGCCTTTTTTTGTAAACTGTTGTAGTGGACTCGTTCGGACGGTAAAAACGGATTTTAATTCAATTAAAATTTTAACGAGTTTCCTCGTTTAATATATTAGTATTATTCAAGAGAAAGCATTTAAAAGTTATCGAAATATTATCTAAATTAAAAAAAAAACGCCTTGTGAAGTGAATCACACAGTATGACTGACTCAATTCATACAATGATTAGAATAATAAAATTATTTGTAGAGTTTATGGAACGTGTATTCAGAGGACCATCGCCCTGCAGTCTGTTGTAAGGCTATTTTTAATAACCTACCACTTGTATAACTTAGAAAATGTTAATATCTGTTTGCTGTAGTACAGTGATTATCTTAGTAGGTAGGTGTATAGTTTAAGTATTTTACCGATTAAAATAAAAATATTATAAATGCGGACTTTTATTGATAGGGCGAACCACGTAGGTATTGTTGTTTGACAGAATTGTTTTTTTTTTCAGTCAATTCAATGATCCTGAAAAATAGACGCTCAGCCGGTTTTGGCGCTTATATATTTATTTCAAATATTTAAAAAAACTGTTATATTTGTTGAAGTAGGAAACACCTTTATTGAAACGGACAGGTTTTATCCTACAAATAGTATTTATGGATTTATCAAAGGTAGGTATTTTTCTGTTTACTCTCTCCCTTCAGGTAATGCAATTTCGGGAGAGGTTGTTGGAGTTGGCCTTAAGCTCGTACGAACGAACCAACGTTTTTAAGAAAATCTAGTTAAAATAAGAAGCTGAATATACGCAATTTACCAATAGGTAATATAATACTATAAAATCAAAATATAAAAGTAGTAATAAACATTAAAAACATAAAAGCACGTAAATTAATTATTTTTCTCTTCGTTACACTCTTGACACTAGGATTTGTTAAAAAATGTTTAGCCATTTGTCCCACACTTTCCTGATGTATTAAACACTCTAATACAGCCTAGATTCAGGCTGTCCATCTCCTATGCAATCTATGAGATCTCCGATCTATCTCTACTCTACACCACATGTCATTTTATGAATTATTTTGATGAATGAATTTATACTCAGGTATAATAATCTTGAAATCCGAAATAAATGTCCCCCGGCTGATCCGTATTAGGCGGCGTGCACACTGCGCTGTTGTGTGCGGGCGAGGGTAGTATTTAATACTATTATAGTCCAATATCGGCATCAGGAGATAGCGGAGATCGTGACGCGGCGACTGCGACGCGCCTTATCGCAGCATCGGCTTCGTGGCCGCCGTAAATAATGTGCAACTTTTCCCGCCACGCCCTCCATGCAACGGACACGAAACACCATGCAGTCGCCTCTAAACACTGCTTAAACGCATCTTATGAACCACCCATACTTCCGGCCGCCAACGCGACGCGACGACGACGTTGTCAATCGGTTGCTTTATAATCGCCAAGGAAAAGTTTCATATTATTATCCTAATGAGTGCTATGAATCAAAACAACACACTCACAAATATAATCCACATGACGGTCATTCTCAGATCTATACTTCTGTTCAGAGGGCCATGGGGGGTGAGTATCAAGCAAAACACTATAGGAAACCTATTTAATGAGTGACTGGTGTCTGAGCTAGGTTTTGAACCATTAAATTTGGCACATATCGACGTTTTACTTAGCTTTTAATTCCGCATGACAGGATGCAAGCCCATCGATGGCACATGTCTTCTAATTTCGGTTATAGAGCGTGGCGGTTTCAGTTGTTCCTATACCGGCACCGGCACTCAAAACTGAATTAGCATTATTAAGGAAGTATCGTTTTGAACTCCAGTGATTGTTTCTTTTTTGACGGAACAATAACCAAAAAAGAATGCAAGTATACCCATGCTGAAAAATATATTCACGAGTCTCTATGGTTTGATAGGCGCAACTAGACGGTGCCAGCGGTCGGCCAAACCACGGCAACACTCTATCGGAGTCGTGGCCGTAGCGTTGTTTTTGACTGAAAACGGTGCACGCGCGCTTCGTGCTTTGAGCCGGGCTACGTGATTGGCGATTTTGGGAGTCAGATATAATACACGTACTACCATCAATTAAATATTAAATGAGAAAGCATCAATTACCAAAACACAAATTATTTGATAAGCATTATTTGATATATCACATAAATCATCCGGTTTAAAGAGTATGAGTGTCGGTGAAAGGTCGGCAACGCGCGAGTACCTTCAGGCGTCCATAGGTTACGTTAACCGCTTACCGACAGGTGAGCCGTATACTAGTTTGCCCAGCGTCAGAATAAACACAACAAAAATGCATAAACCACAGTTTTGTGGCTCCAAAGCATCACTACAGCTAGCAAGACCTACCAGGCGCTCGGCGTCCGACTAAACGTGGCCGTGTTTACACGAGAATCCGACCACTAGCCAGCGGCTACAAAATCCAGGCGGATATTAAATTTATATCGACCACCGCATGTATTTTGAGGCTTTGAAACATCTTCATAGGAATACGCTCTGGACCTCAATATCGCATCAATTATTCTACTGAAGTGTGAATAAGCTATAATAATAATGAATTACGAATCATGAACACGTAGACCACGTGTTAGAAAAGTTAGTTTGAACAAAATATGGCAATTCATTGAGTTTTCTTGAGATTTTTTTATGTTAGGGACCATTCACGTTCAGGATAATGTATTCCTGGGCCACTGTATTTATTCTAATAATCATCACATAAACATCCCGTAGAAAGTAGTCCACTTCTAGAAATAGGCCTCTCCTAAAGAGTATTAGATACTATGAAGAACGATAGGTATAATTTCCCTGAATCACAGTCAATTGCATTTGAATATGTGGTAAAGATATCATAGAATCAAGCGAACGAACAATTAAATATTTTTAAATAATTTTATGTTTATCGTGAGTTTTGAGAGACCTTGGTAATAGTGACATTTTAAATGCAAATTATGCGTCTGTCTGGATCTAGCAATAATGAACGATCTACAGTGCCTAGCTACAAAAAGGTATTATTAGATTGAACATCAAGTCTTAGAGTACAGCCAGGAACAGAAGTAGATTAGCTATTTAGTTTTTGACCGCTTTTCTCCTTTGGGTTCTTCAACAAGGAAATAATAACCATAAATTGCAAGTAGCTAAGGATCAAAGCAAACCTTAAAAAGTAAATCAACAATCTTAATCAACATTAAGTTTTTAACTTTAGTCAAGGTATATATTATTTAAGTTATGTTACAAAATCGAAACTGTTAAGCAACTTTTGTCGCTGACCGTACAAATTTAGTCTTAAGATACCTAATCATTGGAGAGCATTATTTGAAGAACCATTTCAATTTATTTTTAACGAAGTGACGCATAACTATTTTTTTATTAGGTAAAATTGTAGATCAACTTGCTCCGTTAATACGTATTGTAAGTATTGTTATTCATGGACAATTTACGCAATAGATAAGTAGGTAGGTATAGGCAACCTAGCTATACTAGACACAGGTAATTAGGCAACTCAAGGTTATGAGGCTCATTTACATAGGTGTATGTTCCTCATGTTGAGTAATGAGAGTCGTGTTGGCCTAGTGAACGGTACTCTGACTTCCGTCCGAAGATCGGGATTCGAATCCGGTCGTGCACAAAAAGATTTCGCACTAGAAAAAGTTCGCGCATTAACACGTGCTAAAAAACGGTGAATAAATAAATAAATTAAATAAAAAATGCTGTACATTTTTCCAGACAGCATCATCTAGCCCCAAAGTAAGCAAAGCTTATGTTATGGGAACTACATGACTGATATACTTTTTTTTATAAATACATTCATATTATAATATACATAGAAAACACCCAGACCCGAGACAAATATTTGCTGATCATACAAACATTTGTCCCGCGGCGGGAAGTGAACCCGCAACCTTCTGCGTCTCAGGCTGGCCTTTACCCACTGCGCCACAGAGGTCGTCAGAGGAAACCGGCATGCGGAATCAAAAAAATAATAAGCGGCGGTGGGCTTGCAAACTTTCACGTGGTACACTTACTTATTTTAAATCGCAGACATGTGCCTATTATTATGTTTGGACATGCCTCTGAATACCTTGAATATATGAGGATGCCCGTCATTGGGAATCTATCGTGAACGTGTTTGTTTTGTTTTTGTTTTATCCCTGATGTTTCATTTTAATATACAAACAGCCGTAAACATACCGTTAAGGTGTTCGTAAGGAACTCATTCCCTCGACCGTTTTTTCGTTGACTTACGTTGCAAAATTGGCACTAGACTCTTACAAAAAATTGCAAAGCCTAATATTTCGCAAACGGATCCATGAATCGAAAAATGGTTTCCACTCTCCTGCAATATCTTTGAACGACCTATCTAACGACACCCAACACTATGGGATAGACAAAGAAAACATCCCCACGGGTGGAGTAAAAAAATATGTCAGTCGCGTGAATTTAAGACATATTTGAGTTTGGAAGTAACAGTCTCCATTTAACCAGATTTTAAGGATATAAATATCATAATATTTTAATTAACTATGGAAAGAACCTTAAAAATATATTTGATACAAAACTTAAAAAAAAAACTCTTACTTAAGTATTAGCGACCTAAAACGTACTCGTACTAACATGCATCTATAGTATATAAGAAATACTGTGTGTCTAAAACTTATTTAGGTTTTCTAAAAGATTGAAATTGTTTTTGGGATATAATTTAAATAATTTGGCGGTTCTACGCATTCTGGCCTTCTGCGGCCAAACGCATACTTGATTTACCAGTTATACCATCATGTATAACTACTTAATACCCCTACTTGGTATCCTCACATATCTGCTTACTGAGTAGATCACATCTAAGGATCTACATCACGGGGATTACAGTCGAGAGTATTTATGGTTTAATCGTGAACTTAGTAGTCCATTTTGAGCATCTTACATAATAATGATACCGATTAATGGGCTCCTAAAAACTTATATTATAAGAAATATTAAATAAGGTGTTATTTTCTTTATTTTATCTGTTGAAATTTATTAAAAGAAAATTGCACAAATTGAAAATAACTCTTAAGTACTACGATATGTTACTCAGATCACACACTTGCAAGTTTAGTATACTTCGAGGCAGCACACATCCAAGACAGACGCATTACAAATTCGTCTTTCCAGACAGTTGTTTCTATACCGACAGAAAGTTGTCCAACTAGTCTACGTAATTAATACCACGAAACCTGATTTCAAAGTCGCAGTAGATACAATTAGCTACTGTCACAGTGGTGCCAAATTTTACGCACCTTACACAATTTATCTGAAATGAAAATGTAGCTGCCATTCAATACAGGGTGCCCAGAACCATGAACCTACAATGATAGTAGAGTCGAATGCAGCTGTCTTCGAATAGAGGGTGACCATAACATGAACAATAAGCAAGAATTCTGAAGCAACAAAAAATAAACAATAGAAAATAATAAATATTTTTGTAAATACTGGTTTGTACAAATTTAGCTTATACACATTCGAATGACTTAACTAGATCTTGGCGTTGGCATCAATGCATTCACGTGACAGCCACTTGACAACCATCCCCCTTGTATTGCCACCGCGTCAGTTTGACCGGATCTTGAGAAACTGTTTGACATTATAGTTTCAGTTGCATTTAACATAGATTTGAGGTTGATATTGATATGGACCTTCAAAACCGGACAATGCGAAACGTTGTGTTCCGCAGAGATTTATATAACACTTTTTTTTATTAATTAAATTTTGAGTTTAAACATTTTTTTTATTATAAAATTATTAAAATTGTGTCACGTAGAATACTAAATACTATGCAAAAACGTTTAAATATAATGTTTAGACGTGTCTCTTACTATTCTGCCTACCCCCTACTATATCCCTACAGGTCTGCGTACTGAGCACAGATCTGAGGGTCTCCATCATGAGGTTGTTTTTTTACCGATTTATAATAAAGTTAACTGAATCCTATAAATATGAGATAACTATTCGATAACATCATCATTTATCTTTATAAGGGCGACAACTTATTTTACTTTATATGCAATACTCCCACTGCGTCTCCGAATACAAAACAATAATTTATTAAATTATTTCTCTTTTTACAATAACTGACCATCGCGTAATGACATAATTTCAAGAGGCTTACGTCCTTTGACTGCGGGAGAGACAATCGACTCGTATTGTAAGTGCGTTTTTTTCTGTTTTCATAAGTAGCAGATGTTCAAAGGTCATGGGCAGTCGCAAGGGTAGCTTTCCTACTCACACTTTTGATCGGAATGTTCTTATTATTTCCACCCGTTGTGACAGCTTTCGTATGAAAGCTGTTTGAGGAATTCGACCTTCGGTTGGAATTCCTCACGCATAATTTCCGACGCGATAATATTACATTTCATGCATCCCCAGTTTTCCCAGTGCAGTGTTGGCAGAGAGCGTAATGTATCAAAGCAACTCACATTACTTCTGTTTGACATATCATTATCATCATTTCACTGTTGGAAATACAGTATTCTCCAAAGAGAATACTTATTACTCCAGTCAGCGTCTGGAATCTAGTATGACCACTAATTTTGATTCCTACACTCATTAGAGTTTGGAAAATATAGAGATAGAGAGAGATGCAATAAAACAAAATTCCTCCACTTTAATTATAAAATATGTATATTAAACTAATGTATTTAGTACGGACCAGAAATGTAATCTGGTCCATACTAGTTTCATAGCGACGATCTCAGTGACGCAGTGCGAGAAGCTCTGCTTAGTTTGGGGCTGGATGATGCTGTGTGAATATTATTATAGCTGTCTGAAATAAATCATATTAAATATTACAAGCTGTTGCCAGCGGCTTTGCAAGCGTTAAGTCGTGTTTAAAAAAAATACTCTCATACACATTGTCACCCTCATTTCCCCCCACCCCTTAAAATGTAAAATCCAAAAATCCTGATACACGTCATTATTTATTTATGATGATTAAAGGGTAGCCCTTTAAAAATTAGATTAATTCAGTCAAGACAAAACGATTCTGCGAAATTTGTAAAACAGAAGTCAACGCTAAGAAGCCATTTTCTACATCAATGCTTACAAAAAACATATTATGACGATAGTTTAGATGGCGACTGATGGAAACTATAGTAAAAATGGATCAAAATAAATCTCAAGTAATAGCCCAATTTTTAGGCGATGTGCATCCCACATGCTTATGGGATGGTTACTGGGCTAAACTGGATGAAATTGCACCTGCCAATTCCGACTTATTTTGTGTTGTAGGCAGGTGGCGACGCATAAACGGGCCCCCATAAGTGCCGCCAGCAATGAGGCAACGTAAGGCCAACGTTGGTGTGTTGACGTAGACGCGGCGAGGGCCGGGCACTGCACAGTAGCATTCCTGGTGGCCGAACCAGCCGACAGTATAGTCATCTTCATCGCATAGGTAATCGCAGTGACGAAGGCGACAGAAGCCTGAACTAAGCCTACCTAGGCTTAACCAATGCGTATAGGATATCGTTGAGTGTAACGATATAATCAATAGAAGTTTCTGTTTACGAAATTTTCTAACTTTTATTGCAATACAATGTAAATGAAGTTCACACTGTTTATTAATGTTCAATTTCAGTTTTACGGTTTGTTCTTTGAATATTTAATAACGCATAGTATCTATTGATCCGTAACTCACAATAACACCTTACAATTGGATAAATATCATTTACTGTTGCGTGCAAAGTCGGCTAATAGGCTTGAAGGCAACATTATGAAACTTTCTTTCTACCAACGGTCATAATTGAATATTTTACGGACCCAAGGCATGATGCTCAAAGAAAAACCCGTGGGAGAAAGACTTTTGCTGTATTTTACTGATACATTTGTCACTTTAGACACGCGGCCTAAACCTTTGTTAGATAAGCTTATGAATCTCAAAGCTAAAATCTTAGTTATCATTGCATTGATTGGCACAATACGAGAGAAACCAAACGAACACTGAAGAATTAAGATACTCATTGTTACCAGAATTGTTATTATACTTTGAAAGGGCTATTGTATGTCCTTATTGAACTTCTGGTAAATCAATACGTAGATATGGAGCATGTACGGCAATGCCTATTTTGTAAAATGATAAAACAACTATACTTCCGACTACAAGTAGGTATAAGCATAACGCATATTTCTATGTCTTTACAATTCCGCAAACGTACAATCTTCGGCATCTGTCGAGGGTAAGCTTGGACGCATTTTTTCACGAGAAAAAGTCGGCATTTATAAATTACAATGACAAACTCAACCCCACTAGACTACCCTAGGCAGGCTGCATTTTTAATCTGTCGAGGGTAAGCTAAGACGAATTTTTTCACGAGAAAAAGTAGGCATTTATTAAATTACAATGATAAACTCGACCCTGCTAGACTAGCCTAGGCAGGCTGCATTTTTAATGAGTTGGAGTGCTTGAAGAGGGATGTTAGTGGAACCCGATGACGACTTTCAAGGCCCCAATTCTCATTCCTAAAGACATAATTTCGTAATCATATCTATTGGCAATTGGGGTCCCGCAGTTTGTTCTTATTGTTTTAGATTTAAGTTCCTATCTATACTTTTAGTTAGGTACGGCCGATGTATAGCCATTATTTGTGTTCACATCAATGTTAGTGCAAAATAAAAGTTAATTTTATTATATTTTATATTTTATTCACTTACCGTAAACGCATATAGGGTAAGGGCTACTTAGGTCGCGGGTACAAACGCAACGTAGCAAAGGTAGATACAATTTATTTCAGTCATTAGAATTGGAATAGGTACATGAAATATTAATATAAACGGCTAGACTAGGCAGTGTCGCATAAATTATTCAATTAAGAATAGAGTTTACATTTTGTTTGCATGTTATGCAAATAGTATTGTGGAAATTTTTACAGATGGAAAATGGCAATTTCTGGAATATGCTTTGGTAGGTATCTATAGTACATTTGCAACGCACGCATTCTCGCTTTTGTTCTTTAAAGGTATCGTATCGGTCTCAGAAACTCAAGCCTAACCATAATCAAATTTATATTTTATGCCGTAAGTACCTACCTAGTTATTTGAGTCCACTAAAATATCTAAACTTATCGTAATTTTGAGGGTTTCCGTACCAAAGGTTACCAACTTGGTAGTGGCCACATGTTCACGAAGTTCTAGAGCATTGTTGGAAATTAAAATGTACAAGTTTGACAGTGCCTACCTACTGGATTGTAGCTGCCTGTCAGACTTATTTATTTATATATAACATTAAAGCATACTTTACAATCATATACTTAATTATGATAGACCTGACTCCACACTAGTATTCCAGGGACGTAAATACCAATTTAAGTCTTCAACGCGTATCAAGGCATTTCCGCATTAATAAAATTGGTTTGGCATTAAAATTAACAAAATAATTATCAAGTATTATTAGAGAGCCTTCTCAAATAGATTAAGACGAATTTTAGCATCTAGGTATAGGCATATTTATAATCTAAAAATAAATTACTTAACAGCTATTTATATTTTGGTTGGAACTAGATGACCTACATGTCAAGTTGCAGAGGCCGAATAAGATTCACGTATTGATTTTGTAACTGTGTAAGGTCGTCTATATTTAATTGTATCCTAGCGGAAGACCCATGACTTCGTTCGCATGGCGGGTTTTTCATAAAAACTGCACCCGTCAGGGGTTGAACTGACCTTTATAGCTTTTGTCAAACAGCTTCACAACAACAATTCATATGAAATCACACTCTTAATTTCAAGTTTCTAGGACTGTCTCTGCGTCGCCTGTCAGTCAGTTTTCTCCCCTTTTATACATGAATAATAATAATAATATGTGTTATTCTAGGTCACGAACTTGGAACTTGTTCCAAATTTCATTTAAATTGGTTAAGCCGTTAAGAAGATGATTAGCAATAAACATCCAATCTTTCACATATATAATACTAGCTGTATCCGCGACTTCGTTAGCGATTGCCATCCTTGCAGACTAATTATTCGCATTTGAACACAGTTTGTCTCATATTAAGCAACGCTTTGGTCTGTGGTGAAGGACTCTTATTAAGAAAGGATATTTTTACTTTCGATTTGAAAACTCCTAGGTTGTATTTCCCAGAAGACAGTAACAAAGGTAGAGAGTTCCTTCGCGGTCCGCACAATAATTATTAAAGAAAAGTGCTTTGTGCGAACGAAATGTATTTGCGTCCGTCTGAGCCGCAGAAGATTGCGGGTTCGATTCCCGCCGCAGGACAGATGTTAGCGCATATTTGTCTCGGGTCTGGATGTTTTCGATGTAAAAAATGTATGTATTTCAAAAAACTGTAGTATATCAGTAATGTAGTGCCCATATCACAAGATCTGCTTACTTTAGGGCTAGATGATACTGTGTGAAAATGTCCAGCATTATTTATTTATTATTTATTAGCTTCTGCCCACGGCTTCGTCCGCTTGGTACCCGGATAAAAAGTAGCCTATGTATTATTCTGATGCATAAGCTATAAGCTTAATTACTGTTTTATGAACATCCGTTCAGTAGTTTTTGCGTGAACGAGTACCAAACATCCATTGTCACAAACTTTCGCGTTTATAATAGTAGAAGGATTTATTTATTTTAATTTCGACTGTTAAACGGTGTCTTTTCGCAAAGTCTCTCCTTGTTTAGTGGTAGAACGAAGATGGGGATATTAGATTGGAGTTCGGGTACCTATCTTAAAGATGTTTTATAGATGAGCGTTCACTCGTTTTTAGTCGAGCGTTTATAATAGAATTGAATTTTTGAAGTAATGCGTATGACTTTCGTGAATGGATGCTACTTACACTGCATATTATGGAAAATATTGTATTATAGAATAATTCGGCTCTAAGCTTTGTTTGCTTTTTTGAGGAAAAAAGATTAAAGGAAGTGTTGTGCCTAGAGTTCTAAAATGAGCAACGATTATTTTCCAAAAATATTTTTAATAATTAATAAGACATTATATCGACAAAAAGCCGACTTTAATTAACGGGAAATCAATAAAAAGTCCAACATGTAATATCATCACCCTTTTTTCACCCTATGCAGTAGGATTTTCATAAAATGTACATGGAACCACCGTTATACCTTACCCAAAAAAGAATCAGTAAAATCGGCTCACAATTGCCAAAGATATCGTGTAACATACACACAAAAAATATGTACAGACGAATTGAGAAACTCCTTTTTTGAAGTCGCTTGGTAATAATTAAATCGTCATATTCGTGATACGCGTGCAGTCCCAAGTTTACGGTTTCTATCCTGCAGTTACCTAATCCTTCGTCAGATCCTCAAGGGCACTTTGACTTAGCAACGAATATTTAGTGAATAAAGTAGAAAGACACCAATCAACCTCATTTTAACAAACAATGTATCCTTCCTTACTGATTTACCGAAACACATCGATAGCACATTCTAGGAATGGTTTAAATTTAGCAGCAGACATTTAGTTTAATTTTTACACATTATTTAAAAAAGCTGGTATGAAATAAATGAATTAGGCACTATACTATAAAGTGCGCACGCCAGCTTAAGATGCGCCGTACGTTCAAAGGTTCCTGTACATTCCGGGTTTCAAGTTATTTGGACCTAATTCTGAGGGTTGTGGAGGAGGACAGTCAGACAGACAGACAAAAATGAAATAAATACTAGTTTTGGCTTCAAAATCGATTATAGAGCCCACCAAAAATTTTATTCAAAATATGTTCAATGTCCAATTCGACATTATTACAGTCTTATTATAATATAGAATAATAGTATGATAATATGAAAGCCCTCAATTTCATTAAACTCGTCTGGGAATTAACTACAGATTAGTTCAACCCCAGACGTGTGCAACGTTATCTCTGGTAGAAATTGTCAAACAGCTCAACAAAAACTACTCAAAAGTCTACTGCAATCCATTGAAGAGATACTGCAATAATTAATTAGTTCTTCTGGGGCCGACATTATTTTTAGATTGCATTTTAATTTTAACCATATTATGACGCTCATTATAGCTTGCTTATTAATAGTTACGTGAAGTTTGGCAATGCCATCTCACACTAACGAATAATAAATGACAAACAGTACAGGACTATACAAGGTGTACTAGAATATTACAGTGTCCTAAGATTTATCTACTACACAATACGGTACCAATAAGGTACCGGTTTTTTTACATGATGTTTAATGAAAGTAACTTTCATGACAGATGAGATTTCTGGCAAAAGCGAAAGGAGGTCTATACCTATCAGTAAGTGATTCTGGGCTGAAATTATAATGACAATCATCATGAGAAAATCTTTACAAGAAAAAGTGAATGCATCGAAATTCATGGACGTAACGAGTGGCGCGGCGATCATAACAGACATTCAAGGCATAGAGGCTCATCTTTCTTCGTCATGAAACAGACTTACTGATTTTAGCCTATACAATTTTAAATTTCATATTTAATTGAATATGGTATTGTATCTAGGTGTGTCAGCTTGCATGCTAGGCTCGATCGCGTAGACACGCAGCCTGCGTTGCGTGCGCCTAATGTTTGCATTTAGGTTGCAAACGGGTCAAAGATGGATTTTACATGAGGCAATTGTTCTCTTTTAACTTGTTATTTATGTTAATTGCTAGAATTATAGTCAAATGACACAGAATAAAAAAGGCCTTATATATTAAAAGGCTTATATCATTATAAGCCTTTTCAAAAAACGATTGGAAACAGGCATATTTTTTTTCTTATTTACATTATAGGTAGGTACTTAGATAAAATTATTAATAACAAATACTGAATGTAATAGTACCAAGTTTATTTCATAAAGTGTACAATTAAGTATTTTCATTCATTCATTAATTTTGGCGCTGAGGGGCAAGAGGGCGGGTTCGATTTGCAGATATTTATTATGTTTCTGGGTGTTGTGGTAACATTGTAAGTACTCGTAGTTCCTGCTACCCACGGCACAGGTATATTTATGTATATTTAAAAAATAACTATCTACAGTAAGTTTGCTAGAATGAGAACAATACCTCCTAATTCATAATTAATACCAATCATAATCTAACCTTCTCCTTACTATAAGACGTCAGAGCATATGAAACTGTGCTCTAAGAGAGACAAGTAGCTTGAAGCAAAAGGTTTGCTTGGAAGGCTGTATACGGATCACATGCGCAAGCTCTGCGCACGTCCTCAACCATTATCAATTAGGAGGCGCGCGTGCGCCCTGTCATTACAATGCGCGCACGACGCATTCGGACGCGTTTTTGCAAAGCCCTGTCTCAAAACTATTATTTGTGAGAGAAACTACTACAAGTAACAGTTTCACAATGTTACAGATTAACTTTCTCTATTAATTAAAAAAAAAAAACATATTTTGCACACTTAAACAAAAATGCCTAGCCTAGGTACAATCATTTTGAACGGTATTATAATTTTTGAAGGTATGTCTATAGATAGTAAACTGAAGGGAGGCTGTTTTTCAATCTCGAGGCAAGGCAGTTTCGTCTCTTGTGTACATAGTCTAGCCGCATCGACGCAACCGGTATATATTACAACAGGCCAATGTGGTCTGAGTGTGAGAGCTGAAGGGGCTGTCCCTCAACTCTTACGCTCTCTTCTGTTAAATCTTTATAAAGCAGAGTTCGCTAACTTGCCTCCGAGGAGAATGCAAATGCAAGATCGTAAGATACCGACCCGCATTCAGCTGAAACGTGTGCGGTGGCCCTTACGGAGCTTAGGCGACCATCAGACATGACGTCAATTTAATTTCAAATTTATAGAATTCACATGGTTCCCTAACATGGTTTTAATTTGTTGAACTAACCTTAAATTCTTCAAAGTAGCTTGCTAAAAACTTTATAGTCATGAAGTAGGTACCTACATATTATAATCTAACTATTATTTTAGCAAAACCTGATTCTAAAATTGCTAAAATGTCATTTAAATTAGGTATTAAGCGTAGAGATTTAGTTCTGTAAAGAAGCCTCCGCGATCGTGGCATGTTCAAACTATTAATAAACCTTCTATAAATAAATTGAAGGTGAAACTTCCCGTTTAATAATATGAATGATCTAATTCGAGATAGTGTTTGGAATAGTACTTAAAGTATTATGGCACCATAACACATATACCCAAGGAAAATACTTGCAGATCATCCAAAAATTAATGTCAAGAAGGAAATCAAACCCGCATATCGGCTTCCCTTGGTCCGTAATTTTACGTATTACATATCGACGCATCATGGTAAGAGTTGGATCGTCCGTGGTAATGCAGATGCGTCCGTAGCGAGCGTCGGATCTGCTGCAGGATACGTTGTTTTTTGCTTGGAATCTCTAAAGATTCCCGAGACCTATGAAGTCACGCACAATGGGAAGAGCCACGGTGCGGTGCGTTGCTGTCCAAGGTTATCGGCTGTGCGTGGTATTATCCGCAATGTTACGGACCGTGGGAAGCGACCTTTAGCCGACTACTCACCCGCCGAGCCACGGATGTCACTAATTTCATGATTTTTAAAGATGTCTAGTAAAGAGCGAAAAAGTTTTCAAAATTGCACCAAGACGGCCAAAAAATAACAAAACTTTCAACTACAAAAAAAAACTTTGTAACCGAAAGGATGCGTCGTCGTGAGAATTTGAAATAAACCTACAACTAAACTAAGCAAAAACATTTAACGAGCTACGTGATTTGTCTGTTCTTGGGCTAATAATAAAAGTAAATAAAATAATGTTCTGTAAAGTATTCACCTTTTTGGTTTTTCTTTTATAACAGTTTCTGAGTTTTAACAATAACATAAAATGACTAATAATTTGTGGTATTAGGAACTATATAGGTAAATACTGAAATAACATAAAGCAAGATATAAGTAGCCAAACTCTACATGGGAAAAGTCGAAAGCATGAAATAAAGATGAGGTTTGTTTAAAAAAAAACTGATACTAGTAATTAACTTTTTCACAGGATAAAATTTCACTATTTCGTGGACTGTTTCTTGAAAATTTCATGTCACTATTCCAACAGCTTCTCTTATACTGGATAACCCCGTTCAAAACAATTTTCATTCGAAATCTTAGAATGGAGATGATTCGGATCACAAACCACAAGATCATCACGCTGTTTTTGGACCATATTTTGTTTCTGCACACAGATTCCTGCAGGCATGTTAAGCCTGCAGGAATCTGTGTACGTAGTTACACAGATAGAGCCACATGTTACAAGTGCTACAGGTACATACTATACTTATAATATTAAAATTGAATCACAAACTTCACCCAATGGCGAAGTGTGGGGCAAATCATTCTTGGCAGCTATTACATTCACATTCAAAATGCTGGGACTGACTCTCACTCTACTCAAATTCGAGGCAATTCGCTTCCGCTTCGAATAATAATAAAGCAGTTCTTCGAGATCTAATCCTTAAATTTCTCTCAAACGAATTATCCCTGAAACATCGTCAACAAATGATAAATCACACACATCCCACATTCTCTTACCCTGACTAGTCCTAGAATACTTAACGAAATGGTCGTGCAATGCGCGTGGTCGTGACACCGCACGAGATAAGTGCGAGGTCGCGAGGACGAGCGTGCAACCCTAGACTTCGAAAAACAATGCCTTCGAGACAATCCGAACAAAATATCAACCTTATGTCCCCGATCTTAGATACATTTTGCAGGGTTGTGAGTCCACTTGCATTAATTTATTATTGAGCTTCCTACGGGTTTTGCTTACCCAGCCTACATACATCTATTCTAAATTCAAATTGAGACCATGAGAACATGTTTATAATTATTTCATTTATCAATACAAGTAGATAGGTATAACCGCTTATGCTCTCCCTCTCAATATTAACCGGCTAAAGTACCCTATAATAACACACTTAAATTGATGTGCATATTAGTAGCTACGATCGCAAATCAGCTGCTAGCTAGTAGAAAACTAATATCTTTATTTACTAAGTTAAATAAAGCCCAACAAAAATATAATAATTCTACTATCGCTTTGTATGAATACAACGAATAAACTGTAAATATAGAAAACAATCCATGCTTTCACCAATCCTTCAACAAACAAAAGAAACAAGAACAATGAATTCGTTTTGTCCGTGCAAATAAACAAGTCTGGGCTAATTACAAAATTATCATCGGGAAAGGTCCGCAAATTACAATCCAATTTAGATGTAACTTGTCGCAACGGACGAATGTGCGACGTTTTTATAAGGTTTATTCAAACATTAGTAATTATCCGTTGTATACGACTATCTTCGTACCTTCTAATTGACAATTACCGCAAGTCTACTTTTCAATGGAAACTGTAATGTTTGATTTCATAGCAATTAATTTTACTTTAATTAAATAAACTAGCTAACTATTTTATGATATAAAATACAATAGATACAATAGAATTATCTAAGCGATGTAAATAACTTTCATCATCATCATTACTATCAACAGCCTGCAGAAGTCACTGCTAGGCATAGGTATATTTTACCTATATATCGTCAGCAGAATATAAGTACGAGTAGGTAGCGTATCTACCTAGCATATTAAGCTGACACCTTTTTGGCGCGACATTGAACCGTCTAGGTAGATGGAACAGCAAGGTGCGTGGGGAATTTCTGTTTCAGTCTGTTCTAATTCGTATTTGTTTCTTAACTGTCCTACCATATTTTTTCAATGGTCATTTTTTCACACAATGTCATCTAGCCCCAAACTAAGCATAGCTTGTGCATGGGAACTACAAAACTGATATAATACTTACTCATATACTTTTTTTTATAAATACATACATAGAAAATACCCAAACCCAAATATTTGCAGATTATACAAATAATCTCCGCGGTTTAAAATTTTGCTTAAGTTTTTAAGCTACTTCTAATTGCCGTATTGAAATGAAACTTTGTAGTTGTAGTTCGGATGACAATACTATAATTTGGTATCTTGGAGCTGATCTGATGTTGGAGCCAGGAGGTGGATAGTGGAATTATTTTTGTAATTTTTTCTTTGGTGCGTCATTAAAGCGTGTTTTTAGTTTTTTTTTAACTACAGATGTTATTTTTATGCTAAATAAATGAATTGTTATTTTAATTCATATTTAATTTTATTGTTAAAGAAATATTAGTATTATGAACCTATACGCTAGTACCAAAGTACTTTGTTTTTTCAATGGTCACATTGCGTAGATCCTAATGGTAACCTTTATCCGTAATTATTGGTAGCTACAGCTTTTTATATGATTGGGATGACAACAATTCATTGTTTATTCATTACAGCATTACACCGCAATGAATAACAGATGAGACATCATAATATAATTACGAACAATTGCAGTTTTTGTCAATCATTTTTATTTCCAGAATCGTATTGGTCAGTCGTGAATTAATGAGTTAATAGGTAACTCTTGTAGCAAGTAATTACTCTTACGCAATTAAAATGGTTTCAAGTATGGATCATCTATATTTTACGTCAATAGTTCATAAAAACGCGCGCACTTTCCCCAAAGTAGTGCCCAAGGCGATAAGGTTGGTGAGTGCCGACGCCCCGGTAGGTTCTTGAGATCAGCAACACAGTTTTTTTTATACGAGAATGCGCCCTTATTTCTGGCCCAGTAAGAGACCTCCAATGTCGTCCTCGCCGGTAAACTTAATTATAAAAGACGTGTGTCGCACAAAAGGTCATATTTTTTCAGCGTAATTTGCAATTATGCGTGAGCGCATCCTCTGCAGTTGCAATTAAAAGAATTAAACCTATTACGTTACAAGCTTACGTGAAATATTATGATTATAAAATAATCCCCCCCAGTAACTTCTTCTAGACATGAGGTCTTCACAGCGTATTGCTTCAACGCTTGACACTGATAATGACAGCGCTTGTCGACATCTTATCAATCGCTCTACCGTACACTAGCTTCGCCATCCTCTGCCTGGTAGCTATAGTAGTTTCTGTGGCCCGATCATTGGAAAAGAACGGTCGGAGTACCAAAATAAATAATAAATAACAAATGAAAAGCGATTGATAAGTTGGTGATTGTTAAGCGTCATTCGCACTGTCTTCTGAGCGCTTACGATAAGTTTCTTCGATGGACGGCTTGTCTAGAGCACCGTTAGTATGGGGGCAGTTGGGCGTTAAAACAGCCTACAGCGGCGACGGAATTTAACGACAGGGCTCAAGCAAGATGCTTCATTTACGAGTCAAAGTTATGCCGCATTCTTTATGAGGAATTTATAGTTTATTTTCCCCTTTTCCGACTTGATAAGTTTATTATTTACTCAGAGGGAGTCGTTTGTGTTTAAGCTCAAAGCTAATGTTATAAAGATAATGAAGTCTCAATAACGGCATCATGTTCGATTGACCGATGTCCGTCGGCGCAAGTTCATTCCTTGTGCCATTCTATGTATGAGAACTATTAATATCTAGTAGTGGACGTCAAGGCTGATTAAAAATTGGCCTTATGAATTTTGTACCAAATCAAAAATGTTTCACCACAGACAAAGACTAACTTCAGGGCGGCCTAATTATACAAACTATGTGTACTGTTATTGATCTGTAATCGTTTTCATTTCAAAGATCTACCATGCTACCATTTCAAAGAAACAAGATATTTGAGCTTAAACTGCGTATCGGAAATTGATACGGCAGGTACCTATCTTAATATTTACTGATCGATTAGCCATTTATGAATAAATGAAATTCGATTCTTTTGACACAAGTGTCAATCGCGTGCGACGACACCTACCACATAAAATATTCAGACGAGGTGCCTGTAGACACTGACGTATTACGTCGTAACCAATGGCGTGTGGTATCGGACGGCCTTTCGTGCGGAAAAACTTATGCGTCAATGGAAAGCGAATTCGAGGATTTAAAAGTTGGAATTTGATTTCAATTTATAGTGTCGCATAATATGCCGCATTGGTACTGCGAATCGATTGTCCACTGCAGTTACGACCTCGACCACCAAAGGCACGCAATCGACTCGACTCCAAATTCAGCCTATTACCTGATTACAAGGTCACTGGTTTTTTTTTTTTAATTAAAAATAAATTTGTGGCGCTTCTTTATAAAAAGTGGTGGTGGATCTGGATTAAAGGGTTGACTGCTAAAATTACAGGCACAACAAACTTTTCTACCTTGTATTTAGAGCAGGCAAGGTAATGCCCCGTTGTTGCAAATATCATAAGTAAACCAAAAATAAGGTTATTTTTCACCGCATGTGTGACTCATTGGTAGGCTTGACGACTGTCGCCTCACGGTCTGTGATTTGCCGGCTTGAGTCTTGCGACCTACTTAGCTGGTAAATGATAGGGCTAAGGAGAAATATTTTATTATCTTCATAAAACATGGTACAAAATTACAACTAAACGCGTGACTAAAGGTTCGTATTTTTTTCCATTTTCTTGCTAGTGCTTTGATCTTTTTAGATTTGGGACACGTTTGCCTGTACGAAATCATAATTTCTTGTGAATTAATCGATAGCTGTAAATACATCTTATCACTTCTTAATAAATCTAAAACCTCATTTATGCTATAGTCTTGACTCGAGAGCATTCTGAACCGGCCCCGATAGAACCACGGTTTTATTCGATTTTCTTGACGCGGCTCACCGGTAAAGCTCGCTTGTGTATCAGTGGAAAACCACGGTTTTAAACACCGTTGTGAATGGCTCGTCAGGCAAAATAGTGCGCAGATCACCGAACGGCGAGCCGAATCGTCAGTTATCGCAGCGCCCGGCGGGGCGCGGTGGTAACGAGAGGTTCGATGGATTTGAGAACCAAGAATATAGTCTAATTTATTAATAACGAAGTTTTATCTCATCAGTCAATCAGCACCGGGGACGACGAGTAAAACCATCGAATTAAACTTTTACGGCTCGTACGTCAATCACCCACCTTAACGAAGGTTGAGTAATTTCTAGATCTCTTTTGTGGTTTCAGTCTAAGCGTTAAATATGCAGAGAGTAAAGTCGACGTAATCGTAGATAACGGAAAGTATAAGATTCCTAAAACAGACCTGTCCCTGAATAAATTGAATTTAGTACCATTTAATTATCTGGTTCACCCATGAATATTATCTTATATCTCATCTCAAAGCGAAATAATGATATCATAGCATCGTTAATGCATGCCATTTAAGAACGGGCAAATTTATTATTTCGCTTAAAAGTGGTAAAGTTAACGCCGTAAGATAGGACGCATTCAGGATGAAACCAGGTTACGCGAGGTAACGATATAATTTCACTTTAAAACCTTAAATTCACATACTTTTAAAAATAACGTCTCTATATCATGACCCTTGTGATTTTAATTAATAAAAACCAATTGAATTTTATTGATTTAGATGCTGAATTTTCAACGAAATCAAAAATCAGGTAAACACCCCTGCGGCTTTCAGGATTTTTAGACCTGTCGTTATACAATGACCGTAATATTAGACAACAACCGTAGATTCGAGTTAATTAGTATGACTTAAGGGATAGAAAAACAAATAAACAAACAAAGAACCAAAGGTACTCTATACACAAAATATATATTTGTGTCTCACCATGAATCGTCGAAATTTATCACCACCTTATGTCGAAAATTATCCCCCGATGGGACCAAAACCTTCAGAGGACAAGAGAAACAACACAAAGAGGGCTCTTTGCGCCGCCGCGGGTAATAAGGAGACCGCCAAAGTGGTCTGTCGCAATCCTCAAGGATCGGTCGCAGGACTGTTAGAACAGTATTATTTATTTTTATTTATTCCTGTTACCCTCGCCAGTAGACAAGCGCTGATAACCAACTTTCTCCATAGAATACGCAGCACACGATCTGCATACAATGCCTGGAGCCACCGAGACACGAGGACTCCTGGTACTTATGTTGACTTATGTAAATAATTAAATTCTTACACCTGCACATTTGTGTAAACATGACATATACTTTAAATACCAAATAAAAAAGTTTGAAATTACAAAAAGTTTGAAAGACCATTTTTGGAACAACTTAACAAGTTAACAAGAGAATAAATTTATAGTACACCAGTAATTTGTTTTAAACACGTTTATATTAGGTTCATTTGTTAATAACTACATAACAAACAAACATTGTAATTAAATCTTGGAAGTCAATTTTATCGTATCGAAATGGAACTAGCCGCTTATCTGGTGATGGTGGATAGTGGATTTATTTTTTAAATTTTTTAGTGCATCTTAAAAGCGTATTTTTTTAAACCACACTTTATGTTTAACCCATTTTGACCAGTTCTCTAAGTACACAAAAATGCAATGGGAAATGAGTCATTTCGACAGGCTTAGCTAGCTAATTTCTAAAACTTACTTAGAACTTAAAAAATTGAATTATAGCTACTCATCATAAATAAATAATAACGTGTTTTTTTTTGATTTTACATTTAAAGGGTGGAAATGGTTGGATAAAGTTTGTATGGGAGTACCGTTTTTTTAAACACGACTCCACTCGTGCAAAGCCACATATAAAAAGGACTCGACATAAGTCAATGTCGTTTCTAATGCCCCTATGCTGTTTTTTTTACGATTGTGCGGCCAAACATCATGGTCCAACCTTCAATTAAGTGTAACCAAAATGGTTATACGAACTAGAGTATCGCACCAATTTTTCTAAGCTTGGTAATGTTAAAAATTTGTAAAGATAGGTTAGGTTATTCATTTTAAGTTACTAGGGAGCGCTGCAATGGACAATGGAAAACAAAAATATATTTATATTTTGTAAAAAAATTAACAGACATTCTGTTTCCATTTTGTTTAACCATATTGAATTGCTTGACAAAAAAATTACATCTATCTCCCTGAGAAATTGACCGTTGACGCTCGTGACACACCAACTCAGGTGTGTGTCAACTGATCCCACCACGAGAATGTACCAAGTCAGCGCTCTCATAACGAGAACCGTGTGTGTGAACCACCCGCAGATGGCGGTGACTAATGCTCTGTTTTGATTGAGAGGTAAGTTCAAATAATATTTAAAAAAAATATGCAAATTAATAAGTTATCAGTACATATTTAATGACCACCGCAGGGTCAAGCCATGGGAATTTAAATACCCAGTGCAAGAAGGTTCCTATCCGAAAGACCGCTGCTGTCTTTGTGAAGGTTACAGTAACCTTCCACAACTAGGTTGTGGATGGAGATGGGTCAAGGCTTTTAAATATTAGGATCATATTATAAACTCTCAGACTCATGTTGCAAGTTTGCTTTGTTTGTGGTTTCAAAAAAAAATCGTAAGAAAACATGACCTTTTATCGTACTTATTTTTTTAAGGATAAAATCATATTGAACATAATAATAGGTAGAAGTTATTTTTACATTATAATCTTCGACACGTGTGTATTCTATCATCTATGCAGCGCTACCTAGTATTGTATGGCGCTAAAGCCTTTCTAAGAACATTCCACAGAGTCGTAAAAAAACTACTTATAGCAAAAAACCGCATAACAAACAGGCCGTTTCAAAGCAGGTGTTAACAGAGAAAAACATTGGCAAACAAACAATCTCTTAGATACCCTGAACACATATACGCGATCCTTACTTCGCGGGTAAAAAATGTAACTACTCGACTCAAATGCAACCATACCCGAATAACACCTAAGGTCGGTGAACCAAGGCCTATCCATCTACTATCTAAAATTAATCATGGAAATAAAAACAATTATAAAAAAGAAACAAATTCCGAATTCCCAGACTGGCTATAAAAAAGCTTCTGTACAAGTTCTAGCTCTACAATCAATTTTCTAATTTGATAACAATCTCGCTCACAGTGAAAAAATCTCACACTGTCGGCATTCGTAAGAGCATCTAACAATTAAATAGGGCGTAGGTATGTTGTGGTAAAAGTTACATGTTAATTAAGTATCAAGTACAAGAATGAAAGAGCCGCACTGTTTGCCATAGTAGAGCTATATAGATAAGTACTTCAATGTATATAACATAACGGTCTGAAAGCTATCACAATTTACAACACCGTCTTTTGAACTTGAAGTGCATGTTTTTTTTACTTGTCTTACGGTTGTGGTATGATTATGTGCTTATACCCACTAACAGTGTCAAGCAAATATGATGAGCGGAAGTACCGAGTTGAGCAAGTCCCTTTATTTTTATAATTGTAGCTAAATACTCTGTGCATTACTTTCGACTGTTAGGTAGGACCTTTCTACTTTGCATTTTTTTATGAGTTGAGGATAAGAAAAAGTAGATTGCACGAATGATGTGACTCTGATTGAATATGTAGGTACACCGACGCAAACAAGTGGACCGTCGCGTCTCGCATAAATTACTGAAAGGCGTAAGAACAAGCGCCGCCTGCGTGGGGCGGCGCAAGCGCATACACGCAAATGCGTTGAAAAAACACGCTTTTCATTCACCCACTACTTCTTTGTACAATACAAAGAAAGACAGCAATAGTTGTGTGCCTTTCTTTTTTAAATATGCAGGCTTCGACGAAAGCAGACGTGTTACATTTCAAATTACGCTTATCAGATTTACGGAAAGAATGAAGTAGGCTGAATGGGTAAAAATATAGGTAAGTTTCGAGTTATCAATATCCGTGCATCAAAATATGAGACTCTTTAATACCTAACATACGTAGGTATAGTAATTGGTATTGAATAAGTTTCACTCTTACGTTTCATTTATAAGTAACCAATAGTACTTATAAATGAAACTTTTAACATTTTATTTAGAGCTGTAACTTTTGTTTTAATTTACAACGGTTCTAGACTTTTTATTGCGGTAAGTTTCTACAAATGTCCGCTCCGAAACAATGTGCGTTTAATTCGAATGATATTCCTCACAAAATGGGTGCGTGAGGCGAGCAGCCTGTTAATAACATTTATAGTGAAATTCAAAAGGTTAAGACCATTAAGGACGAGGATCGTGTTTTTGTACCACTTTTGAGTCTAGTAGTAAGCGAGCCGCATTTTTCTATAAGTTAGTAATTAAACGTACTACTCTCGATTTATACATTCGTATTCTTATCAGGTTTCCTCATACAATGTAAGTGTGACTATAGTCATAGAAATTTGGTATTTGTCAATGTAATTTGAACCATTAGAACGTGACTTTTTTGTGGGAAGATTTTACAAATGCGCTGGATGACTGACTGGCTTTATTGACGTCGATTTCGAATAAGATATTTTTTAATTTATTTATATTGAAATTAATAGTACGTAGAACGTGTCAGTCCTACGGTCGTCTTTACAAATATATTAATTATAATAATATATTTGTAAAGACGAATCCCCCTTCAATGTAATAACACCTCAATCACGAGGAGCACAATACTCAAATTCATAGCCAAAACAATTTCATCCAACATGCCTATCGTACTTTGCCTACCTTGCCAAAATTAACCAGCGCCGTTAGCAAATCAATAAACAGAATACCGCTGACCCACTGCAGCGAAACTGGAACAACACTTCATAAATAAATCCAGCCTCGTCTGCAAGTTTTATGCAGAATGCCAAATTCAATTTAGATTTTATCCAGATTTTATTATGAAGCTTCTATCTGAAATAATGCTCGATTAAATCGCCGAACATGAGCGCAGATAGATTATTCATGTAATGGCTATTTCATCATCATTCAGATGTTTATTTTTAAAGTTTTTACAATACTTTCGACTGTTAGACTGTTCCTTTCAACTCTGCATTTTTTCATGAGTTGAGGATAAGAAAATTGAGGGATTTTAGGTTTCGGTTTTATATCATATTATTATGCACTTCATTTCGTTTCTTCATTCTGTCGGCATGTAAATGTATGTAGGGTTTTTTATGAATAACATGTATGTATTTACAAAAAAATATGTATATAAGTAGTATCAGTCATGTAGTTCCCATAATAGAAGCTCTGCTTAGTTCGGGGCTAGATGATGCTGTGTGAAAATGTCCTGAATTATTTATTTATTATTTATTAAATGAGGCACGACAATGATGATGCTATATCATTTTTTTATATATTCGTGTATATATTTGTACAAGATGTGTCACAAAAACAACCAAAATGCTATTATTATTTTCAAATCTACTCATTGTTCATCAGACAAATTAAACCAAGGGGGTATCGAACATAATAATAAATACATCGAGCTGCTAATCAGCCGGAAAACCACTTCACTAGCCGCTGAACATTTCGATTTTTCTCCTTTGATGTGTTTAATAATGCATGAGCCGGATCGGCGGTTACTCACGCGGATGCAACATTGGCCACTACCCCTCAGCCTCGGTGGATTCGATGCACAAACCTCAGGAGAGCCAGAACACTCCATGCCGAAGTAAGAATATTACAAACAAATGTGTTTAAAGGCATGAACCGATACAGTTAAAAGAACTTCATCAGCTGTTACTCAAGTGGATGCAATATTCATTTGAAGACTTTAATACCAGCAGATAATTGATATATCAAAAATACAGATAAACCGGATAGCCATGTCAGTAAATAATTATAAAATGGGTAGTTTAAAAAAACTAAAAATGAAGCTTTAATCACGCACAAAAAAATATAAAACAGAATTCCACTATCCATCTCCTGACATCATCAGACCCTCGATACCTAGCCTAATCTATTGGAGTCGTCAAAACTAATCATATGAGCCCAAGCTCGAGTGGTTTACTAGTAGCCACTGAAGAGTTCCAATATACACCTTCTGGCTCCATCATCAGATCAGCTCCAAGATACTAAATTATAGTATTGTCATCCTAACTACATATAAAAGTTTCATTTCGATACGACACTTAGAAGTAGGCTAAAATTTACTTCCAAGATTTGATTACATTGTTTGTTTGTACAAGTGAACCAAATATAAGCGTGTTAATTAAATGAGATTCCGAGCTCTACCGCAATGCTTATATCAGAATAGTCACGAGAATCTCTAATAACCCCCCTCGTAGAATGGACCAACCATAACATTCCACCTGTGCTGATGTAACCCCGATGTTCATTTGTTTTGATCCTGCTTTCCAACATGCATCTAATTAGGTCTGCGAGTACCCAATGTAGTCAAAGCGTGCCCTACTTTGAGAGGCGCTGGAACGTTGCCACAGCTTTCACTTAGCACTGAGCTTTTAGACAAAGCTTTAACATTATTGAGCATGTATCGGGGAAATCCAGTACCTCGTTTATTAGGGTTTCATAATCTCGCACTAGCGAGACATCTTAAGGTTTGTTGTAATTGTAAAAATATTTTCAGTTTCCTGCAAGTTGTGGCTCCTGAACACTAGTTTAGGGTCCTTCCTTCATAATTGCTATCTGTGTTTATATATAAACTAGCTATTGCCAGCGGCTTCGTGTTTAAAAAAAAAACGATACTGCCCTAAAAAAGTTCATCTCGCATTTCCCCCATTAAAATGAGAAAATCCAAAAACCCTGCAACATTTATTTACGATGAGTAGCTACAATTCCAATTTTCAAGTTCCTACTTTTAAAAATACCGATCCTCTTTCACCAGCCCTTTTTTCACCCCTAAAAAAGTGAAAATCTAAAAATCCTGAAACATATCATTATTTATTTATGCTCAGTAGCTGTAATTTAAATGATCATGTTACGAACTTTAAAGAACAAAGACTTTCATACGAAGTTTCTCCTCCCATCCCCTTATAGTGGAAATTTCCAAAAATCCATTCTTAGCTTTAGTTGTAAAGTAAACCTTGAATGTTTCCTGATAAAAGAGGGTAGATCGATTTTCTACCACAAACATTCAACATTCTATCGGAAAAATTCGAACTCACAAATCATGGTAAATGTCGCGTTTTTTAGTAAAAATGTTGTTCATGATAGTTTCAAAAGTTATACCATGTGTTTGTTTGCAAAGGAGTGTTTAAGTATATTGTGTGGTGGAAACCTTAGTGTGAAAGTCCTGCTCGCACTTGGTGAAAGGACAGAGACATTTTTTTTTATATTTCTTAACTAGTCAAACAGAAGGTTTTCTCAATAATAAAATGATTCTTTATAGTCTTTCCAATGTCCAATTTATATCATTCATACATTTAAAAAAACTTAAATGTGTTTTATATAATATGATCCAATTAAATATTAAGTACAACGCAACAACTTTACTCTATTAACGCACGAGTAATTAAGGTCTATCCTACATTATAACGGCCTGCAGGTGAACGCTTTTTAGGCTTTGGGGACTTTTTACAGTTTCAATACAAGAAATATGTTCCGTCAAACCTAGAATGCCATCACTTTGTCAATTTTCTACAAATAATGAGTTTTAGTCGTGCTTAGTAGAGGTATAGCTGACGAACCCAACTTGGATGGTCATATCTTTTCGTATTGCAGACCCTTAAAACGAAAGTCTACAATCAGTGCGCGTTGCAAGTATGATGTATTCATGGTACATATACTGACTACTGAAACTTGACCGCTATCTAAGGGCCTCATACTATAAGCTCAAGCTCAAGGTCGGGCTTATAGGGCAGAACTATACTCTGAGTATAGCTCGGGAAAGAGCTATACTCAGAGTATAGCTCTTTCCATAGCCTGCTAATTAAGTCCGAAGCGAAGCCCGAGAATCAGATATCCATCTGTAGAAAAACTAAAGCTCTTGGGATTATCAAGTTGAAGAAGTAATGGATTATATACCTATCTAGCTCGCAGGTCAGGCCTATGTCCAGAGGTTGACTTCTACAACTGTTGACGATGATGAGGAGTCAGGTTTATCAAAATTAAGGCTAGTTAGTTCTGAGCTAGAGTGTCAGGATTCTTGAAAAATGATGTTAGATAAGACGAAAGATTTCAAAGGGTTTTAAAGCATAATATTTATACTCCTTAGCAGTGGGTGGTTTACCAAAGTTTTCTTAAACAACTACAACTAAGCATCGTGTAACATTGCGTTGTAAGGCTTCGTCCGGCCATTTTTAAATTCAACATAATAGTAAAAAACATTGTTTTCCATCCAGAGTCTATTTAATCGGTCGCGTGCGTTCAGGACATGCGTGCGCGCACTCGCAATGAGCACGCCTATTCAATTAAGGAAAGGTCACGACGTTTGTAGGCGCAGGCGCGAGATTATCGCGGCTCACCTGTCCGAGAGCGCGCATTGGATTAATCGGCTCACGGCCCCTGCCGCCGAAAGGGCTGCAAGCCTGTAACCCACTCAATGATATGCGTACGTAGCTTAGCATCCACGCTTTTATGGCTTACTATTTACTGTGTGCGGCTTAGCTCACGCGGTATCCGGACTGACTAGACTCAGTTTATTAGTATTGGTATTTTGTAATCGGCTTCTTGCTATACAGGCTAGCCATCATGCGGAGACCACCATAATGTCAAAATTGTAACCAACTTAGTGGTAAATAAATAAATTTGTATTCAGTCGTTACAGCCGTTACGGAGATTATTATAAACGAAGATAATAAACATTCAAACTTTGACATTTATTATGTGGCGCAGTGGGCGAAGGTCCGCCTAAGACGGAGAAGGTTGCGGGTTCGATTCAGGTCGCGGAGCAAATGTTTGTATCATCTATAAATAATATGTATGTATTTACAACAAACATTATATAAGTTATATATTAGCCATGTAGTTCCCATAACACAAGCTCTGTTTACTTTGGGGCTAGATGATGGTATGTGAAAATGTCCAGCTTTATTTATTTTATTTATTAGTAGCATAGGATCGAGGGCCAAACATTGTAAAAAGCATATTTATTTATTACAATGCAAAAAGTGGGCATGTGTCAAATATTTTTTTAACTTTCCCCTAATTAGTATCTTCACTGATCGAAGTTCCTACTGAGTACACATCTAATGATGTTCATAAGGGAACATTACCAGACATGAACATGTTTGTTTTGCAGTGAGCGACTTCCTTAAGCTAAATGAACGCATTAAAATATTTTCAAATAGAACTGCATTTGCAACGTAATGTGCATCTGTTATGCATGCAAGGTACTCGTAGGTAAATTAGTAAAAGGTACTTATGTATTACTACCGTATCAGTTAAATTAATCTCATGTTTTTCTCAAACACGATGCCGATTATCTTTTTTAGAAAACTAATTAACTTTATTCATATTGAGACAAAGTTCCTTCAATATTATTCAAACACACAATTTTATTTTATACGAGTGAAATGTTTATTTCATTTTACCAATAACTATTACAGCAGGAGAATAGTCAATTACATGGTACATTATAGTCGTAATATATCTTCAAATTATATACAATTAATTTTATTCCAAGCTATACTTGTGTCAGACATTGGACCAAATTCACAGACTTACTAGGGATGCCAACGAACGCCATGAAAGTCGCAGACTGAATTTCCAAATGTCCTTTATTGGTAGGTACACTATCCATAGTAAAGCATAGTTTGAGTCAACTAAATACAACCAAATTGCAGCCTTTTCGGATAAAATGTACTTTTGTGACATGACAGACGTATCCGCCGAACTGAAGGACCAGACTAAAGGGGCTGTTTTGCCGCAGACCACTTTTACAACATTTACGATTTAAAAGAAGGGCATATATCGCATCATATCAACTTAGTTACTTTAATATGATCACTGTCAGATATAAAAAGTTGAATACGGAACCCTAAAAAAGAAACGGAATTTTACTTTGATATTTTTTTATCTAAAAGGTCATTGGACACCGCACGTATTATACGAATTAGGTATAGGTGGGTAGATAGATCATATTTGAATATTTTTAACAATACAAGGTTTTACAAAATTACTAGTCAAGTTTGGAGAGTTAGAATGTTGAATCGACATAAAATAATAATATAAAGTTTATTTCAGGCAACATGTACACATAAAATATGATTAAAAAGGCCCATATTTCTAAATACCCTATGGAATAACGTACAACAAATTATATAACAACTTTATTTTGGCTGGTTGTTTTCCTACTGCTTACCTACCTATTTAAAAAGTCCAAAATACACTTGCTGTTTCGTGTTTTGACTATAATAACAGTATTATTATAAAAGACCCGACAATGCTATCATCTAGATAAAACATTAAGAATATTAACGTGCTAATGAGGAATGCCACTGCTTTACTGATTAAGTAGGTAGGTACGTGAAATGGTTTTTTGATATTAATTCTTATTCGTGTCATCTCCACGAAATGGCCATTTATTTATTCAAATGGCTACATAAAACTTATGTGGCATCTTTATCGCATATTAGTGAAATATTTGTGACCTCGATCCTCCGATACACATTTGGAGAGTTCCGTTTTTGTGGATCCCTAGACCAGTAAGACCACTTAGTATTATTAATAAACTATTATTTATTCTTTCACAAGGCACAATCGAAACATGTTAATAACCGATTTCAAAAAAAGAAAAGGTTCTCAAAACAGCTGTATTTTTTCTTGATCGTGTTTATTTGTTACTTTATATCTTCGCCAATGTTGTTGTATAGAGAATCATCCCGAGGTGATCCCATAAAAAATATTCCTGAGGAATTGCTAATTTTCCGTAATACTTAAAAAACACGACTAGCGGAATCAGTTTTTGTGGACGATTTTTCTTTTGTTTTCGAAAGAGTGTCAAGAGAGCCTATTGAGCAAAATAACGTACTGTACTACGATTTAAATTAGATTTAGAGAAAGGATAGACCAATAATTCGGAACTGCAAACGTATCGCAATTAAATTATTATCAATCGACTTCATAAAAAAGGTTGTTTATTCCTCTGTGTTTTTGTGTGTATGTTACGCTTTATGTTTCCCGATTGTGAACCGATATTAGTGATTCGTTTTTAAATGTGTAGAGTTACACTTCAAGCGTGGGCCCATATAAATTTTATGAAGAAAATTCACTCCTAAGGGTGAAAAAATGGTTGTAAATGATTACTGTATATGCTATAGATTTATTGTAATTTGTGTGTGAATCATGCAAAAGTATATAAGAATATCAGTAAAAGCTGATGACTTCTACCTCGTAAATGGTAAATGTGAATTCCATACTATAGGTACGAATAGTTTATGATAACCCAACTCGAAATGAGCCGTATTTTTGTCAAAATGAAAAAAGACAATCATTAAAATTTAGGAAAAGTTGTTTCTACTGATAATAATGGAGCAGGTAACATAAATACCCACTTTGAGATACCTTGTAGTCATACAAAGTGTATTTCAGTTTAATGACGTTCAGTTCCAAGTTAGGTTTAACTTGATTATAAAATAATCGGTACATTTTCAATACGGTTTTCTTATAAAAATACTTAGGTACCCACTTTGAGACACCTTGTAGACATACCAAGTTTATTTCAGCTTAGTGACGTATAGTTACAAGTTAGGTTTAACTTGATTATAAAATAATAGATAAATTTTCAATGCGGGTTTCTTGTAAAAATAGGAGCATATACCTAGAAAACCATTATTTGAACGAACATTTAAGGAATTGGTACCTACGTGTTCGCGTCTAATCAGGCGCGCTGTGCGCTGTATTATTTTAATCTAACACTTTGTTTAAATTAATAATACAAGATGAAAAGTTAATTTTGCAAGGCGGTACAGCAGCGTTCGTCGGTTCAGGGGTCGGGCTCGATGACCCGAAATAACGCTCAAGGGGGTGGTATTGCACCCCCACTGAGCTGATGGGGGCTTCCATCCTCCCCGCCTGCTGGGCCCGAGCGCCGACCTCTCATTCATTACGCAATAAAAGTGTTCCGTTAACTTCTATGCACGGAGACTGTGGACTTACGAATACCTACCTAGGCACTGAAACCGAATTGCTAGATTATCTCAGTGGTTTCGTAGAAAAGGGTTTTTGACTTAGAAAAATCATATGACATTTTTCGGTCAAATGTGCACGGATGTAATGTATTATGTACCTAACCTCTGAATTAATGAAGTGAGAGTAACACAGTTTAGCTTTTGAATGTTGTATCACGTTTAAAGTTTATTTTCTACAGAACACACTGGTACGGGCAAAATCTTGACCATTTCAAAGGTAGAATACATTGATAGAAATACACCCAAATTGCAATGGGTTTTTTTCGTTAGTTTACTAAGTAATTGTATGTCGCGGAGTAGGTAAAGTGAAATTTCAAATGGGGCCAAGGACTCAGCAAGGATCGAAATGAACATCCAGACAATAATATCTCTAATGATCTCATCTCATGATATCAAGGAGATTAAAATAGGTATTTATATAACAAACATGCTCATTGTAGGATTTGTGTGAGTTCAATCCGATTTAGAATACATCCGTCTCTCTGTGTCTATGCCACTGATCCACTTACAATCCACGGTATTAACAATGCCGACGATCCATCTCGACGGTTGCCACCCCTATTTCCTTCCCAGTTCTGGGTACTGGGTTCCATTCGATTAGTGCTTTGGTTTTCCTGTCATCACTACTTCGTCTTGCCCAGTGTCCTGCCTAACTCCTTTTAAGTATTCACCTGCCGACGTCTTAAACTTCAGTCACAAAGTCTAGCTGCACGAAAAAGATTATACCGAACTATGCTATTTTATTAAGTTCATCAGATTTGCACTGCTTGATTTAACATTTTAAAGCAAAGTTGCTCGAAGTTGGTTTATCTTTAATGGGCATACTCATAGTGGTTCACGCAGCCAGAAGTTGCTCTGATGTTACAAAGCGGGTTTCAGAGCGACGGACTCTCGCAATTTACGTTAATTCAATCATGCTTATACAATGACACCACTGCCGCCAAATTTACATTACTGCTGACTAGCTCTCTGAAAAGCTGTAAACAGCCTTATAATTTATTTTAAATTAATTAAAAAAACATCTCTCATTTTATCAACATTAGGTGTGGTTTTATTTTCATAAAATTTATATGACCTCCATTGAAGAACTTTACCTAATAAAAAAAAGTCATTAAAATCGGCGGAAAAATTACAAAACAAACAAACAAACACGCTCACGACTGTCTTCCCCATGGTGGATATCCTCAGATACATATCTACTCAGTGAGTAGATCTTTGAGGATACCAAGTAGGTGGTAGTCAGAGGCACGTCCAAACATTACATTTGGTACATGCCCGCGTTTTGCAAGTAGTAAGCTGACAGGTTGCAAGCCCATCGCCGCTTATTGGAACACTAGCTGTTGGCACATGCCTTCGAATTTTGGTTCTAGGGCATGCGGATGTTTTCCTTGACCGTTTTGAGCACGTGTTAATGTGCACATACATTTTTTGTGTGGAAAAATCCATTGGTGCACGTCCGGGTTCGAACCCACGACCTCCGGATCAGAAGTCGGCGTATCACCCACTAGGCCAACACGAATAATTGGCGAATATATCGCGTAACATATACACATACACACAAACAACATACAGACAAATTGAGAAACTCCTTTTTTGAAGTCGGTTGATAATAATTAAATTGCGATATTCGCGCTACGCTTGCAGTCCGAAGTTTACGGTTTCTATAAAGCAGGTACTCTAATAGCATCAGATCCTCGCGTGTCCATTTGCTTACTCTTTCGAATAAAAAAAACAAAAGAAAAGACGCCCACAAAAAATGTTTCCGCTCGTTGTGGTTCCATGAGATAATGATGTTTGTTAAGTTTTACGGGAAAAATAGCAATCCTTCAGGAATAAAACTTTTATGAGTAAGAAGTCATCAGCTAACCTCGGGATCATTCTATAAACAACAACAAAAAAATAAAATATACATATCTGTAATACCGACCTAGGTATAACCAACTTCAAAAAAGATCCTTGAAATTTTAATTTCATACGATTAACCACATAAAAACTTGGCAGTCGAAAAATACAAATTAGACTCGATATTTATTCGTAATCGGCAGACTAGGCTCTAGTTTGACAACATCGTTAAATCACTATACAACAGTTATTGGACTAGAAAGTGGATGCTAGACTAGACTTGCCTAAAATCGTAATGCTACAGTCCATTGACCTCTGAACGCAGGTGGCACTCGTGCACCATGTTAGCTTACACGCTTTTTAACTTGATGACTTTTCAAAATGTGTTAGCAAGTTTTTTTAATCTTTCCCACAATTTCTAATAAATTTATTATCTCTTACATAGTAAATAAACGCAGATTATATGCATAAATCTCACTTACCCCCGACTGTCCTGAACTTTGACTCACAATCCTTGTCTTACTTGATGTCGTCAGTACACGATAAACTGATGACATCAAGTAAGACAAGGATTGTGAGTCAAAGTTTACGCCATGTAAATAAAATAAATAAATATTTTTCCCCGACTCCTGCCTATCACGAGACAATTTCTGGGAACTAGCAACACATTTCGCCGAAAAAAAACATCGTAAGCTTTGGATATGGTCACACAACATGCTTTTCAAAACCACTCTACCCCCCGTCAACGACTTTTGAAGTATGGTCAAAACCATCGCTGCATGTGAACTTTCGTAAAAATTGAATTTGCATTTTAATTCTTAGGAAAGTATCTAACTTTTATATTTCTAATCAATGAGATAAAAATAATTAATAACGGCCAGCTTTACGTTCTCCACTATACATTTTGTAAAAGACAAAATAACGGTATGAAATTTAAATAAATGAAAAGTTATTCTTACTTTTTAAAATATTTTTTTGTTACGTAGGTACCTAGGTTAATTTCGGACAAAACCACACAGTTACAGTACAGAGTACAGTTTTTTCGCGAATATATATTTGTATTCTTCCGCAGGTTGCTGCCGCAAGTATCTTGAGATGACGATCCTTGAAAAAGTTACCTTTCGAAGTTTAATTATTTCAGCTCCTGAATTTGATTTTCAAAACAAGGTTCTCGTAAATCGTTCTAACTTTATCACGTAGGGTTAGTTGATGTCGTGCACAGCACCGCTGGCATCTTATCTAAACTTTTAATAACAGCTCACTTCATCGTATAAAAATGCATGTCGAAGCTACCTAACTAACATGAAATAGTGGTGGAACATGAAAAATATTTATATCTCTAGCACCTACCTATAATACTCGCGCTTTGTATGGAATATTAATCAAGTTAAATTACCCATAAGTGTAACTATAGTCGATCTATCAAGATTTTAGTGTCATATCTATATCGTTATCTTCAGCAGGCGCTTGAAGTCCACTGCTGGACATAGGCATTTCCCAAGGAGTGCCAAAAATCTTGGCCCATTTGAAGCTCAAATCATTGCTGTTGTTTCTTTTTAATTTTCGTTGCAACTTGAAAGTTTTAAATGATGTCTGACGACTTCACCTCACCCATCATCAATCAATTGAGATTGTGATCAAAAACGGAAAGTATCAAATGGAAATCATTTATATTCTTAGTATTTTACTAGCTGCCTCGAACTTGTTCTAGTCCCATCCTTGGTTTAGGTAGCGAGTCCCTGGTACGACTCAGATTGGGTGCGGGTCCGCGACCCTTCGTCCTCGCTCCCAATTCAGGTTATCAACTTACCCCTTCATGGCCCCACTGGAATCCCCCCCTGTAGAAACGTGGTAGGGATTTTCTAGAACATAATGGAAGACGCTCCTCGCGTTACAGTGCGTTGACTTCGTAAGCTTCACTTTGAAGCGATTCACTTTATTATTTATTGTATCAAAGAGTTTGGTGTAGGTAAATACAGGTTGGGAGTTAGGAGCAACTAAGCTAGCTGTTATTAAATATGTTTTTATCGATGATTCATTTTTATAAGCTAGACAAAATAAAAATGTATGTATATCAAAAACCAAAGATTGTTTTAGATAAATATGCAACGAGCTTTCTGCAGGAAAGAATGTTAGGAAAGAATAAAAAAAAGTTGCAGTGTATTTGGTTAAAGCACGCAATGACTTTTCACTATTGAACAATTCAATAACTATTGCATTCGTTATCATTTATTTATAGATAATAGGTAAACATGCATTATGTATTTTCATGTGTGCTGTAGGTACGAAATTGCAGTATTGCATGCCTCTGCACTGAAAGCCCGCGTGACACCACACCGTTCATAACACGTTAACGACACCCCGCAAACAAAACGAATAATATTTAATAGCGAACACAAACTTAAAAGTAAAAATGAAAAATGGCAAGATGACGGTGTTACTACTTGCCAATAGGAGAAAACTGCTGAAAGGTTAAAAGCTCTGTTTTAAATAATACACTTATAATTAATGAATCAATTCTTAAATAAGATTTCTAGTGAAATAAAAAAAAACAATAACTTTTTTTAAATAAAACATGACATACTGACGGTCGCTAAGCCATTATTGTATGTTTTCAAGCTCATACGAACTTGCTACATAACGGATTCTTCTCATATAAGGATCACAACGGTCAAAGGTTATAGATTTTCCATATAGGTGACCTGGACGTGAATCGTGATCATCATCAGAAGGAGGCATCTTTCTTATGATAATCACATCGAGGTTCTCCATAAAGTTTTATGCAACATAAATACGCCTTTTCGAAATAAAGTATAAAAAAGAGAGGAAGGATAATTGGTCTAAACTTGCTATGTGTTTAAATTTTCAATGGACGCAAACATCTTTATTCATAATGATAAGTTACAATTATCTAATGTTAGCAATCTTAGCAATTGGTAAGACCATTACCCTCATACCTAGTATTTAGTCATCGAATGTCTAGCATTATCTAGTATCAATCATTTTGTAGCATAACATGAATGTGACACTAATATCAGTCTATGTTAAATCTTTTGAATACCTATCGGTCAGTTTGGTAGATTACATTAAAAGAAAATCAATCCTTTGTGTCAATAATAAATCCTTACCTGCAGTAGCATTGAGTGGGTCCCAGTAGGGTACCATGGGTAACAAAAACTAAATTTTCACTAGCTTTAACTACTAGCCATGATACTAAAACGTAGGGATTTAATGAAAGAAACAACAGTTATGGTACCTAATTATTTAATTGCTAAAAAAATATTATAATATATTTTAATTAATACATTAAACATATTATAAAATCTCTATTTAATTTTTATAAGTGCCAAAAGTCAGAAAATGTCACAGCGTCATTTTTATTTTATAAAATCCATGATTACAGATGACCGTATTTTATGCGTTTGCCGTAAGATATTGCTTGTCTGTTTCTTTGTCTGTTATTATTTTATCTCCCAATTTAGAATAAGAATTTCGAATCTTTTTATATAACGTGTAATCGAAACGGCTCAACGTATTGTAATGTGTTTTTTTTTATTTGTATGTTTTCAAGGATGATTCTTAGATAGATAGGTTTTATTGCTACAAACCACTAAGCTACAATCGACAAAGGACGTATCAGATCTTGCTGTTTTTTGTAATCGTTTTGCTATAAGTTCAAAAATGTTAACAGGTAGGTTTTAACTCCATAAGTCACAAGGGGCACTGCAATACGCGATGAATATATTATGTCCGAATTTTCTAATTGTAATGTAAAAATTTACTTGTTTTTTACTTTATGGACTAAATCTTATTATCATTATCTACCTAACATCATTCACAAATCACAAGTGGTATGACCACAGATTTCAGACAAAGTAAGTATTTAAGCCTCGACTTACGAAATCTACCTTAAAATAAACATCGGTGCATTATAATGCTGAAACAAAAACAACGCGACAACGGAAAATTTGCGTGACGTAAGACTGCGTGACTCACTGCTCCGAATCCACACAAAACTTGGGGCTAGAGTACGGAACGAATTATTAATTTCGGTTTCGATCGTTTCGGCCCTCTCTCAAGGCATTCGTTTTATTCGCCTTATGAAATGAAATGTTTATTACTTTCTCAAACAGATGACGTAGGTACATATTTTGTTATCTCTACATATGTAAGTATTAAATAGTCTAATTCTAATAAAACAGTATATACCATCTTTCATTAAAAAATTGAAATGAAAAAAGGCTCAATGAAGGAAGTTAATAAGTCAAAAATTAACAACTTCCTTAAAAGGCGTTCGGTTTGACAATATACATCAGTAGGCATTGATAGTGCGAAAAAGCTTTATCACAGTGAAGTTCAACTTTTTTTTGTTTTACTTATTAATATCAAACCGAATACGAATTAATTATAACTTTCTAGGCCGAAACTGCAACCGAGTATTCGGTCGGAAACTAGTAGAAGCTTTTCAGCTTTTTATTTTTCCACCGACGCCAGTGGAAATCGTGGGTGCCACTAAAGTGCTTAGATATTATCTTTACCGCCTTTGTTGTACGAAGAATTTCGGTGTCTAGGTACTAAAGTTGAAAAGATGGTTGTAAGTACTGACTTGTCGAAAATAACGTTGTTTACTTGACAACTGCATACTGTATTCTATCATACTTACCTTCACCGTTTTCATAATTGGAAGAGGGGTGAGCAAGTACGAACTTATAAACTTTTAATTGTATCTTACTTCAGACTCTACATTCTAATAAACCCCTGTTTCGTTTCGTAGGTATAATAATTATTTATCCCGCTAAAATACCCATATACATTGTTTTCAAAATATGTTTTTGCTTTATGCGTATTATTTTCACTATTTTACGAAAAACTAGAGCGCTGGTGGTCTCCCATTTTACGATACAACTACTTTAATCATTTTTCAAAACTCTATAATTTATTTACAAAAAATATCAATTTATAATCACGTGTGTACATGTAACATGCATTATTTCCAGTTCAGAAAGAACGTCGGTTGGTGCACGCTATGATTGCAGGATCGCATGACAGGGACACCCCCATCCCTCGTAGTTACGTGGACAGAACACGTGAAATTAAAAAATAATATTAAATATATAGACATTCTTTTTAGAATATTATTACGAATATTATTGTATAGTCGTTATAATATTCTAAAATGATACCAAACCACGATAATTTTAATTCCAAATAAGATATTCGTAAAAAAAACTATAGACAATAATGGATGAAGGCTTTGTCCAGTAGTGCAACCTGTTCAACGAAAGAGGAACAAAAAAACCTGAATAGAATCTGCACGCTCATTCCAAAAATGTGGTATTTCTTGTATCAATCGCTTACACGAAACTCGCATTCTGGTTGCAATTCCTTCTGGTATCTAGGAATAAATTTAGGTTAGTCCATATAGACGTCTACATGACGCCAGTGCATCTACGTACACTTATACGTCTACGTACTACCATGATTAGGTTATGCTATGTAGAAGTGACACTCCGATACCTAATGCGTTAGGTTTCCTATGGCGCTTCTTACGATGATGATACCGTGGCATTGGCATCGGCCAATGAATTGGCAACGATGAAACATGAAGGTCTAAATCGAACATCGATGTTTCATCGTCGGCCATATCATCACTTACCATCAGGCAAGTTAAAAAAAAAAAGAGAAGGCTTCTTGTTAAAAAAATATATTATTTTCTGCTTCAGACGAACATAACATCTTGGTTTTGAAAGTGCGCTTACAGATTTTGCACCCTTACTTGTTGTATATAAACGCGTTCTACTCTTCAATTCGTCTAGTTTTTGGTCCAAATCGCACATTTTAATGTCTTTAAACGCCGTCCAGTCCAAGCAATTTCCTGCTAACGTCAACAACAAGAACTCTCATTATCTTCTTGTCCTTATCCTACAATACGTGGGGTCGGCACAACATATTTTCTTCTTCCACTCTCCTCTATCAGCCGTCATCTCAGTACTCACTCCTTTCTTAACTATGTCATCTATCACACAAGCTATCCATCTTTTCTTTCTTTTCTCTCCGTCATTTCCATTCACATTCAAAGAACTCACACTCAAAGAACTCTATGTTCCATTTTTTGTGCATTTGTAAATACTTGTAACTTAAAAACTGGCCACCAGGTTTGCGTTTGCCTTTTTGGGTTCAGAAAAGTAATTCCGCTCTCTGCTTGGACATTCTAGAGACGTGTACATACCATCACCATAGATATACTTCAATTCCGCTAACATACATACAAAGGCACTATCTGCCGAGTCAAGCAGGCCGATACCTCGGGTCGAAGGGCTGCAAGACAATATGTTAAGAAACATATTGTCGGGAAATCGGGGAAACCAAACGAGTTTTGTTTCTACTCGCTAGTATCAGAAGTTATACAATGGTTCTACGTTGGTTTGAAGCTCCATTACTCCGATACATGATAGTGGCGCTTTAGAGCAAGTAAATTGAAGATTTTCTTTATAGTCGATGTGTGCAAGAGAGTGGTACCTAAGCCTGAATACCTATTGGTATAGTTGCAGTTTACGTAAGCAACTAAAACTTGAACAAAAAAATAAGACGTTTTCACCCGTGACGTAATAGCCCGAATAAGCGTCTGTAGAGGTTGTTTTTTTTGTTTGTGCGTTTATTTATTTATATTATATTTCCGAAACAGCTTATGGGATTGTAATGCGGTTTTTTGAAAACAATTTGTATATCTTCAAGGATATTTCTTCGATAGGTTTTATTATCACAAGTCACTAGGGGGTGCTGCAATCGATGATAGAAAAGTACGTCAGGGTTAGTAAATTTTTTAAAAATCAACTTGTAGGTACTTGCATGATCCTTGTGATCTTAATAAATAAAAACTTGTGACTGTTGCTTTGACATTATAAAAAGTATTGTGCAGTTGAAACTTTAAGATAATTCCGGGTTCTGCATTTTGCTTGGTGGTAAACTATTCATTTTGGTGATATAGGTCTTCGAGTTTATTTTAGTTATCAGGTACACTAGACACCTATCTAAATCGATATTTACACGTGTCATGTCCAAGAAAACAGTTAAAATACCTGCTAAACGATTAAGATAATAACAACTCACGAACAAAACGCACGTAATTTTCTTACAATGGAAATAAATTCGCACTTTAGCCTTAGTTTTCCATTATTGTATATTTATGGCTATACTTATTGTCTTATTATGAAACTAAAGAGATATGGCTACATTTCAAGGTGAAGATTATAAAATTGCATAAAATTACAGTATAAACCACTTTTATTACGTTACGATTTGTGATAAACTGAGGCTCAGGTTCTCGAACAATGTTCATGCGTGGATTTTAATAATACGTTTAGTAAATAAAACCTCCCGTGTTACTAATTAATTATTATTTTTCTTTCGTATGATACAACTTATATTTCCCCTTGGCAATACCACCGCTGATTTATAACATTATAAATCCTACTTTCTACTATACTACTAATATTAAAAATGCGAAAGTTGACGTACCTAACGGTCCTTAAGTATCTCCAGCATAGATTAATTAAAAATCCCCTTCTAAATTAGAATTTAATTGTTTATTCAGATAACTTAGCCTATGCCTAAAATCTTTAGTTGGGTTGTTAGTTTAGTTCTGGAATACGAGTCCGAGAGTACCTGGTATTACGCTTCTCATACTTTATCTTCTCTACAAACTATTTGTTCTTTGTATTGTTTTTTTTTCTGTGCGGTCTCTACAGGCACTCGGCTAGATTTTCAAGAATATTCGAAATACTGAAACCGAAATGCTGCAGGTACGAGATAAGTCTGAGCTGCATCTGAAAAATATCATCATTATTTTGTTTACAGTTTCTTTGGGGGTTAAATTTTTATACAAAAAGCTCGCCACTTCATAAACTTATCAAACCTCACCTACGTTTGATTTTATCTAAATTAATGATTAATGAAAACATTGTTATTCAAAGAGCTTGAAACTTCGGGAACTCCGTCAAAAGTAACTTAAAAACAACAAGTATATCAAATATTTTCACAAGAAAACTGAAAAAAAAATTGGAACGCGCGTGTTGTCGAAAGACAATAATCACTTCGGAATGATGCCTTACAGGAACTCATAACATTCTATTTCGTGAAGGTATTTAGTTTGCATACCTACTCTACGAACGAACATGGCGTTCTCCTATCCCCATTACCACGATAAATGCAATAAAACGGGAGCATTACTAAAATCTGCCATCAATTACTTAGGTAAGCACCGACCAAAACTTGGAGCCGCAAACTGCGCTCTCGGTATTATCCTTCCTATTCTCGACTTAATGGGAGACGAATGTCGTTAGAAGTCTAGTGCTCGTAAAATCCGATGGTTTGTTCCCCGTTCAGATTGTAGTACTGTTCAGCTCAGACTCAGGTAGGAGATTAAGCTTCTTGTTTTCAGGCCTGATATATGAATTTACTGCGTGTGTTACTAAATAGAAACTTTTATAATAACACGTGTAATGCGTAATATACTGAGAATAAGCTTACCTAAATCCTACGCGTTTTTTAAGAAACAAATCACGCTGTTGAAAACAACCCGTAAATTAACCTTGATTCGAAAAAAACAACCAATAGAAGCAGTAAATTTTTTCAGTCGCAAGACTTTATTTGATGCCGCTGAACGTTTTTCAAGAGTTATGTTAAAATTATTTTTAAAAGAAAATGCCTTCATGATTTTATATGGATCACATTTCCTATAAGGTACAATAGTGCAAAGTTATAGATTTACCTCGTGTTTACCTGAACGACAGTCACCTTTTGCGTCATTTCTTCTCTGTTTCTCTACCTTTCCCGCACGTCATAGGATTGCAGTCTATGAAGAAAATCAGCTTGTTAACTCATTAGCCGAAAACGTAACTAGTAAACTGTAAAATGTACTACTGCGCAAATTTCGGGACAGTTCGACTTGAAGTAGCATTTGCAAAGGGAGTTCGTGAATCTTATGAAAATTTACTTAGTTACCTTAACTCTATTACCTAACTCTAGAAAACGAACGTGAATTATCTTGATAAACCTAATAATTAAGATTTATGTCTAAGATTTCTCCGTATGTCCGATACAATTTATCCAATAAAGCGTATAATTTTAAATTGCTTTGTTTCTCCCCAAACCAATAAAGTGATCGAGTTGATCTCTATTCTCACTGCACTCTGGCGTTATAGGAGGAAGTTGGGCAAGTCAGAGCACTGATGTAAAAAGTGCCGCATGTCGAGGTGCTCAGTGGCGCCATGTAGACGTCTAGATTGGCGCCACTCACCACCCGCTAAATTAATCTCGTGAGATTGTGAAAGGTGCAGCGTTTTCAGGCTGACACTAAATCGTGTTTCACCCAAACAACATGCCGTGGTATTGGACATTTGTATGTGCTTCGCAAAAATGTGCGAACATTTCTTCTTTATGACGGCTGTAAAGGCAATCAATCTACTTGTTTGAATGTAATGTATCTGTTTTCCTTTGTTTTCACCTTTGTATGCACATTAATATAATACATCCACATCCATTATTTTATTCAGCGAAATCCCACCTACTCGTAGTACATCAGGCTAAATAACTGCCGAGAATTCCCACGTCAAAATACATTTTAATAAGGAGATAACTAACAATTATTCATCCGTATTCTAGCCAGTCTAGTTCGCAGTAAGTGTCATTGTAAATAGTAAATAATGAAGTATGACGTCATGCAGTTGTTACATTACACGTGTTTCCTATAAAATTTTATGTTAACGCCTCCATTCTATAGGACTATAACTCTAAAATTATATAGGCGATTCTAACAATGCGAAGTAATACTAGCAAAAGCACTATTATGCAACTATCGGGTCATAGCGGCAATGCCATGGTCATCTAGGTACTTTATGAGTGCAGCAATGATGCGGTTCGCTATATCTACGTCAAAGAACGTATGGCCCGTGAGAGACGTACATTGGTCAGAGGAGGCTGGCAGAAGATAAGAGAGGCCTTTTACCCAGCAGTAAGTGATTTCGGGCTGAGATGATGATAATAAATGACGTCAAAGGCAACGTCAACTTTATTACATTGAATATACTCGTAGAAAAACACTTCATTGTGTAAACGCATACTAAAAGGTTTTTTCTCCTATCTAACAAACGCGTTAGTCAGACAAATCTGCTCTCTGCTCTTATGTAGAAACTACACGAACTTTCAATCAAAACAAAAACTGCTGAAACGTTCGTTTGTAAGTTAGTTTGAGTCGAGGTAGGTTTCTTGCTGCACCTGCATCAATCAACGTCGCCGACTGCAGGACAGAGGGATTATTAGGAGAAGGGGGATTTTCTTTGGGGGAGGAAATACTTCTACTAACGACTTTTTCGTCTGAAGAATCTGCTGCTGTATTTTTCCGTCTCGGGGTATAAAATTCCTTCAGTTCTGACTCCTGAATACTTTTTGAGCTTTGTTTGATCTTGTAATATTATTAAATCATAAAAAAACACCCTATAGTATAGGAGCAGGGGGATTTTTTTGGGGGAGGAAATACTTCTACTAACGACTTTTTCGTCTGTAGAATCTGCTGCTGTATTTTTCCGTCTCGGGGCATAATATTCCTTCAGTTCTGACTCCTGAATACTTTTTGAGCTTTGTTTGATCTTGTAATATTATTAAATCATAAAAAAACACCCTATAGTAACAATCGGTCCGTTGTAAAAGAGCTTAGACCGTGAAGAACGTCCGTAGCTCACTTTGATAACGCTCTACGAGCTCCATTCACAGTGTCTGCGAATGTGAGACGAGCTGACCTCACGTCGTCTCGTCCAGCTTTATACTATTAAGGAATAAAGTACTGAAGATACTCTGTATATACGGGGTTTCAAAATCAATTTAACCGTTTGGATAATCAAATACCATTCCATGCAGAGGACAAACATTGATCATGACCCTTTACTTATGATGTAAGGAAATCATGTCGTCATAAAGTAGGTAATAGGAAAGTGTCTCAAAAATATATGATGTAAAATAATTTGTACGTAGTGGTGCTCTTACAAAACAAAATACGATAAATTTCCTCAATAAACTCAAAAACTATGGACTTAAAGCGATAAAATAACCTCGAGTACTAAGCTTATTCAATGAAGACAAGCATATAAAGTGAACAGATTTCGTGCTCCACCACAACATTCATTTTAACTTATTCATAGCATTTGAACGGTCCGACCGAGTCTTTATAGAGACCAAACACGCTCCCCTTTTTAGCTTAATTCCTATTCACTTTATCAACTAAGCAAACAGCTTTAAGCTGTGCTCTTTAAAGACAGGACCGAACTGGACAGCCCCGTGAGAAATCGTTTTAATACTCAAAATCCGCTTGCAGTTTCAGTGTTTAATGAATTACGTCGGGAGCAGCCTCCGGCGCAAGACGTGCATCGATCAACGTCGCACGCCCCGGGTGCCCCCTGCCAGCCTGCCCCCACTGGGCGGGAGCGGTAGGCGCAGGGGTTAAGCGCTGCCCAAATAAAATATTCGCACGAGCGCTTGCACTCACTAGCTTAGATATGACAGTTGCTGTCGTGTCATATGAAAAGTGCTTGCTCCGTAATAGCATATTATTATTGATTTGGTTTCTCAAAGGCTCTTCTAAAGGTGTAAGTAATGATAAAACAAGGTTTAGGTAACCTTGCCATTACAAGAATCAAGGTGGGTGGATGTAATTATAAACCAGATTTTAGACAATCACATAAGCCATAGAAGAATCAAGATTACCGACGTATCTCACAAAATTTGCGAGTTGAATTAGCCTTACAATTTGTAAATACAAGTTTGTATGATGTAAATGAGTCCTGCACTAACACTTTAAAGTTCTTATATTTATTTAACAAAGATTTTTTACAAAACCTTTAAAAATACTTACTTCTTTTCAATCCAATTTTCAATTTTCTTATCCCATTTTATGGATTCTGGCGTTAGATAAAAGACGTAACTGCAAATTCGCCTGCGTCCGTGTAGCTGGGCTCGCCCGGAGCTACGTGAGTCTACGTGACGCTTCTGAATTATAAGAAAATGCATTTACAGCGCTGTGCCGCAGAGCGAACGGTTTCGTGCCTAGTACGATAGGTACGTGAGTTCTACTGAAAACAGCATACATTTTTAAGTTTCTTATAAATTTTTGGGATGGCGAGTTTATAGAACTGCTGCTTCAAATCAAGGTAGATTTGAAGGAGCATCTTTGAAATTAGATTCTAAGAAAACTGAAATTAGTTTCTCCTTCATGCTGTTGTTATCACACTTTGCCTATTTAAAATGAACTAAGAATTTACCAAACCATAGTTTCATAAATTAAAAAAAAAAGTTAACAACCCTAACGTCACGTATTGTGGCGGCTCCTAGTGACGTGAGGCATGAAGCCTATCTAAGAAACTTTCTTGAAGTCATACATGATTACAAAAGGGCTTATTTTTATTCGGGTGATAATAGTAGATTATTCAACAATAATAAAAGTAAATTAACAACTAAAATGCGGCATTTCTTACGAGATGTTTAGCCTCCCGGGCGACAGCGAGGGGGCTATAGAATCGAATATAAAATGATTTTAGTCCCGAGTTAAACACTTTACTTTTCACTTCGATTGCGAGAAAATAATCTTTAGATCTTAAATGGTTCGCCCACGCTATGCTAAAATTACATATTTTTAAATAATTAGAAGTGAAAAAAGAAATTGCGTCGTTAACAATACCTAAGTATCTTATTATAACTGGTAGGTAGCGACTTAATGTTTTGGCGGCAATTAAATAGGATAAACTTAAAAAGTGGATTTCATAAAATCTAGAAACGGCACACTCAAGGTAAATAATAAAATTAATTGTAGGTTGGCTACTGTAAATAATGACTTAGCGAATAATATTGTAACGGGGGGAACAAATATATTTTAGCGACTAATTATTTTCATAAACTGCATGGCAATCGGTTACGCCGTTTTACATCGCATCATCTATAGCAGCGCCCCCTTTCGACTTATCTACCCAAGAACCGTAGTTGAAGTCATAAAATTCGATTGTAATTGAATCAATCGAATAAACTGTTTCGGAGATAAATGGAAACAGGCAAACAAACAACCTCATACCATCGAACGGACTGGGCTTCTTACATCGCGGTTAAAAATTAAGTGAACTCTGTCTATAAAACACTGTAAATTAAGTTGTTCTGAATTGACCGCTGTGTACAATAGAGTAGTGAGCTTTATTTGCTTGCACTATGTCTAATTTTAGGAAAAATAATCCAGATAAGTACCACTTCAACCCTAAACTTTCTTATAATCCTATCACGTTTTGTGAAAACTCATCTGAAACCCGGATCATAATGCTGCAAGAAACTGTAGCAAGAAATGTATGCAGCTTACTTGCATCCGAGCTTATCGCATCTATCAACGTCCGAAGGCTTTCACGGAAGGCTTTGTTCGCACCGAGGGCGGCCCCCACCGCCCGCCCTCCGTTACAAACAACTCGAGCCAACTCCGACATCTCCCAACTTCTTTGTGGGTTGATGGCCTTCCGAAATGTTACCCATTTTCTGGAAGGAACTATTTATTGGTATATTATTTATTTACTAAAATTATTTTAAAACTGAATTGTATTTTCTTTATCTATTAATTTAGCACTAATCCTTATCCAGTCTAGGCTGGAGTGGGTAGAGAATAATAAATTAATATATTAAAAGTGGTATTTTTACTAAATCTAAAATTGAATTTTATGTACTTTTTTGTATACTTAAATAGTCGTCAAATCATCGCAAATATAAGGCCAAAAATTGTTCTGCGTTCTTTTCAATACTTTTTGGAACTCCTCCATCATTTATATCTAACGTTTTAGAAGGTATACCTACTAATGGACAAGTAATCAACGTTTTTACAATACAATTTCAAAATTGCAGCATCGCGTTTAGGTTACGTCGTTGCAGGCACACCGGCTGGCATCGATCAGCGTCGCAACGCCGACCGGTACTAATGGGACTGAAACCAAACCCAGCCGAGCAGGCCTCAGACAGTCTGAAGTCTTGTTATATAGGTACTATAATGTATCTAGGGATATCTGTGTGCCCTGATACTGTTTGCAGTAGGTATGTAGTTAAAAATTATCTAGAAAAAGATTTCTAGAGAAGGATTTGCGGAGCGCAGACGCATGCAGCGTAGCTTGAACTTTAGGTACTCTTTTCGAGCAGAGAACGATACCTACTAAATGGATAGAAACATCTCGTCAGCTAGCATTCGAAAGATATAAAAAGCAGATACCCAATAACACAAACATGTTTGTTCAGAAACTAAAGCAGGTATAAACAAAGAACTGCTCCGTAGCACGAATAAAATCATGATAATTATTACAAATAGAAGACATCGAGAGGGCTTTCTTCGCAGCTCCAAAGCAATCTGTTATAATATAAAGTGGTACCTGAACAAAATGAGGGTAAAATAACAGGTATTAGAGGCAATTCAACTGAATAGAATGTTAACCATGGTCCATACCTACTTAGAGTAGAGTATTTCAGAAGTCATCCGGAAACTTTAACTATACAAATGCCCATCAATAAGTTTAGAGCCAATTATTCCAAAGGCCAATTTATAACCTGATATTTCCCGGTGCAAACACGAAATGGCAAGAGAAACAAACCTTATTAGAGTAATAAAGCTAATGCTCTATGGTTCGCGATGCGTCGCTCAGGAAGGTGGCGCGCTCGCTGATACCATCGCCCTCCACCCACCACCCCGTATTACCGTTTCTACTTTCACAGCCTAAAAGTAACAAAACTCCCGATATGTGAGGTACTGCTTTATTTGATTGGGAGGTAGGAAAACAGGGTATTTTGATTCGCTGTTTTTTTTTAGAAGCAGTCTCTTTGTAATTTAAACCAGCATTTTATTGAATGTGTATTTATATGAATAGCCTTTGAAGGCTAGATGTTTTGCTCAGGCAGAATGTTTAATTAAGACACAGAATTAACATCGTCAACGAGAAGTGCTTATGACATTAAAGGCAAATAAGAGCTGAGTGTATTACTAATCATATTAGGTTGGGGAAAAAGTCTTTTCGCATTATTGTATGTATGAACTTGTAATAAAATCTCTTTGGCTATACTATTTGTATCTGGCTGGTTTTGGTATCATTAAAAGTTTAAATTTTAAAGAAGATAATTCCAAATTCAAATTAGGAAAATGTGTGATTTTTATTTGTTTTTCGTACTGTTAAGATAAGTGAATCTAATGAAGAAATTCGATACATTTTAAAATTTTACTACAAAAAAGGTAAAAATGCAACGCAAGCCGCGAAAAAAATTTGCGATGTTTATGGACCTAGTGCAGTGTCTGTGAGAGTAGCACAAATTTGGTTTAAGCGTTTTCAATCCGGAAATTTTGATGTCAAAGATGCACGTCGCTCTGGTCGCCCTATTACGGATAAAATGGATGCCATTTTTGAAAAAGTGGAGCAAGATCGGCATATCAGTAGTTACGACGTAGCTGAAGAACTGGGAATTGACCACAAAACAGTTTTGGCGCATTTGAAAAAAACTGGGTACACAAAAAAGCTCGATATTTGGGTACCTCACGAGCTCACTGAAAGAAACCTAATGAACCGTGTTCTCATTTGTGATTCTTTATTACGACGTAATGAAACCGAACCATTTTTGAAGAAGCTGATAACTGGTGATGAAAAGTGGATCACGTACGACAAGAACGTGCGAAAAAGGTCGTGGTCAAAGGCCGGTCAGGCTTCACAGACTGTGGCGAAACCCGGGTTAACTCGCAACAAGGTGATGCTGTGTGTGTGGTGGGATTGGAAGGGCATTATTCATTATGAGCTGTTACCACCAGGCAGGACCATCGATTCTGAACTCTACTGCGAACAACTGATGAGATTAAAACAAGAAGTTGAGAGAAAGCGGCCGGAGTTAATCAACAGAAGGGGTGTGGTTTTTCATCATGATAACGCTAGACCTCACACATCTTTAGCCACTCAGCAAAAATTAAGAGAGTTTGGCTGGGATGTGTTAATGCATCCGCCGTATAGTCCTGACCTTGCACCTTCAGATTTCCACCTGTTTCGGTCTCTTCAGAATTCTCTAGGCAGTGTCAGGTTAACATCACGAGAGGACTGCCAAAACCACTTGTCGCGGTATTTTGAACAGAAGCCCCAAAGTTTTTATAGCAATGGGATCATGTCCCTGCCTACAAAATGGCAAAAAGTTATCGAACAAAATGGTGCCTACATACTTTAGTTAAATGTAAATAAACTATATTAAAAAATGTTTTGAATTTTCTTAAAAAATGCGAAGAAACTTTTTCCCCAACCTATTATAATTGTATTTTATTGACAAATGGAAAAGAGCAATGTCACCCATTTTGGCAGGCTTACATACTAATAATAACCTATTTAACTTAAAAATGTTTAGGTTAAAAAGTGTCTACAGTTTTGGGTATTAATTCATCTCATTAAAATGTACCTATACTTACCTAGATAACTGCACTGAATCTCAAATGCAGGTAATATTAGAAGACCTTTTTATTCACAGTAGAATTGCTGCAGATTTTAATGGAACTTAAAGAAAGATTGCTCGTACCAATCATTTTGTAACCGAAGCGAAATTGGAGCGACGATAAGGACGCAGACAGATAGCAGGCTCTCCGTCAAAGGGATCACCCGTTCCATCCGAACCGCTCCATCCCAACGTTTCATCCTTCCACGTCGCCGTCGAGCGAACGGGAGCGTTTAATATCCGAAGCTGCGGCCTTTGCCGTCTTTTTAGTGCACACCGACCGAAAATAATTGATCGATACCACTGCATCAGAGCTTGCCTTGATGACGTATACGACGCGCTTGTTTACAAACGTATATAATATCATGTTATTTCGTATACAATATCGAAAGATGCCCTGTCGAGAGCTTAGTTGCAAGCCGACGATTAGGTTATAGGACGGTCGTAGCTATTGAATCAGATAGAAAGTGCATAAAATATTAGCCGTGCCTAAACATTTCCCATAATCTAAGTTTGGACGGAGTTGTAAACGTAGCTACGCATTGTACAACAATTACACAATACTTCATCACTCATGGAAGTTAGTTTAGTTAGCTGATCATTTTTGTACACCAAAGGTTACAAAAATTCTAGCAATAAGATTAAAAACTTCATTCCTTTTAGCATACAATGAAACTCTACATTTGGCTCTAGAAATTAGTAATACAATTCGACGCGATAATGTAGCGGGCACTCACGAGACTCACTGTCCCGTCATCTGGTGGAGAGGATCACAGCTAACAATAGATAGCTAAGTATATACAGCGTGTGGCGTAAAGAGTATTCAACCCGTCATTAAAGATGGGGGACATAAAAACTGTTCAGAAAAAAAATACCCAGTGAAAATCTCACGGATTTCGAGTTATTTTTCCATTAGGCCTGTAAATTCAACTTGCCTCTGCCAGATCGAATAACAATTCTTGGAATCGACAAATACCGCGTACTTGCGGACGTAAATCTCCTATCTTTCTCTGTCATGCAACCATCGTGTGTAAAAGATAGCTATTCTTTCGTATGCCTGAAGGCTTGCTCGCGCAAGTGTTATATCGTACTACTACCGTGCAATTACGTTTGGTTGCTTTGGATTTGATTTAATTACTCGTTACACCATACCTTGTATATTGATTTAAGGAATATCCTTGTACAAGGTAGGTGTACAAATATCAACAAAATTGTAAAAAACAATATTGACTAATAATGTAGGCAATTAAAAAATACTCTTTCAATAGTTCGAAGCCAATTATCCACTTGCAATATACCTACCGTTCAGTTCTACTTAAGTCCTTAGTATGAATGAATGAAAATACTTTATTGTACACCACACTTATATGAACAGTATATACCTACCTTACGGAAGACTAAAAGAACGTACCTATTTAAGTACATATAGATAAATGTCTTACATGATTTCATTTGATCTATGAATTGATTTCATGCACTTACATAGTTTTTATAAGTCTTAATAATACATTAAAAAGGCAGGTAATGGCGTAAGGGCGCTGAACGTAAGTGTAATCACGCAGATTCGTTTCCATGTCCTGAATTAATTCAAGAACAATTCTCAAGCAACCGAAGATTTTACTCAAAATTATCAGTCTATCGTTAGACCTGAACAAAAGCCTTCACGTTAGCTCGATAGTGTAGCAAGCAAGTTGCGATGCCCGGGTCGGAGGCCGGCCTTTAGAGAGATACGGCCATTGTCGGTCCATTGTCAAGGAAACAATGGCCATTTCAACACCTCACAATAGCTAGACTAGAGTTAGCTCCGTGAAAAATTAACGCGAGCAACCTGCGTGCGAACGCAGGGCTTCCGACAGTTTCAAGACTGTAATTGAACTATTATCACTTTAGTCATGGATCTGTTCCTGTTCAGTGAGCTTTCATATCTTTTATGTTAAAAGGAGCACCAATTTTCTTGTTCTCCTCATATTTAAACCTCTTCAGATGCTTTCACTGCTTTACTGTATATTGGTTCCTACAGATCAGTAGATGAATGACATCATTGCAGTACAGGGTTCCATTATTGTGACTTTTTCGCAGTCACAATAATGGAACAAAAACATAGGGAATATCTGAATGCAAAATACCTATACCGGTGTTTGAAGGAGGAGGCCTTTCTTTTAGGAGGTGTGATGAGCTTTGATAGAACTACACTTATTCTGCGATAAGTATGGTGCCGCACGTCCGGCAAAAAATGGAGACCATAGTGAGACCACAGAGTGTATGATTTATGTATGATGTCATTAGAGCAATATGCATGCGAGTAAATAGCGACGTCGCAATTTTTACAAATCAGATTGTATTGATCCTGTTTTACCTGCACACCACAAATTTAAATTATAGTTTGGCCTTTATAACTCAGATTAATTATACAGATAGGTAATATAATAATAATAGGTACTTAATAATAAATACCCAACAGTCACTAACATAGTCCTGACCTCACACTAGGATTCCCCGTACCGTGGGTATCGGGAACTACAAGTGCCATGGTACCACAATACCCAGACCCGGAATATCTGCAGAACACGCAATATTTGTCCTGCAGCGGGAATCAAACCCCTATTGCGTTTCAGCCAGCTACTCGCCCGCCGCGACACCGTGGTCGTCGCGTCGGTTAGACAACGTAGAATCCTGATAAATAATTATATTTAGGGCGTAAACACCTACAAAGCATGTTGTGATAACAGTGTAATATGTTTGCCGTGAAGTAGATCAAGGTTACAACTTGTTACGACCGAGCGTCAATAAGCTTCAAGGATTTACTTTCAGAAGAAAGCTCTCAAGTTAAAAAGATTTACTTATGTAGATAAAGTTCACAGCAGACCGACTGAAATAATATCAAACAGATAAATCTCTTGCTCGTGCAGATTTATATCTTCAGAACAGCGTTAGTTGAAGTTCATACTTAATTAGTATTCTCTTCACACCGCTAAGTAAAGGACTCCATCTACTCTTCCAAATGCCAGGTCAACAAACCTAACATAGGAAAATAGTCAGCACAAAATAAGCGGTATCGATACGACAGTACGCGGTCTGAATACCGCCCAATTAGTCGGCCTCGACTTCCGCACGTTTTTGCCCCAACACTAATAGGCAAGATCTCGACTAAAAGACCTTTACAATGCCTGTACAAACTCACTATGCATGCATTTCGTTATTTAACATGATTTATAGTACTATTATTCATGATGGCAAACGAACTAGATAGAAGCGGAATTTATGATAATTTAGTTGAAAATTATAATAAAAGTACGCTGAAATGACAATGCTTTTACCGATTCGATTCGTTTGTAGTGTTTTGCTTTCAACAAAGTCAAACCCTGTATTGGACAGCAGCTAGAACAAAAAGCCTTATTCATTTGCACTTTTTTACGAACATTGGTTTGGTTGTATTAAACAGGATTTTGCAGAGAATCCGCAAGGCAGGATCGCGTGGTATGAAAGCCCTCGCAAAGGATTATAGGGTCGGCTCGGAAGTCGGCACACAATTACGCAGGTCAAGCGTGCACTCGACTCGCACTGAGTCGCACTGCCACAATTCAGCGTTGACGCCAGCTTCTGGGCTAAGATTGCGTTAGATAGGCGTTGGAGAGAAGAATAGTAGTGTGACTTATTGGATATACGAGAAAGGAACTCATATCAAACAATTCTTTATGGTATTGGGAAAGATGCCTTGCTCTGAAATTAGGTAGGCAACAGCCAGTAATACAAGAGGTCAAACTAAACTGTTAGAATATTTTAGAAAAAAAACTATCAACCAGCTACAGCAAAACGTCTACACTCTACAAGTTTACGTCGTAGCAAAACCTTAAAAAGATTTCAAAAGTTAAGACTTCCATGACACTGAATAACAACGTGGAAATTTCGGACAAAATCTGTAAATTACTGCATCGCAAATTCCAACCTAAGTTTATTTTTTCCAGTAAAAACTTAGACGCGTATTATGCTAACAACCTATTAAAACTACAATTGCGAGCAATGATGAGTTTCATAGAATTAACGTGAAAATCTCAACGTGGGAAAGTCAAGAGCTCGCCAGCCTCTTCGTCATAAACATCGATCTATTTCATTCAAACGGTGAGCTCTACTCTGTAACTATTTATTTATTCAAATAAATTATTTTAAAGACTTCAATGCGCATGCTAAATAGTCCCATTGGACGACTATGACTCCATTTGCTTAGTTATTTGTATTTGCATTAATTCCCATTTGCACAAAACTTTGACTTTTCTAGTGGCAGGATTCTACAGAAAAACTGTCACTGACAAGCCGAAGTCTTGTCAGAGGGTCTGAAGAGTATTTTTACACGCACGTAAGCGATAGCGACATGACAGCGACAAAAATTTATCAAGATTTTTTTTTATGAAACTCGAGTTCCATTCAGACACACCACAGCACGTGCGGTCACTTCTAGCGACTATCGTTTCCATAAAAATTTGTGCAGACGTCGTCCGCGTGAAGACACTCTTACTGACCAATCTTCACTAAACTTTTACCAGCATTATTAGTTTTTTTTTTTAATCTTAGCCAGATTTCGCAAGTTTAGAGTAGCACGGTCATGGTGCAGTGTACGCATTAGCTGGGATTCTTGAAATATGCAAAGCGCACTCACGACCCGTGGTAATAGCGCGTGAGATGCTCACAGCTAAAATCTCTAGGAAAGGAAAATTCTAGAACCACCCATTCATTACGGGCTGTTGGTGCAGTGGTGGTTCGCAAATGACGTCATTCTGATTTGATGGTTTTATGACAGGCGTTGGCGTTAGTTGAGATCGATACCTAAGGTGTTTTCTGTAACCGAGTATTTTAGCTGATAGTCAGTAAAGCAATAGCTTCAATAGTCAGCAAAATTTATCAGGTCTAGAACTAATATTGAACTAGTCACACTTCCTTTGTACGAGTAGGTTGGTCTGACAAAAAAGTCTAGCACAAAAGAATATTCAGGTATGCCCGTCTGCACGAAACTCAGACAAAATAATTCCATTACAGATTTTTTCATAGGAAACTGCGTCTATATCATGCCTAGGTCTTTGACTAAACCAAAAATATCTATAAGACTATACTAGACTAAGCTAAGTAGTTTTAAGTTAAGGAATATAATTACATCCATTAGGATGATTTCCACTGATTTGCATTAGGTAATTCAAGAAATAGTTCCCTGATCGTCAAATATATTTTGTGGTGTACTTAAATCATTTCTGCACTTAATAATTTAAATCCACTGCTGTTTCTGGGCAATGCTATCTAAACATAAGTTTGAGGACATGTAGGTACCTAATGTATTTCAATTAGTCAGGAAGCTCAGTGAACTACAAAGATAAATGGAATAAATTATACCCCATAAATAAGTTAACGGCTAAGTTAGTTCGCGGCACGCACGGCGTGGGTACCTTTCACAGATATCGTTGATAGATACTCTCATATGATCTATGGCAATAAGTCCACGGACACTTTCAACAGGGTAGGATTCGGTTAATTGGAATATTTTGAATGCCTGTCTGGATAAAGCACCGGTTTGTGGGATGGGCTGACATTATGGATTAACTTATCAAGATGCTTAAGAATACTTGTGAAATTATTGTGAAACAATACTTGAGAGTTATACATGGAGTTTCACTACGTACAGTCAGAAACGAGAAAATCCGTAGAACTAAAGTTCGGAGACATAACTCTTATATACAAGTTACAGTGGTAATAGACAGGGCATATAGCTCGCAGAACCGACCACCGCTAGGGAAGGAAGAAAAGTTCTCGTATGGCGACCACGAACCGGACGACGCAGTGTAGGAAGGCCATCTACCCGATGTATGCATCAAATCTTAAGCGGGAATTCAGTTGACGGAGTTAGCAGTTAGATCTTTAGTTGTATTGTCACTAGGGGGGGGCGCTGCAATTCATGATAGAATACTAGTGGGGGTTTTAAATTTTGTTTATTATTTGTTTAAGTGATGTTTTTAACACTACAAAGTGAATAGTTTAAGTTCAATGTTTCAAACCCACAGGTCCATATTTTACAATGTGATTACGAGTACTTGGCTATGCGACATCCATAGATGTATTAGCAAATGTTTCGAATATAATGTCCGTTTCCAATAGCCTGCAGTGGTGCCCCCTGCTATAAACAAATGGCGAGATTCTGCGTGCGAGATGGGCCCTGCGTGAGTCGTGACACGACCGCACACCACTCTACCACAGATTGTTTAGTTATACGGTTTCTATTTAATAAGAAAGTAGAGCAGTTTAAAAGGATAATAATTTAATGAAATAAGCTATCAACAAAATAAACCTACTACGCACATGACCACCCATTTCAGAGTCCAAATGGCATACGCGTAAAATTAAAAAAGCAATAGGGAGCTTTTTCTGGTCGATTATCTGTATATATACAACAATTAATAATACAAAATATGTATATAACATATAACTAATAACAGTTGTAGCAGAGCGGTTACAACGCTACTCTATTGTTGTACTTTTAGCGATGTACGTTATAGCATCACGGCTCTTTACAGCATTTTACATCTGATTTGTGTTTCCGTCTGTTGTAAGGTAACCATCGAAACGTGTTCTAAGGTTTGCTTACTCTGGGATATAAACTAATGCTGAGATTCTGCGTGTGAGATGCGCTTTGCGTGAGTTCGTGACACGACCGCACATCACACTGCTACAGGTAAGTTAGCACACACAATGTGAACCCTCTATAGGAGTCAGCTTTCACTTAATAATAGGTGGTAATGTACGAGTATTTGAGAATTATAATGAGAAGTAAATTTTTGGTTTCTTATTATCTTGTGTATATCTACGTAAGTAATCAAATGGGGACGAAACTTGCGAATGTGTATTTTATTCTGCCGCAGCGTTTTGGATACAAACATATGCAAAGCCTCATCAGTTGGACACACAACGCTCAATATAAATGTATTGCAAGTCAGTAGAGCAGACGACGAAATGCTCTTTAATAAGCATACAAAAATAGAAAAAAATATAATGATCACAAAAATACAAAAAAAAATATTAATCGAACTTACAAGTTATAGTCGATATAAAGTCAGTGTCGATCAGAAGGATATCGATAGAATAAAATTTATATGAATTAATTTTGTCTCGGGGCGAGCAGGGCGATCATAACTTTATGCACAAGCACAGCCCCCGTTAAAACGATAAGCTAAGACTAACTACCGAGTGTTCAGTATTTCTATTTATATAATTTACTCAACTAGCTGTTACTTTTTTATTTCATATTAGACCTTAAATATTTAATAACAAATTAAAAGTATCAAAGTATAACCTATACTTATATGGACCACATACAGTCTTTTGGTGATATAAATAGCTGTCTGTCGATACATCAAGAGATTTGACATGACAACCACTGACAGTGCAGTGGAGGTTTAATATCTTATTGAAAAACACACGAAATCCAAGTTCTGCTAGTCAAGAAGTACAGCTTTAATAATAAGCTTGTAACGGAAGATACATACACCCATAAAAGTCGTTTGCGTTTAAATTGCCAAGTAGCACATTTTGCACCAACTGAGAACTCCATTGCCCATTACTGGCATTTAGACCATTTTGCTACAATTAGCTCATCCCTGGACCAGTTTATATTCTGTGTACTTTGCTTTAATATGTATGGATGGGCTCCGAGCCTCTTATACGCTTTTTGTGCCAATTTAGTACTGTTGATGAACCTAAAAAATGATGCTTAAAACATTCGTTTTAAGATTTTCGATCCAAACTTCTTGCATGTTTAATGCCTCACACGCCCCAGCATTGTTAAGAAAACTAGATAGACATTTAAGTTGAAATTAAACTAAATTGAGAAAGAGATGTTAAGTTATCAAGATAAAGGTATTATGGGATCACTTGTTTTTTTTTCTGTCTGTTTGTTTTTATCATAGGAATTTCAATGCGTGCATTCACTATACGTAATACTTAGATCATCCCATCCTATCATCATTGCAGCTACATTATAGTAAAGCAATCTTTGAAGGTAAGTAACCGTTATACAAATCACGGCTTTGTTATCCAATAGTACTTAGATCTAGTATCGGTGCCGATAATCATTGGTATTGGAGCATAGTGCGTTCAAATATAATCCAGAAAATGCTGTTCGGTCAAATATTCTCAACATTTTTTGTGAAGAAACAGCTACGTAAACTCTCTTAGTTTTTACCATTTAATAATAATAATAATGTTGGTCATTTTTCACACAGCATCATCTAGCCCCAAACTCAGCAGAGCTTGTATTATGGGAACTACATGATTGATATACTACTTGCATACTTTTTTTTCAAATATTATATATTATATAATATTATACATAGAAAACACCCAGACCCGAGACAAATATTTGCAGATCATACAAACATTTGTCCCACGACGGGAATCGAACTCGCAACCCGCGTCTAAGGCGGGCTTTCGCCCACTGCGCCACAAAGGTCGTCCACCTAAACCATTAAAACGTATATCCTACCAATGTTATTAATCACTAGCTGTACCCGTGACTTCGTTCGCGATTGCCATCCCTGCCGACTAATTATTCGCATTTTTCTCATATTAAGAAACGCTGTAGACTGCGTTGAAGCACTCTTATCAACAAAGGAGCTTTTTACTTTGGATTTGAAACCTCCCAGGTTGTATTTCTCGGAAGACAGTAACCCAGGATTCAAAAAAAGAATCATTCAAATCAGCTTACAATTGGCGAAGATATCGTGTAACAAACACACACGATAAAAAAAAAACATAGTGTCGAATTGAGAACCTTCTCCTTTTTTTTGAAGTTGTTTCATAACTACAAAAATGATGGAACTAAAATTTTGTAATTTTTATGTGAAAAAAAAACAGGTTTTACGTTCGCGGTAGTGTTACTAACTTTGACAATAGGACTACCTACTCAGCGTACACTACAAAGTGCACTACAAATCTTTGCCATCTTAAGATGAGACATGTACATTCTAGGTTTTAAGTTATTTTGGACGTTTATACTGTGTATAATGATAGTTTCCGATTTAATTTATAAAATAATAAATGAAATCGGACTAAAAGCCGTGTTGGCCTAGTGGGCGATACCCCAACTTCTGATCCGGAGGTTCGAACCTGGTCGTGCACCAATGGTTTTTTCTACTCACGTCCAAACATAACATTACCAAATGTAATGTTTGGACGTGCCTCTGACTATCAACCATTAATTCGCGAAGAATTAACACCCCTACTTGGTATCCTCAAAGATCTACTGACTGAGTATGTATCTGAGGATGTCCACTAGGGCTTTCGAATACCGGATTTTTTCAATACCGGTATTAATACCGAATGTTTTTCTCTAAATACCGGGATTCCGGGATACCGGTATTGAAAAAAAAAACCTTATTTTTATCAGACTTTTAATTTTATTCTTTTTTGGAAGTATACGTATTTAGAAGGTAAAATTAATAAACAAAGTTTTATTGTCAAATCATATTATTTACATGTAGGTACAATTATCTTTTTATAATTGACAATAATAATAAGTGTCATTTAGATCACACTTTTTTTTACGATAATTTGCGTTATAAATGTTATGACTAATCACATTTATTATTATAGAATTTCACAAAACTTGTCTAACAACATTTTTTTAAGTAATAAGAATCTCAACGATATTTGGGTTTTAACATCCGCACTGTACTTTCCAGGAAGTCCGATTTAAAATATTCCAAAATAAATAAATGGATAAAAATGTCTATGTGCGGTAGTGATAGTTTATTATCTATTTAAAGTTTTGTACTAAATTAAAATAAAATCACTAATACCGGGATCCCGGTTATGAACATTTCAATACCGGTATTAAAAATCTCGAAAAATTTTCTTATTGGATTGTATTGGAAGCCCTAATGTCCACCATTGGGATGACGGTCGTGAGCGTGTTTGTTTTTTTTGTTTGGACTATGCATTAATGAAAATACCTAAAGCACCTCCTTTCTAACAAAAAAATAATTAATGAAATCTTTAATGAATACAACTAAGTACACATTTTGACTTTCATCCCCTCTCCCAAGGGAACGAATTCCGAATTTCGGGATAAAAAGTATCATATGTCCTACGTCGTAGTATTAACTCAAATCTCAAGCATAAAATGAGCCGTACGTTAAAAGGTTCCTGTACATTCCGGGTTTTAAGTAAATTAGACCTAATACTGAGGGTTGTGATGTCTGTATTTTCTGAATTACAAACCCGCTGACCTTGAAATATTTACGGGATAATCTTTAAAGTACCTCCTTTCTAAAAAAGAATGAATGAAATCGGACAACGCGTTAACGAATTACAACCAAGTACACATTTTGACTTTCATCCCCTCTCCCAAGGGAACCATGCTGAATTTCTGGATAAAAAGTATCCTATGTCCTGCCCCGTAGTATAAACTCAAATCATGCCAAGTTTAATTTCAATTCATTCAGTAGTTTCGGCGTGATGCGTGTTCCAGATACAAACAGACAGACAGACAGACAAAAATAAAAAAAAATACATTTTTGGATTCAGTATCGATCATAGAGTACCCTCCAAAAAAAGTTTTAAAATACCTTAAATGTACATAATTTGACTTGTTACATTCTTATTATAATATAGATTTGGAAGCCTTACAACTCAGTATAACAATACATATAGCTTAATCATTTGCACAAGCTCCGCACATTCAAGAAGCAAAACCATTTTCCGTAAAAAAAACATTTCTGCTTTAGAATTTAAACTAAGTTTAAGATGGAATACATTTTAAATTGAAACAAAGCTAAATTTAAAATTGTTATTGTTGGTAGTTATTCAATCAGTTTGAGAACCGCTGAGTTAAACATCGTTCAGATTGCTGTCATCAGCAACATCACCGTTTTTGATCATCAAACCTAGACTTTACTATTAGGGCTTGTCATAACTGGTAGAAGGGAAAAAAAGTACATCAACTCTAAAAAAATATAGTCAAGAAAATACAACATGGGGATAAAAATGCAATCGCGATCAAAAAGATAATTATTCTGGTCAGTTCAACTTCGGTAGGTGGTATGGCTTTAAATGAGACAGAATACAACACACACACACACATTTACACTGAGCTTTTCCTGCAATCTGCATTCACAAACACTATACAATGAGTCACTTCGAAAAAACACAAATATGCCCTGTCTCAATAAAGAACTTTGTAATAACCCTTTATTGTAAAACAAACTCAGGCTCGACAGGCCTCGAGCTGTGGGCGTGGTACGATGGTAAGGCACGCGCCGCGACCATTACTCTAGCACCGTGCGCCTTCCTTGCTGTAGGTACTGAGGTTTATATTTTAGGTGCAACACGGAAATACCATTAACTTATCAAATGTTATGTCATCTAGTAGTGAGATTGAAGCATTATGCATCAAGTTATCCGGAAAATCCTACTGCTTGTAATTTTCAAAAATATATTATCACGAACAATTTATGTGCTTCGGTAGTAAACTGGATGGACATAGATACAAGTATGTAGTGCAATCCATTGGTTTTTTAGGCATGGTTTTCATCGGAATTTTGTAAATATTGTGTGAAATGAATACACGCACAAATGGAAAAAAAATACACCGCAAGAAATATCGTTAGATTTATCGAAACCCTTGATGCATTCGCACGGATGTAACCTATTATACAAAACGAGCTTTATCTAAACATCCTCATTTTGTTCTTGAAAATAATCAATCATGAAGATATAATAAGGTTTCTATGAAAAAATTGTAATGATAACATCACTGCATAACTAATCGCTTGCAGTCTAGTAATAAATCGAGTAACGTGCAAAACAGAACTTCCTATAAGAACTATAATTACGGAAGGTTCTAAAAATGACAGTTAGATAATAATCATGTGGGGCGCCTCGGTCCTCTTTGCGTAGTCATTTAATTAATTAAAACCTTACATTTGCTGATATGCAATTATTAATCCTGTGTGTGTCAAGTGGATGGAGCTAAGTGCAATCACTAATCAAGATGCAGGTGTTTCTCACCTGCGTGGCAGACATTCATTTAGTTAAGTGCTTCTAGTTTGAGCTGCATCAGGATCCGTGAAAAACAAAATTAGCGTTTTCGTTCTATCTGATCAACATGTTTATGCCTATTCCATCTGTGTCTAGGATAAAGTACAGTCTTTAAAGATAATGCGGCTTAATTATTGTAAAGTCACCTGTTACTTTTTGTCGTCATCTGTTAACTGTATTTGCACGTACAATAATATAATGTCAGTAATCCACTTTGCTAGTTAGGCTTAAGTAGATAAATGTTCAATAATTTTGCAAAAAGAAAGCTAAATATTGTAGTTTTAACTTGTTCAACTATTTATATATTTAGAACGGTGTCCAAGAAAAGTAGAGCTATTAAAAAAAATCAGAGGTACATTCTTCACAGATGTCTGTCATAGGATAAATGGTTTGAGAGATTTACCCGTCGCGGCGTCTTCGTTGTGAAAGCCATGAAGATATACCATAATACATGCGGGAATCGTGAGCTAATCGAATTAAATTACTCACTGGCTGAAAAGAATCGTTCCTTGGCACGAATGGACAACAAAGGCTGTTATTAAAAAAAAGAATGGTGATAAAGAAGGTATAATTTGTACAGTAATTAATGCGAACGGTGGTGTGACGGGGCGTGTAGAGCTTCTCATTTCGCATGTGGAAACCCGCGTTCTGATTATCGGTTCAGAGTTGCTCGATAGCCGCGATAAGACAAGATAAGGCCTTTTGCACAATTAAATTGTGGCTAATTGAGATATGAACGGCCATTACGCTCACATTGTAATATGTAAATCCACTAAGGATAAGTTCTGTGTGGCGTTTCGTCAAAATTGCTATTATCACTAGCGAGGCGGTTTTTACCAACCGTAAAAACTTAATATTAATTAAGATTAACACTTTTTAGTTTCGTTTATTAAACAATGAACATAACTTATATACAACATCTATTTATAAGTAGAAATGTCCAGTTTAATGCAATATGTACCTTGGTGGAGCTTACCGATCAGTGTTGGCAATAGAGTTGAATGCGTTAAGTTTGCGTTACACCTGAAATACAGACTTCGCTAAAACTTGTGCAGTTTCTAAACTAAACTACACTCCTATTTCCAACTGGATTGCAGAGTGACATTTAAATATTATTGTCAGCATCCACGCGATGGGCGGTTAAAAATCTCATCTCGATCGGAACCACAGGCTAGCATGTGGATTTAATTGCAATGGCAGGTCATTCTAAAACTCCTGTAGGGATTCGTGTACCTAAAATACACCATTTTTCTACATTCACTTTTTATAAGTTTTCGCAACAAGATCATCATTTGTTTTTGAGATCAATTCAAAAATTTAACATTATAAATAAAATCAACACCACCATTCGTGGCACCAGCCTTGACACGAATGGCTCTTTGATAAAACATAATTAATGTACAATCAAATAATAACATAATTAAAGCACCCCGATCAGTTAAAGCCTTTACAGACAGTGGTGTGCATCATTAGTTACCGGGAGTGGCGTTCAATAGTCGGCTGTCTGAACTCGGGACTACTGAGAGTTTATGAATAAATGCGTAGCTCTGCTAATGAATGACATTCGCGCAATTATCTGGGGATTGTGTCAAAAAGCACTTCAGTTAAATGTAGATTAGATCTAGTCTAAACATACAGATTTTTAGTTTAATTGGTATGCATTGTCCCTTTATTCATAAGCAGAAGACACATATGTAATAAAAAGTTACTATTGTCATTCCTAGATTTGCAGGAAAATTTGCAAATAAACTACCCTCAGTAGCTATATTTCTACAGATAAAGCTACTGAGTGGGTGGAGATTGTAAATTTGTTTGTACCGTCCTATTTACAAGCTTAGTTAAGCTTTGGTATAGTTTATCTCTGGATTAGTCACTCTTGTATTTACAATTTTTTCGCAATTACCGTTGAACCTGCAGTTATATTGTATATGTAGGTATGTACCATTCTATATTACCTCGTTATATCATTAGTGGAATATTTATAAATATAAAAAATAGGTATTTAGTGAGCCTTTCGACAATGTATAATATTATATAGAACAAATTCGATAAAACAATTTAATTATAATCTAGCTTTACCCGCGACTTCGTTCGCGATTGCAGACGAATTATTCGCTTGACTTGGGTTTTTTACGCCGCTATATTTTTATATCGCATCTCTGTTTTTACACACACATTTTGTACTTCTTTGGGCGGCTACGAGAGCTCTATTGAAACTTGTTTCGACTCAAATCCGAATAACTTTGCATAGAATGAATCGCAAAAGGCCCGTACTAAAGGATGCATGCAGGACGTTCTGATTTAATAGAATATCGGCGAGCTTGCCTTCTCAGTTTATTTACGTTTTAATTCACTCTTACTCGGATGCATGCTTTTCGATATAAAAAAATGTAGGGTTAGAGGTAAACCATCTGTCCGATCGCTATCTCATAAGAAAAGAGAACGAAAAGGTCGGCCTTATCTTAGTTTTACCTTTTAGCAAAAATGAAGTTGGTTCTCTTTCTATAGTAAATAGATAATGCTGGTCTTCCATAACGCCAATGTGCGTGCGGGGCAGCTACTACGATACGCGGAATCTATTAAAGTAGGTATACTTTATAGAGTTGAAATTGTTCACAAACGGTTGAAGATCGAAGCTTTCGGTGCCAGGCAAATATTGCACGTGAGTCACCATGATCATTTCGGACATCTCATCTCATTTCATCTCAGATCTAGGAACTTTTAAGTTTTACAACATAGTCAAGTCTTTATGACCGCGTAGTTCAATAATCGAAGTTCTCAAAGCTCTGGGTCCAGCGGTAGGCGGAGGTCGCGCGTGCGGCTTCGTGGTCGTTTTGCGCATGCGTCGTGACCGCGCGCGCGCTCTTGTCACGCGCAGATCTGCGCTCGCGCGCGCCCGCCCGCACTATTTTATCGCATTAATTATTTGGAAAAGGATTCCCAGAGGGCTAGGGATGGCGGGTTTTCTTATATCTATAAAATATGCTAATCTAAATAAACATTAATAAGGCTTTTAAAATGAAACGATTTATGTATAAGTACTTATACTTTCTATAAAAGTGTCAATATGAGACTTAATTTTTATATGAAACCTATTGACCTGAATAAAAAAATATTAATTAAGAAATTATCTTTGTGTGGCAAGGTGCAAAGAACATTGGATTCCCTCGCTGAATGTTCAAAGTAATCCTTTGAGCGATTAATGAATGAGCCGGCCCTTTTGTCACCAGCAGCGTCGATCTTTCTATTATTTGTATGCATCGACCGGTTCACTATCCAGTTTACTTTTTTGGTTAAGTACTAACTTGGTTTACTAAGTTGAGTTGTTATTTAGTAAGGACAGCAAAGAATCGTTGACTCCACAAAGTAGAGGACAACAAATGGCTTTAAATTATAAAGCAGTGAAAATGTTCAGCAGACAATGCGACAATCCAATTACTCAAGTAAAGTCAGGATTAGTGGTAACCCTATAATAAAGCCAGCGTTCTTGGTAAGCCTGTCAGCTGTGGGAACGTTTTCTAAGCATCCTGGTATACCACATACCGATTATATGCTGTTACTATGTGTAGCCATAATGGACAGATTATTTGAGCAGGCAAACTTTTGATGGATGTTATAATTATTTTTGCGTGTTGTTTAGTCACGGTCCCGATATTAACGACCGAGTTGCGATTCCCCGAAATCCGGAGCAGTTGTCCCAAATTTCGTAAATATATTCGGTTTTTTTTCTGCGAGTTCCCCTTTTTTTATGCTAATAAATGCTTGCACTGGGCAATGCAACATTTCGTAACTAAATACTGAAAATATTATAGCATGGTTTTGCCATTAAATCCGGTTTAATATTTATGTTATGAACGTCATAAAACGGTCAAGTTCGAGTCTGACTTGCGCACTTAGGTTTCGTACCAGCACACACTATAAACACGCACAATTTTTTACTTTTTTTACAGATCTTCGAACCAAAAGAGCTATCATAAAAAGGCGTGATCTGTGTCGCCGCGATATGCACGGATCGTTCATTTAGTTGATATCCGCGCTCATTATATTTAATTCGTAGGCGCGATAACAAAATATGAGCTTGTGCGATGATTACGTGCAGAAACCGAAGTGAAAAGCAAAGCTTCAAGAATAATGGGATCACATACAACATGTTTAGTACTTGTTTATTATGTTTTATTAAAATATGCAAAATGTTTTTAAGGATCAGTTGAAAATCTTATGTAAAACATAGATATTAAACTTATGAGCTGTGATATAAAACAATGTTCTTGTCTCATTTCTATGTTCCTTAAAAACTCAGTTATGAAGTAACTGAGAAATTATTAAGATCTCCAATTTAATCGCTATGGTTTATTGCTACAGAACCTGCACTTATAAGCCCTCTCTGTTGCACTTTTCTCATTCACTATTTACCCATTTTTTATTTATATATTTTATAATTGACCTAACTTACATTATAACCTTCGTCTCTTCTCTCATATATATTTCGCTCACGCATGCATACACACACCCCCACGCAAACACCCCCTTCACTCATAACAAATAATAACAAAACATACAAAATCTCATTCATACAGATAAGCATGCAGATCTTTTAATTAAAATATTAGTATCTATCTACTTTAATGTGTAAAATTTGTTTTTAGATTTATTTTCACAGAGCATTATGTTATTAACAACGATATGCTTAATACCACATAAACAATCCAGGAATACTATGATCTGTAAGTTCTCGAGGAGTGGGGCCTGGTGACATGTAATACAGGTTCTTATGAACCTACGACCAGACGCACAAAGTAAACCTATACAATTTTAAATTTAGATTAAAAAACTGGCTCGTCGAATGGACTTACCACAGATATGAGGAATTCGAAGTATTCAATCATAAATCTTTGTAGCAACTTAGGTGTACGTCTTAGTAGATATATTTATTGGGTAATGATTTTAATTAATTTAATCCAACAACAGTAATAAATATATAATCGACTAACTATCAACACACAGCCTAAAACATAAAGTCCTAGAAGCATGAAACTTGGAGGGTGTGATCCTCTTATGCTACGGGGTAAGAAAGAAATTTAGAAAATTCTACCCCTAAGCGGGTGAAGAGGGCTGAAAATCTTTATATGAAAAATTGTATTCCCTGAACATACAAACTTGAAATTTCGCATAAATATTCTTCAATAAAAATGATAAAATACTAATAATTATTTCCCCATACTACCGCTCAAAGGGGGTAGGGAGAGGGTGTTCAAGTTTGTATAGGAACTTTTTAACAGGTGGTTTTTAAACAACCAATTTGCTTAAAACTTGACATAAAGTAAAAGTCAATAGGTTTTTATTCATTGAAATCACAAGGATCATATGGAAACGTCAACTTAAAAACTACGTGAATTAAAAAATTTTAAGTGAATTTACGCCGTTTCCTCGCGCGTAAAATCAATAAAAAGTATAAATCTGTTTATAACTGTACTGCAGTTGTCAGGCTAACAAATGAATGTGTGACATTAACGATTATACCCAATACAATGCGCTTATAGTGGTACAGTCGCCGGTAACTGTCGCAATATTATATCGTAATTTTTTTGTCACTCAATAGAAACTCGGAAGTGGGTCTAGCGATGGAATTCGGAGATCATCATTTTATTTCGACTTATTTATACAATTTTAGGTAGTAACCATTTGTATTTAATAATAATAAACGTTGGTTTCAAATCCATATGTCATCGTAGCGTCGTGCGCAAATGGACTCCTTCATTCAAAAACTACTAATGCCTGGAGAGGTTTTAACGGTGAAAGAAAACATTAAAGAAATCGGTATGTTGTAGTGCAGAACCTACATTTACGAATGATTACCGACGCAGTGTAGGAAGCCCCTCACCCAATGGACGGAGTTTGCGGGAAGTTACACCAAGAGGATACCAAGTAGGCACGTCCAAATATTACATTTGGTACATTCCCGCAATTTGCCAGTTAGCATTCCACGTGACAGGTTGCAAGCCCATCGCCGCTTGTTGGAACTGTTGGCCTTCGAATTTTTGGTTTTTGGGCATGCCGGTTTCTTCACGATGTTTTCCTTCACCGTTTAGAGCTAATGTTATAAACACATACATTTTTCGAGGAAAAATCCATTGGTGCACGACCTCCAGATCAGAAGTCGGGGTATCGCCCACTAGGCCAACACGGCTTTTATTACGGTATTGTATACTATACTTAGATATACACATACTTTTTTCAGCTACCAAATTTTTACAAATTACGAAGGTAGGTGTGATAAGGTTTAAAACATTATTCCCACGAACATTTTGTGCGGCATAAATTCCGGGTTCAAAGCAAACCGTAAAAACAAATAACTAGTTGGGTGTGCGTGTAATGTTATTGATTGTTAGATCGGCGAGGGCATGTCCATGTTGGAGCTTTCAGACTTTACGTGGCGCATGCAGGCATAAACAATTTGTGAAATTGCACAGACAATATACTAAAATTAATGTGTTTTAAGGATTCTGAAGCCAAATAGCGAAAACGGAACTCTATATACCTACGGACGTATTATAGATACGTCGTAAACGTCAGCCCAACACAATATTTTAGACAAAATAGATATTTTGTTTTCATCAGTTGTTTAACATTGAGACTGGTGAATTACTAACTATCTATCCGGCATGAACCAATATAAACTAGGCCTCAGACGTATACTTGAAACCTATGCAAAAACGTAAATTGCAGGCCAGAATCGACCGCAAAATGAGCGAACATTGAGAATCGCTGGGAGCATTGTACTTTCTACACGTCCATTTAATATTTACATTACATTAACTATTCCACTTATCTCTTTGATAAGGTATAAGATGAAGAGATCGTACGTTGTAAGCATTCGTGGTTGTAAGTATACCTAGTATCCCACGTAACGCTGCGTTTATAGAGACTAACTTTCCGCCCGCGACTTCGTCAGCGCTGACGTAGGTAGATAATAGGCACTCAGCCTTTCGCCCCTCGCCCACTGCCAGCGTTATCTATAGCACCGCAATACCTACTTGTCTTCATTTCACATTATCTCTTAAACTATTCCATCAAATGACTTGCTGTAAAAGGCAAACTTTATAAAAATTACATTTTCATAATGACTAAACTATTCGTTTTTATAAGAATTCATAGATAATACTTGAAAATCATATCCAAACTTCGCCTTTTAATATTTATTTCATTGTTAAGATAAAAACCATTGCTGTGCCTGAAATATTAAACCTATTACACTATGGTGTCGCGGTTTTTTTGTTAAACTATTAAGGTCCAACATTTTTGCACTACATTTTAATAACTTATTTCAAACCGTTTAGACAGCACGCGTCGATAATGCAGCTAGATTGTTTTTTGACTGACTTGAATTACAGATATTGTGATTTCTTCCTGAAAGTTCATCTTTATCAGAATAAAACATAGGCTATAGTACTCAGGGATGATGTAGCTTTCTATTGGATGAGCAGTTTCAGAGATCCCCCTACATACAAACTTTACCTTTTCTATATATAGAAATACTAATCTATACTATATAAGTATAGATTAGTATAGATAATGGTACAGATACTGATTATTTTAATTAACAATAAGCGCAAGGTTGTTTCGGTTTAAGATGCACGATAATTTACACGCCATATTTTGCTTTGCGTCCATGGTAATTTGGACTCCAAACACGGTATTTTTAACCTTCGAACACGGTTTTTTTTTATGTAGACAATGCTCACGGCTACGCAGGGAATCGTAGTGTGGACTTAGAACTATATATATGTACCTATTATGTGACATTGTAAATAAACAATTTATTTGTTCTTCTTATGCTCGTACTGTTTATCCAATTGGAACTTAGGAATCCTAATACATTCTCATTTAAAAGTAGTTTCAGAAAAAATACATACATATTGATTCATTGTTGGTTTAAAGTAAAATATTACTATTATTAGTTTTGAGCCGTGTTGGCCTAGTGGGCGGTCTCTATTTCCGATCCAGAGGTCGTGTGCCGGTGGTCGTGTTCCAATGGAATTTTTTCCACTCGAAAAATTCATTTGCGCACCTATTCGTTCTCAAAACGGTGCAAGAAAAAATCGTAAGGAAACCGGCATGTCTTGGAACCAAACAAAATCGAAGGCATGTGCAATCGTTCAGAGTATTGGTAAGCGGGCGGCGGTGGACTTGCAACCTGTCACGTGGAATGTTAAATCTTATGTTTGGACGTGCCTCTGAATTAGTTCGGTATTAAAACTTTCCATGAATGTTTATGACTAGTGATTATTAATAAAGTTTGGTAATTATTATATGCTACTTGCACTTATATGTTCTTTTTCGTGTTTATGATACATTCAATTTTCTTTCAAATTATTAGCTAAAGCTTAACACGTTTACAAACTCATTCACATGAAGTAACATTTATTAAGTCTTTAGACTTAATCAAATTACCCTCTACCATCGTAGAGACGGCAGTCTCCGTGCAACACGCATACCTAAGTAGAGACATAGAACGATACGTAGATGATCAGATAAGGTAGAAAAATGGCACGAGAAGTGACACTATCCTTAGACACGGACCAACGAAGGTGCTTCAAGATTATAGCCAGCTATTACTCGAAAACTTTGCAGCACCTACCCTAGCTATTTAGGAAAACATAGGTAGCTAAGCTAAATAGCGGGGATTTTACCGGCTACATTTTTTACATGAAATGCTTTATGAAATAACATTTATGCACTGAAAATATAAGCAAATAATATAAAGAGTTGAGAACGAAACCGACTTTATTAAGGCAACAAAAATTTAAAGCAATTAGGACCTGCCTCCATTTTCTGAAATCCCATCGGAAATATCGTCCCTTATAAACTGAAGATTATCATGACTCTAAGAGAAAAGTGCGGCACACTATTCCCATACGTCCACGTCATGTAAGCCCATGCACCAGACTTTATAATTGGGAAGCACGTCGCCAAAAATAGTCGACGCAGACCGCACCTTATCTACAAGTGGGAGCGCTTCTATCTGGTCTCAGCGCGCGCCGGAAATTACACGCCTGGAAGGGTTTTCTTTTCAAAATTGTCAATTAAAAGTTACCAAGGTTTTGGTAGATTTTGTGGTCTATTATAACGGGTATATAAATGAATCTCCCATGGACTTTTTAGTGTTCCGTAGGAACCCTTATAGTTTCGCCATGTCCGTCCGTCTGTCTGTCTGTCCGCGGTTAGTTCAGAGAGTCTTGGTACTAGAATTGTACTTGGCATGGAGATATTTTAGTATCACAGCAAGTAGCTGTGATACTAAAATATCACATGAGTTCATATAACATAGTCGACAAACTTATAAAATGTATTTAAAAAGGATAATTTCATACAAATTTCATTGAAAATTACTTAGATGAATTTGTTAGTTGTGTAAAAAGGTAGTAAATATAGTTAAGTTTATGGCCAATTACGAAACCCTACACTGTTACTTAACCGCGCAGTAGATAAAACATGAGAATAAATCTATATGAAGCATCAACTTCATATTAATTAAGTTACCGATTATTTAGGATTTGTAAATATCCCCGACGTTACCGATCCTAAAAGATGTAACTGCAGAAACTAAACCGAATCGAATCGAAGAAAGTAACTCAAATGAAAATATGGTGCGCAGTAAATATCAAACAATGAAAGCATACATTACGGATGTAAAGTATGATTTAGTCAACCCTGATCCCCAGACAAAGGACGCTATTGCGTAGTTTTAGAACTTGGACCATTTTTCTTTACACTTCTTGAGACTTTTGCTCATATATTTTGAGCTTACATTTGGTTCACTCGATGAAAATATGTGTTTCAAAGATAACCAGAAAACGGTTAACCGAAAGTCTTCATCCCGGCATTTGAAAGAGAAGGAATTAAATTTGATGATTGGCAGAAATTGTTATACAGTTTCCTTCAAATTGTACAAGGAGCCATCCATGCCATTCGTCTTCAAAATACCACGCGAAGTCACAACGATAATCATAAACTTGGGACACACGAACGGTTTTATGGTCCACCTAAACTTCCTTGCTATGGAAGTATTTTCTAATACTCGTAGTGTTGAAATATGCGTTTTATGAACTTCCCCGTGAATAATGGCGATTTTTATACTAAACTTATATAAAAAAAAAATAGTATAATGATATTATCATAGGAGACAAGGGCACAATAAAGACTTATGAATAATCTATCCGTGTCTTTATCTGCTTCTCAGCTATTCGAGCGAATCGAATGTTTCTGAAAACCTTTTGTAACATGTTCCATTCTTAGTAGAAAACAAACAAAGAGTGTATTCCGCCTAGTCTAGTATAAATTAATCAAGCAGACGGCATTATATCCAAGTCATTAAGGCGACGGTCGGTCGGCGAGACATCTTTTATTCCAAGTTTTTTGTTTCGTTGGCAAAAATGAAGGTTTTTCAGTATTTTGTGCAAAATATTAAACAAGCATAACAGACAAAAATGTGTAGAAAAAGTATACGAGTCAGCTTCAAATATTATGTGGTCGTTTATCTAATACAGCAATTTATAGAAAACACACTATTCAAACACCGATTTAGTCTTTATCCCTAAAACTGAGCGATTAAATAAAACTAGAGAAGGTAATTGAACCTTTCATCGATTAATGCCTTTCCTTAATCGTTCAGTTCACACAACACTTAATGGTCTACGGCGTAGCTGCGTAGCGCGTAGGTCTACGTCCGGCCATTGAACCCATCTTGCCACCGAATTCGTGCACCCTGTGAACTCATACCTCCTTTATCCTAGGTCAAAGAGTAATGCGCTTAGGCCCTGCCCGTCTAATGACCCGAAACTTTGAAATTACCCGCATCAAATATCGATGAACAATTTCCAAGCTGAAAGTTTTGTCTATATATACGGCTTTTTGGAAGAAGATTGGAATCTGAAAAGATTGAAGTGCTCTGTAATATGGAACGATTGAATTATGAAAACTTGACCCAGGAGACTCAGGGAGAAACTTGCCAACTTTCATCCGATCATTCGATGCCCGAAATCGCTGAAGCGACTATAAGAATTGCACTCCTTTCTGTCAGCTTGAAGCACCAATCATGGCGCACTTGAAACTTGAAACAGACGAATGGAGCTCGCACGTACCGCTCTGAAACCATCGATTTTGAGTGTGCTCTAATCGTTCATTTTTATCGAGTCGGGCCTCGGGCGTGATAGATTATCCTTTAGCTTCCTTTTTCTTTTTTGAGAGCGTCGACCGTCGGCTATAAGGGAGGAGGGAGTAAGGTGGGGGTGGTTAGAACCGCTGTGCTGAACCGCCAACGTCATTGCCCTGTCAACTGAACAATACTAAGCAGAAGACGACGTTACGTACACCAGCCAATATGAAATAGATGCTAAATACAGTTAAATTTATGAACTTTTTCAGATGAACAGATATATAGTTCAATATAGTCTTGGGCACAAAATCTGTAAGCATTATCTCTAATTATTTGCTCAGTAAACTGAGGCTCTGCTTATATAAATCTGCCACTAAGAAAAGCCAAAACTTACCTTAGCTAAGTCTAATTTTATAATATAATTTTCAGAGGCAATTATATGGTTGCAGCGTCGATATATCTTTGGCTTTCTAATTATGCGCCGCACAGTACCGAAGGCGAGCCTAATTAATTCGTTTAGTCAGGTTTATGGTGAAACCATGAAAGCTATCCTATTTTATAATCATAAAATTTTTAATATTTTTATATAAATAAAGTACTTGATGTGTATTTTTAAGCATCGTAACTTTTCCATTTCTTGCTTTTCAAGCCATTTGTTTTCATGAACAATTCAATAGACTAGCTAGACTGGAGGTCATCTTCGACTGCCAAAAACCTTGTACAAAATAAAGGGACTTGAGGCGACTCTAAAGTGGAGGATGAACCGTTAACATTTATGAACACTTTTCTCACTTCAACACACGTACCTACTTACCTACCTAGTTATCTATTTTGACCGTGAGTTTCAGTAGTAATGTAGTTTGAAAGTCCGATTTTCTATATTCGATGGCAGTTGGTTAATCTGTTTAAAAAATCGTTTCGAGTGTTTTCCATGCCTTGGGAAATTAAAAAAGATTCAAAATAATAAAGAATTAAAATAAAAATCATTCAAGAAACCACAAAAACTTTGCGTTTCGATCACGTACGTTCACGTACTTAATCATGTACGAATACGCAATTAATAAAAGTCTCTTTAATTAGTAGTCAACAGCTGCGCGGGTGCAATGGGGCGATGCAAACATAATGCAAATTAATAATAACTATCTAAGAACGTAAAGCTTCGATACATTAAGAACAAGGCTTAGGTTTTGGACTGATTTTAGTGGTTAGGTACCCTTCAATAGTAACTCGAAAATGCCGCTACCATCACTTGTCCCATTTAACTTAGTTCCCTGGAACAAGTGCTAATTTTTGTACCACGCGTCTATGAGATAATGAATTGTGTTACAACACATAACCTAGAAAGAAACAGAGAAATATAGTAGCCTAGAGTATAGTACAGAAGATACATCACTATCTTGCCTATCAGACAGCCATTGCTTTGGTGTATCTGACGGGTGGCGCGCCGAGCGAGCCGTCTGCAACGCAAGAGGTGCGCGTCGATTCCCGCTACAGGACAAAAGTTTAGGTTTTTTATGTATGCTTTTCAAATATTTTCTATTATTCGGGTCTGGATGCTGTGGTACCACGGTACTCGTAGTTCGTGATACCCATGACACAGGGAATCCTAGTGTGGGATCAGGACTATGTATGTGTCGTGATATAAAACTGTTTTAGAACCTAGTTGAATAAATGTTTCTATTTTCGATTGAGTACGAATCCTGCGCTGGATAGGCATTATGTACATGCTCAAGTTCCAATTAAGTTCCGTGTTGTGTGTATACACGCGTACTATGCCATTCTTGTCATTTGCAGGGCCAAATCACAGAATAGAGACAACATGGCTCTCACCTTGTGACGCTCTCGGTGCACCGCAACCTTTAAGCATTGTGTAGAAACTACCTTGCCTAAGTTGGCTCTATTTGAATACATTGGATAATTTTAAATTGGATAATAATTGTGGGATACTTGAGATACCTACAGCTGAATTCAGTTTTAGCTGTTCACGAACCGTGGTCTTAAAACAGCCCCGTTACGTTTAAGAACAAATATTAATAATAATGAGAATTATTGCAGAGTTACTACCAGTAACTACCAGAGTGCTACCCACACACTTACTTTGGTTTCACAAACGTCTCTGGAAGGCTGTCTATCTTTTGAGTTGTCGGAACAAAATATTTTACGAATCATGCAACTACATGCTGCTGACATACAAAAACTTTTTATTTAAGGGGCTGAAGCCGAAAATACGCTTTGCTCACTACAAAAACTTTTTAACAACATTGGTTTAGCTTGTCACAGTAGACAAACCCTATTTTGTTATAGTTCATCATTATCAAAACACAATTTTACAAAACTTTCTCGATACAAATATAACTAAAATAACATTATTTAAAAACAACTCTATAGTAGGTATGCCAACAAATATTCATGAAATTGAAAATTACTTATTATACTCAAATACAGAACCTTGCTGTTTTACATTTTCGAATAATAAAGAGAAAAATACAGAGTTTTTCTAATTTTTTTGTCAGCGCGGTGTCGTAAGCGTAGCCAGTAAGGTCTTGCGTATACTGATATACGCTTTGATTCAATGAGCTTGCGTTCGAAACTTGTATGGCTACTTTTTGATGCTAATTCGGCATCTGCCTCCGCTTTAAAAAAAATTAAATGATTTTCCTATGATTTTTTTACTTCATCCGTAGGTACGTTACAGAGAGGATGCCATAAGTTTTCAAAGCCCATAAAGGTTTTTTTAAACGAAAATGGATAAATGCACTCGAAATATGAAAATTAGCATCGCAAACAAAAGGTAGTGCGGCAATAAATATAAAGTCTAGACTAGTTACCGTGCGTCACCCTTCGGTTCTCACGCAACGCTTTATACCACCGACAGTAGAAAGCACAGTGTAGCTTTTACAATCAGTATAGATACTATACTCCGGTTTTACCATTACAAGTATTAAATAAGAGCTCAAAGCATTGCATGCGACCATACCAAATTGATAACTCCAAGGTTGTATTATTTAGAAGACAGTAAGAGAGTTCCTTCGCGGTTCACACCAAAAATGTTTAAACAAAATGCTTTGTGCGAGAGAATATAGAATGCCCTAAAAAAATCTAAATATCTTCAATGTACAGAATTTGACCTGTTACATTCTTATTATAATATATAGATAGATAGATTAACCATTTATAAAACTGGCAGGTCAACTACGTAAATATTTACAAACGATTTCATTTTCAATATTATCGATTTTATGTGGCAGAATATAGAACACAAATCTACAATGCACGTTAGATAATAATGGAAAAGATAGGACGAAACTAACGGAGAAAGACTGTTATACGAACTACGACCCTGAAATTACTGACAGACCTTTCTTTCGGAATTTAACGAAACGAAGGAGCAGTTACCCGCAGAACAAACACCTTGACATGAAGCTAGTGCTAGTATCTTTACTGCTTCTAAAATATCTATAGGTACTGTGACTGAAGGGTAAATAAAGACGGAGTAGATAGCTAATGAAAAACAAACTGAGAAACAGTAACAAGGTAATAAAGCAATAAAATATTGAAAAAACATTATAATATGTTTCTTTATGTTTTTTTTAAGAATAATGTTTTGTTTTTCTGAAAACAAAGAGTTTGAAGGAATCTCTCATAAAAGGTAGGTACATAATGTAAATGAACCATAACCCTACCGGTTGTGTCCACGGTAGCGTCATCTTTATGAAAGGTACTCTCAACTCTTCAGAATAACACAACTTTAACGGTTTACTTTGAACACTAGCTAATTCTATGAAGAGCTCTTTCACAAGATAGTAGTAAAATATAGCTTTATTTTTAGAGAAGACTGATTAGAGTCTTCTCTCTAGCAAAAAGAGATAGAGAGAGCCGATGCCGTTTGGTAGAACGCCGAACTATGGAAGAGAGCGGTCACCTGTTATTCAAAAGTCTAGGTTCATATCGGCAGGTAAGTATAACAGAAAACGCAGCATATCTTCATCTCAATTTCCATCAAGTAAGTAAACAAAGTTATTGTGAAGTTAGTTCCCTGAATAAACATAATATTATCTAAAAGCTTTACAAAACTAGACAAAACCCGATGCGTCATAACAAATTTCTGGAGCTGTAAGCTCTATTCGTGCACCCACGGGAGAGTCCGCCCGCCTCCGCCACCCGTTTCCCACGCAACGACCTTTGTGCCTCGACGATGCACTTTGACAGACTTTACTAATTCAATAGATGGACGGTGTGGGATCTTCACGTTACGTAATTACGCTGCTGGTTTTCATATTTGAATACGAAATTGAAGTGGACTGGGTCTGTTTGATTACTTTATTTTTAAACAGAGAGTTTGTAGACGGTGGCGCTCATAAATTCATGAAATAGACAGACATAAAAAAAGAAATCTAACCTTAGCATGGAGATCGTAAAAGATAAAATACTTATAAATCATCTAACCTGGAGAGCTGTTATCATATTTAGACGCAAACACAGATAAGTAAGTATTTTTTGTCTCTAAAATCGACATTAAAATAGGTAAAATTTGGAAAGGGTAGGTACAGTAACTACTCTACCCTAGTGATGCCAAGTAATAACACTATCCTCTAAGAAACTTTCACACATTCTACCAGATAGCTACAACCTGCGAACAAAATAAATTAAATGATGAGTGTCTCTATTAATATAAGCTCAGGTAACCCCAATGTTTACAGAAACAAATTGGTGTGGTGCCGTGTACCGGAGGATAATAGCTCGGTGCCTGCAGGTTGAAACTTATTAGCAACGCCTCAACGCGAACGAACCAAAATCCGTAAAAGCCTTGAGCCATGCAGAAGACATTGTGGATTTTATGAAGAAAACGAAATCGATTGTTCGTTTGGAAACAGTACTAAATATGAATGAATCTGATCATCATAAAAATAACCTAACCAAGTTTGAATAATCAGGCAGATTATTCTCTATCGGTCGCGAGGAATAAGCATAAATTAATTATACGTAAATGCAACTTTTATGATAAAAGCGACTTCCTCTGCGATCTGATGGGCCGTGCTCTTTTACCTTTGATATGATGCCATGGAAAAGATAGGATAGCGATAAGGATAATAACGTACAGGCACTAACCACATAACGACATAATTATTACACCACGCACATATACAAGAAAAATCCATAAAATCTAAGCGAAAAGAACTATTTTATCGGCAAATTAAATTTAACTTCATTCAAACAATTCAAAACCAACGAAAAATAAGAGCTACTCAAGAATGCCATAGGCATGTACCTATACCTATGGCATAGGATTATATTCTCCGACCACTTTATGTACTTAGTTTAAATTGAGTAATTTAGAGATTTAAATACTACTATGGATTCTGATTCCTGGAGCTCTAGACTGAGCGCTGAACTTTGCACGTTCCTATTCACTAATTACACAAACAACCGAATATCAACATTAATTAATTAAGTACACAGTAATTAATTAAAATTCGAGCTTTGATAACAATAGGTTATTATAGCGTAACTAGATAATTATGAGGTATACGACTTTTTTACAGAAATTGTTAAAAGAAAAATAATAAGACGTATTTATTTTGAACAAGATTCATTAAAAAAAATTAAAGTTATGCTATTTCGCTATATTAACTTTATAAATAATATTTTTAAACGGGAAAAATTTCTATCCTTACTTGTTTTTTTTTGCTAATATACGGTGCATGACCGGCGCATTTTGGCGCATTGCGTATATCAAATTCTCATCGAGTTCAGAGAGATATTTTTATCATAATAGCACAGCAGTAATTTAAAATTCGAAGTGTCCTCGTACCATGAAATGAGCGCTGCGGAATGAGGTAACGACAGCCGAGCGAGCGGGTGAGGGTGGTAGCTTGGTAGGGGGTTGTTTTGGTCTGTTTGGTCCTAGGACGGCCGCACAAAGACGACGACCGATCCGCACACTAATTCAAAGGAGATCGATAGTGCACCCACCCAACGCGCCCTTTCATGCCCACCTCATGATGGCAAACGATAATTAAAATGTTTTGTTCTTTGGTGTGGGTGATTGGATTCTAAAATGTTGTTGATTTTTACTACTTTTACTGCTGTGCATGATATGTTATTCTAACGTATAAGACATCAAGATTTATTCAATATGTTATATTTTAGAGCAGATTACCCTACCCAGATTCGAAATTGCTAATCCCTTAAAAAAGCAATTTGTCTAGCTCAGACTAAACAGCTAAATTCATAAAACGAAATACAAAATGAAAGTGTTCTGTAGCAGATTCATTTCTAGTAAGAAGTTTTGAACGACCTTCGAGGGGAGGTTGTTCAAGTTTCAGTTTCAGTTGCAGAGAACGCCACCCACCCATCTTGGAAAATTTGCATGATTAGACGCGCCACGAGATGCATAAAAGAACGTGAGCAAAGTAGAAGGGAGATAACTGAAGTATCTGAAAAAACTTTAATAAGTTAAAACCAAAAGACGAGTATATTTTACATAGGAACTTACACCGCTTACAAAAATTGGTAACCCAAATAACTACTAAGGCACGGCGCCACAATACCTTAGTCGCATAGCTTATTGTTTAGCGTAAAATTAGAAAAATCCAGATAGTCTAGTAGAGTCTTGTTTACAAAACATGCTACGATAACTTCAAAAATCGAAGTCTTTTCTATTTTATTAATTCTATTTAGAATATGTATTATTATATGTATGACAATTTTTTTTACAAGCGCTTCCGAATTTACAACTGTATTCCTTACAATGCAGCCTCTGTTCTACAGGATAGCATAAAACTAAACAGATTTTTGGCATATTACGGTGTTCCGAAATTGGAATCCACAACAAAGAGACGTCAAAGAAACTAGCAAGTGCACGCGTGCAAGCCAGCATAAAGAGCGAACGGTATACGGCCGAGGAGCCTCGTGCGTCCATTACCCCCTACCAGTACCCACCGGGGGGTAGGGGGCTGCCGAAAGTACGGGGTGGCAAGCATCTCACTCGCACCCAAAGATGCATCGAATTTCTGGACGAAACCACACTGCTGCGCACATAATGTTAATGAATTTCGACGCTATTTATTCTACACTGTACTGTACATATTGGGAACGAGCGGTGATTTGGTAAAACAAACAGTGCTGATGTAACAAAGCAAATATTTGGATCTGCTGAAACCATATTTGATAAAATTTGGAAGGGTTATGCTAACAAAGAAAGCGGCTAGTTAGGATGTTGGAGCCAAATATCGATATCTCCTATTACGTACACACACATGGCTTAAAATATGATAGAGAACTAAATCTACTCGTACATCTATCCAATAATACCTAATGGAACATGTTAGCTATAGCTAGCGAACAGTGAGCAAGCATTTTACCTGACAAAAATGTATTGAACCGAGGTATCATGCTGCATATATTGCTGAGGAGCAAACACAATACCTGTAGGTACCTATGATGCAGGTATTTTGCTCAAAGCAGGCAGGTACATACCCCAGTCACGACATACCCTGCACCGATAAATCGCATTATGGCCCACGTGCAGGGAATACATTTTTAATCTTGTTTCCTTTATATTATCCGGCTTAGGAAACTTCCAATGTGTGCTTTAGAGAGCAGATACCTACACGCGGTACCTACGCTATTTGATGTTTCATAGAATCTGAATTAGATATCAAACATGTCTTCCATTATATGTTTGATATTACCACATAGTAAGGATACCCAGTGCACCTATTAGCAATGCGTCAACGAATCGACATCGATCAAATTCGTTTAAAGTAACTTCTAAAAAGTTATCTGTGCTTTATCTGCTGATACGTTTATGTAATAACGGCCAAGTGCAAGTGTTAATTTAAAAAAAAAAACACTTAGTGCTTATTAAGGGTTCTTGTTTACACTCTTTGGGTACGGAATAATTAAATGGGATTTAAGTTTTTTTTGTTTTAGATTATCAATGCAAAGACAAGGTTAATAAATAATGCTAAAATTTTTCTGTAATATGAATTTTAGTACTGAAAAATGGCGTCTTTTGGATTTCGCATTAGCGAAATTAAAGAGTAATTTCGCTGGCGCCTCTTGTAGCACAGCTTCCGTTCAAAGTGAACAACACTGCGCATTCAACACGTAAACACATCATCAACGAGACATTACCAAAAACAAACAAAAAAATAGCGAGGCAGCTTTAATAACGCCCGCGCTGGCAGCCATAGCTCTTTTCATTCTACGTGCAGCCTGTGTCAAAGCACGTAATTAGTATTTAGGAAGGTGGTAAGAAAGGCGAGGTCGTGGGCCAGACGTCGGGTATCGATCCGACCTGCCCCACGCTCACCACCCGAGGGGGAGGGGGCCACGCACATCGACCCACCAATTGACATACTTAAGGTAATACTTGGCACTTAGAACGTCGCCTAAGTTGATCCTGGTCATGAAGGCTAGCTCTTACGACTTCAGTATTAGTCATTTATCCGATCTAAGCACCGGTCCCACTCGCCATAATATTGAACGAGTAAAAACTTCGTTAACAAAAGATGCCAACTCCTCTATTATCCTGTTTTAAATAATAATAATAATTTACAGTCTGAAACAGTTGAAAGTAACACAAAGCTCGACCCACTTGGCTCTCAGCCCGCCTCTGAGTCGTTCTCGCAGTATGAAGTAAAGAATAATTTGTTTAACCTTGCCTCTGGACAAACAAAACACAAACCAGGCAGGTTGGGAAACATGTTGAAAATGGTACTTAGGTAGTTGTTTAGCGACCAGACCTGAACAAATGCTCTATTAGGAATGATATACCGAATTACTTACTGTTTTTGATAAAATGTTGACTAGTAATTATTGGCTTATTCCACAAATCACCTGCGACAATCCCCTGTGCGAAGGGGATTTGTGGACAAGAGTTCCAGAAATCCCCTGATCCATTTATTAACAGAATAATAAAAAAATGCTACTTTTTATCAATTTACTGGTGTGTAAAGTATCTCATATATTTACAATACTAAACGAAATCTTGTATACTTATATTAAAATATATTATATAATATCTCAGAAAATCAATTCACAATAATCCTCCCATAAATACCTAAGTTCTATAGTCACAGACGATTTGTCAAACTGATTATAATTATTATTATGACACTTTATGATACCCAACAGAAATTGTTTATACCGAATGCGCTAAGCTTTGTTTCAAAATAGAACACAACTCTTTAAGTTAATATAACCCCATAGCAAACCCCTATGATGCCATGCGCCAAATGATGCGCATAATGGTACTAGGTGAGTATGTGCCAAATGTAATGTCAAGACATGCCTCAGACTACCCGCTACTTGGAATCTACGCATTAAGTATGTATCTGAGGGAATATAGTCGTATGCGTATTTGTTTTGTTTTATAACAAATCTAATAACCTATAGGTTAATCTAACTTATGCATTGTATGGGGTTTGCTAAAGACTTTCAGTTTTTTTACGTGGCAAACACGTTTGCATGCTACACATGTTGACAACCGGTTACCGTAACCTATGGATGTTTGCAAAAGCAAAAGTATCACCCGCGCGCTGTCGCCCCTGAGAGTCAATAGTCTCACGTGCCTTTAATTTTACCGACACCCATAGCCTTCAAACCAGACACAACAATGCGAGTTTTTCTGCTTGGCGGCAGAAATAAACCCTGTTATCGTAATAATTCCCTGGATGAGCTATTTCGCAAGGAGCTCTACTACGAATACAAATTGCAATAAAGCAAATAAGTATTTCTACTTTGCAATAAAGTATTTTTTATCTTCAATCAAAGTATATTTCGATGTAGGCACACCCAATTTTATCCCGATCCGCTTCGAACTTAAAGAGAAACTGCTTATATCAAATAGATGGTCAGACAAACAGACGGCCGCCATGACGAAAACAAAAAGGGTTTCACCATTCGTGGTAGGAACTCTAACATAGGGTTATCAAATTCTTCGGCACCGGGAATGTATTTTAATGAGCTTTGTCAGATAAGGGCATAATATATTTTTAGAAAAGCAATCGTACTTTACTTAATCCGTTTTGGTACTTACCATCCTGATATCAATTTCTCATTGAAATTATCAATTTTCGGCAATTCAATTACTGGAACCAATACTTATACAGGGTGGTTTAATAAACATGGTCAAAAATACAGATATACAACCTCATATTCTATGGCTTTGGCCTCAATAATCATCAAGTATTTATTTATTAAGCATCTCATGTATATGGTATCCTAATGACATGTCTTAAAAATAAAGTGTCATAATAATATAGTCACTTTGACAAATCATCATTATAGAACTTATTTATGGGAGGATTATTGTGAATTGATTTTCTGAGATATAAATATACGCGACTTTATTTCTGCACTGGTGTAAATTGAACAAAAAAACTGTATTTATTGAGTTAAAAAGTGGCATCGTTAATGATTATATACCTGTGTATAAAAAATAAAGACTGTGATTGTTTTTTTTAATTACAGTGTAAACAAATGGATCAGGGGATTTCTGGAACTCTTGTCCACAAATCCCCTTAGCTTCCCGTTTGATTACCGGAAGGGGATTGTCGCAGGGGATTTGTGGAATAAGCCGTATTTATTGGGTAAAACTTAGCTTTATGATCGACTTATGTCTAAAGCTAGTTGATCGTTTTCAAGTCAATTTGATAGATATTTGTAGGGTATTTATCGGAAACTGTTGAACTTACTCCTGTACCTAGTAGTTAGTTACCTGTTTTGTTCGGCATCGCGCTAGGGAGTAAAGCTCGACCAATTCCTATTATCTCACTTACAGTCGCGTTTCTCAAAAACTAAATTCTTCGTTCTTTATAAAGGCAATTTCCGGCAAAGGAATTACGGGTGAAAATAAGCAGAGCACGCAGATTGTCCGGAGCGACGTCGCGTCGGCGCTGCACTTCGGGGGAACCCCCCTTTAGTGGAGTTAGACATTGGGGAGAAGGGTGGTGTAAAATCACCCGCAATCATTTATACCCGAACTGCCTGCAGAATTACTAGCCGTCACTGGATTCACGACACCTACAAGCGGCGCGCCTTACATTGCCGCATCTCTATATACCTGTTAATTTATACTTGGTTTGGAAATTACGTAAAAGTATCGATTTATTCCCTAAAAAATATACAGCATGTCTAATTCTTATTGTCAAAAATAGATAAAATCGAACGCACAGTGCAGCTATATAATCTGGAAAAAAAAAGATGATTAAGAAGTTTTTATAGATAGAGTGAGATATTGTGGTTTTTATTAATTTGATGCCATTCTTAAAAGGCCTTTCAAGACTAGTATAATAGCCAAAGTCAAATAGATCCTCCGGATTTGTTTGAATAAGCGCCAGGTTTAAAATATCCAGTCTCTGAACAATGACGGGTATATTTCCAAACCTAGGTTTAACTTGGGCTTAGTTAAGACAGGTTGATTACGATAGATCCACTTAACATCACCTAACGAAATTACTCCATAATCCTAGCTGTGATTGTAAATTTTAGTAAGACACAGCTGCAGCGGTGTGGCTAATGCCTTGGTCCCCAATATATAACATAACTTGGGTACACAATTACAGATGTGGGTATACACAAAGAGGGAATTTGAGAGGCGACACGAGGCCACGTGGTTAGATGCGACATAGCTATTTGTGTCAGGAGCCTGCCTCCGTGACCTAGTTAGCGAACGCCCCTTCCCGGTCCCCCTACTGCCGTATATTTTGGTCTAGGTTGTGCAAAGTTATATAGCTGCCATTAGGTACGCTCTTTCGTTGATGGTTTGGTAAGTAAGTAGCCATAACGTAATGGAAAGTAACATAAAAGTTGAGTAAATTACTGAATCTAATATAAATTAAAAATATAACTTCGACCCCTGGCTGGAGTTCAAACCATATTTGTAAGAAAACCTGAGTATTAGCTTTCAAACAAAATTATCAGCAATTATATCGGAGCATCCGTTCTAGAGCTGTGTTGCCACAGAACAAGAGACAGCCTAGACGTAGACAGATTAGTTTAGGGGGCACGATATTAACATCAAGATTGTAAGGATTCAGGATTCTCAGTACCGATGTCAGCCTACTTTATCTGTAATGTAAGTTTTACAGGCATTACTTTTAAATTTCTAATATTTGGAAATCGAATGTATTTTAAATTTTGCTATCTTGATATCATACACTGGAGGAAGCGGCTTGAATTAGCATCAATAATATACGGTTCTCATCACAGACCGTTTCCGTACCACCATCGTCTCTAATTACGATGCCTTATTAAATGTAATATCAAAATTATAAACAAAAATATTCAAATTATAGCACGTGGCTATAATTTGGAGAAGGCTTGCAGTTAAATTTCGGCAAGGTTTTCGAATGAAACTCGGGATTCGGATCATATTGTTACTTTACTGGTAAAGTGGAGTCTGGTCAAATATTTTAAAAAATGTCGGTAATTATCAAAGTATACATGAAAGAAGGGACCCAAAATTGTTTCAGCCGAACCTAAGGACTTTCCGACCTTTTTTTGCCTAGCCAAAAAGGCATCATAGGAATGTGTATGTATGGTTCCGACCTAATCTAAAGCCGGATCTTTAGCGGCACTAGTTACACGTGGCTCACTCAGCCAATCCAGAAAATTAGACGCATTCGCTACCTCCATCGAATAATGAATTTAATCAGCAGCACAACGAATCGCTACCGTGCGTGCGAGACCGTGTGGAAGCTCGAATTTGCTTCCAGAGATAGCAATCGAAACACCATTTACCTCTGTTTTGCATGTGTGGTTCCCGCATTTGAAATTAACACAATACCTACATGCAAGTAGCACACAATATTATTCGTCGAAGGAGATGTTATTTTATAGATTACTAGCTACTGCCCACGGCTTCGCCCGCGTGGTAGTATAAAACGTGTATAAAAAGTAGCCTATGTGTTTTTCTGATGTATTTATAAGCTATATTACTGTAAAGTTTCATCAAAATCCTTTCAGAAGTTATTGCGTGAAAGAGTAACAAATATCCATCCTCACAAACTTTCGCGTTTATAATAGTAGCAGGATGGGTAGGAAGAAACTGGGGTAATGAAAAGTGCGTGGCAAGGCCAAGTTTGAAACTGAAACAAATGTACAAGTACTAAAAATACGTTATTTTAATCAGTTCCCGTGTCTAGCACAGAAATTTAACACTTATTCAACATACACTTCCAAATAGTAGTTGTTATCGTAGGTATGTGTCTAACACATATAAATAAGATATTATAAAACTATAAACTAACTGCCAAATAATGCAGATCTTTTAAGAGTTCTTTACATACAACCTACATCGTACTTACTGTTACAAATTATTATAAATATAATTATTTACAGTATAGTTAATTATGCTCAATGTTAGGGTCCATGCAATTTTGTTAGCACAGATTCGATGTCAATATTTTGAATACTGGCTGAGGTTAATAAATACTTTGTTTTCTTGGTATCAGAAATAGATTCTTCAGAACCGCTTGATCGTTTACGCTTCTTTAATACTGCATTGTCTTTCTGTATTTTTTCTTCTTCCAATACAATATCCGTTACTGCCGTTACAGTGTCTACTACTTTCGTATCTTTCAAAGGTGTGTCTAAACTCGTCAGTGTGGAATCAAAAATTTCATAACATTGAGTTTTGTAAGATTCTTTGAGAGGAGTATACAATCTTTCCATATTGCTTATCGAATTAACAGCCATTTCTGTCTCCTTATAATTATAACTATAATCTATCGCCTCAATACCGATTGGATCTTGATCAAGCGTTAAACTAAACGGCGTCGCCCTCAATCTTACAGTCACCCCATCATCGATACAAATATCCATTGAAAACTTATCTTTTAACTTTATCGGCGATTCTTGTAGTATAACTTTGCTATCGTCATGTTGGACTACGAAATAGTTTTGACTTTCTTCGCAACATGAATGGGTAGAGAATTCCACTTCTTCTTCTTCTTCGCTTTCATCGTGAACTATGTGCACATCTTTTGTGACATTATCGTCAGTTCTTTCTAGAGCTGATCCGGCTTTTGTCTGAACTATATTAACTGGTAAAAGAAGAGGCTCAATGGTAATGAGCTCAGAACCCGGAGCCGGGATATCCAATAAATCTCGCTCTAATTTTTTCGCAGTTTCAACATCGAAGCCCCGCTGCACTAAACTAGCTCGGAAGGAGTCTTCGCCTTCGCTGCGAGGAGGCTGATTTGAACCAGTGGTTTGAATGTATTTCTGTATTTGATAAATATCTTCACTTTCATTTTCACAAGAAATAATTGTGCGTTCTTTGATTTTCGAGTCTTGGGAACCGTCATCTGACCATCGTAGAGCTAATTGCTCGGTATCGGAGTCTTGGGTATGCGGCACTGGAACGATGGACACATTTTGTTTTGTGCTGTCTATTGTATCAGGCGAAGTATGGTTGGAACTCTCAGAGTTAAAAGATTTAGTACAGTGAAGTTTTCTAGGCGTCGATGATTTTCTGCGTGATTTTGTTGGAGCAGCAACTATCAAATTTGTGCGTGTATCTTCGTTTTTATCTCTGCTTGAAGTTCTGTTTCTTCGAAATTTATTTGGTGATTTGTAACCTGGAGTCTCATTTTTTTTCCTATATCTAGTTGGGGTTGGTTTAGTTGGTGTCTGTCTGGGTTTTATTTTAATGAAGGGTTTAGTGTTTTCTTTGATGGTGGGAGATTTTTTTTTCTTACAGGAAACCCTTTTTTTGTTTTCCGATTTATTCAATCTAGACTTATCCTTAGGTGTTTTGACAACAGGTTCTTTGTTTTTACAGTCTATGGAACTAGTAGAGTCGCTGCATGTAGAAGCAGCATCGATAGTATGGTCAGCATCTTTTGTTTTGTTTGTAGGGTTAGCAAACCTATAATACGACACGTTCTTAGTGCATTGTCTTTGCGGCCTACATTTTTTTTCATCGTCTTTTACCATTTCTTCTGATTTATCGAAGGTTGTGTCTTCTTTTGATGACGATGAAACTATATACCTCAAATCTGGGACAGGCATGTAATCTTGATCGTCGGGCTTGTAATAGGAGCCTCCGCTAGAGTAATCGGTAGGACGCGACGACCAAGACGATGGGGTGGCCTGTACCGGTTTTGGGGTATCCAAAAAACGAGGTGTAGGAATATTCGTGATCTTTATATCAGACAATGGTTCGCCTGGTAAATCAGGTAAACACTTGGGAGTTCCCATTTGGATATCGTAAAGGGCTTGCTTATAAGGAGTTTCGAGTAAATCGGATATGTTCAACTTAGCTCCGATCATGTTTTGTAAAGATAGCCTATCTCCTTCGGGAGTCTCGACACAATCGTCTTCTTTGTCGTTTGAGATGTTTTGAAGGATTTCAATATCCTTGTTATCCTTTACAATAGGTGAATTAGCCACGACACGGTCGCCACCGCTGATTATGTTAATTGTAGGTTTTACAGAAATATCTGGTTTTATGGCCACATCTAGAGGTGTATCATCATCCTCTTCAATTACTTTCCGACGTTTCTTGGGCACTTTTTTAATTTTAGATAGAAGAGTATTGGTTTCTGTTTTTTTTTTATCTTTCTTGTTGTCTGTTTTTTCGAGTTCTTTTTTCTTTTTTGTACTCTTTTTAAATTTTGTTGATGTACCCAAACAAACTTCTTTGGCTACAAGAGCACGCAAATCGGCATCCCAGTTGGATTTCTTAAATTGATTCGATTTGCTTGTGTTCTCCTTGACCGACCCAGCATCGGCGCTGCATCCATCTACTTTTTGTACAACAGCTTTACTGTTGTTACCTAGGGACGTTTGACTATTTATAAGAGTATTTTCAGCTTCTGTAGTATTGGCAAAAGATACATTTGGGCTACAGCTAAGAACGATTTCAACAGGAGTTTCAGAGGTTTGACTTGTGACTTGTTCGTTGATGGTTTCGTGTAAGATTCGTCTCGGTGTTGCAAAATCCAAAACCCTAACATGAGTTGTTCGCCGTGGTGTAGAAGATGATTTTCTCACCGGAGGTAAACCTTGAGGAGTTTTTGTTGCACCGCAAGTTTCGCTGTCTTTTGGTACCGATGCGTTTTTAGTAAAATCTACAGTTTTCACAAGACCTGTTTCTGAGGATATCGGCAAATCAGATATTTTTTTGCTGTCTACTGATTGTTTTACGATTGTCGGGGTCGGTGGAACATCGATAACTAGAGGGCCTAGTGACCGAGAAGTACAACTCGCTATTGTGGCAGCTTTACAATTTTGTGTCATAATCGGCTGACAGGGGGCATTGGTTGGGATTCGTGACGGACCTGAAATGTAGCCAGAGTTACGTTTGCCGATCTGTACTTTGAATTATTTGTTATAAAAGCGAAATAGGAGTAATATTTACCTGAAGCTGGCACAACGATGAGCGTCGGCATCGCCATAATTTCATCTTTAGTGAACGTGTGATTGGTAACTTGGGTGTGTTTGTAAGCTTGAGTGCCGTTTATGAGGATAGTTTGCATTTGCATCAATGGTGTTGAAGTAAGTGCTGTTGAAATCGCGTTTTTCAGTGGTTTTTTCTTAGTAGCCACTTTGACGTCTGATAGAATTTTAACCTTTTGGTCATCGGGCTTTGCTTTAATTTTTGTGTATTTAGAATTGTTATCTCTACATGTTTGTGTGTCGATATTGTCATTTCTGTGACTAACTTGTAAAAACAATTGTCGTTTTTGAGGTCCTATTACGTTGTCCTTATAGTAGTCTTTGGTTAGAAGCGCCCTAAAAACCACAAATAAATAAAAAATCGTAGATAAAAGTATTGAACAGGTTTCAAAGGATCTAGTCAAAAAATACTTAGATGTTTTTCGGCGGTTTCACTTACAGCTACAAAACCGTAGTAAAAATTAAAATGTACTTACTGTGTGTTCAAACTTTCAGACGTGCTTGAATCAGGTACATTTGGATTCTGAGTCTCCACACCTGTTGAAGAAAAGTTATTCAATAAGTATTATTTTTTCATAATCTAATAGAAACAAATTATTTTTCGGTACAGAAATCTATACTAATAATAAAGCATCCGTTTTATATTCGGATTGCTAAAGTTTGATCACGTATTCGAGTTTAGATCCCAACTCAAATGGCTCCCTATTCGTCGTCGTCGTGATCTTCACGTTCTGACACTTCTCTAAAAGGTTCTTTATAGCCCTCTATCTCCCCCTTATCTCCGTGAGCGTTTTCAATTTCTGGTATGCCGTTCTGGTCCACGTGGTATGCCGTGTCGGTCCTCTAAGGACTAAGAGAACTCCCTCTCACTCATCTAGCCGCAACAGCGAATCATTTACTGTTTATGCGGTTAAGCGTTGGAATGCTCTATCACATACTATTATGTGATAGTCCTTCAATCGATTTCTTCAGGAGAAAAGTAAAAGAGCACTATCTATCTCTCTGAATAAAGTATTGTATATGTTTTATAGTATCTATATATTTTAGCATGGTTTATATATGTATATTTATATATGTTTAGTTATTTTTAGGTTTTTTTTCTGAACACTATCCTACTTCTATAAATATCTCTCTCTAACTCAAGGTTTGCTGGAAGAAAACTCTGTTTAGGGTTAAGCTCGCCTTTGTACATGTCATTTAATTCTGCCTTTTGTAAGTGTTTATTTGTGTGTACAATAAAGAATAAAGAGAAAGAGAAGAGTTTATCGTTGTTTTGATTTTTTTTTAATGAACACACTAATCTCTGGTACTACAAATCAGATTTGATAAAAATATTTTTTGCATTGGATAGCCATATTAATGAGGAAGGCTGTAGGCTATTTAACATGACGCTACGACCCTTAGGAGCAAAGCAAAAAGTGAAAGCACGGGCGGACGATCTGACGCACGGCCCCTGGGCACAGCCAGTGCTCAAATAAAATTCTACAGACATTAGTCCAAAAGGCAGATGAAAGTGGCTCACCATTTGTGACTGATTATGATAAAATTATATCTAACAAAAAATCTTACCAGAAACTCCAGAGACAAATTCTTGGAATGTGCTTGCATTTGATACTCTTTGGTTGGGTAGGTTTTCTGAACCTGTTACCGTATTGTTTTTGTCTACAACCGATTTCAGAATATTATCAAACTCTTCTATCTTCTTTCTTGATTCTGCTAAATCTGTTTCTTTTACCTAAAACATAGACCATAGATATTATTTTGAGCTAACAATTGTTGTTAAAACATGTGTTGCAGGGCAGTTGACGACTGACAAAGTAAAAGTCAAAATTTATTAAAATCATAAGGATCAGTTTGAAACATCGATTTTATCTCCTGCCTGTACTAGTGAGGTTAGTCTGGTGTCTGGTGCAAGCATCCATAGTTGACAGTACTCGCCTACTGCTGGGTGGGCAGAAGACTGTTTGTCAATTGGTTGTTTTAAAAAAAATCGGGGATACGGTCGCGCATGGTCGACATGCTAACAGACCGGTGTTGCGTGAACTCCTCAACGAGGCACCGCCCGCCGGCCCGGGCACGGACAGGGGCTAGTCAAGTGGCAAAAAGCCTTGATCCCAATATAAAAACATCTTTCAAGAAATACTTACAGTTGAATTGAAGCTCACAGTTGAAACATTACTTTTCAGATCAATACTTTGACTGCTTCTATTTTCTTCCATACAGACATTGCTTGTTAGTGACTCTTTACTAGTATTTTGGCCTTCACTGAAATACATGGTGTCTTTATCTAACACCTTTATCTGTTTCTTCTTGGATGTGTCTACATGGTTTCCTGTAATTAACAAAAACCAGATAAATGTCAGTAATAAATACATAATAAATAAACACCTACAGTCACATTCATAGTCCTGACCCCACACTAAGATTCCTTGTATCACATGCAGACCTGGCATGAATGTCTACAGATCATGTAAAGATTTATCCGGCAGCCAGAATCGAGCAGGCACCTCTTGCATTGTATCTCAGCTGGCTACCCGTGCATCGAAATTGTCAAATAATGGAAGTCTTCTAGATAAATACCTGGTAAATCAATCAAAGGTGTTGTTTCCACTGAGTTTTGGAAAGAACTATCTTCCAAATGACTGTCTTGATAGTTAGGTGCTTGTGTCTTGAGCCTGCTGTTACAAACACAATTTACCAACTTCAATGAGGCACAGGTATCACATGTGTGATGTGTCTCCAGGCTGAAAATTACAATAATAATGGTCAGTAATTTAAATGTGCTGCACAACTGGGGTGCATCATATGCCTCAAGACAATGTAGTTTTTCCAGATCCAGTTCTCTGGAGCAGGAATTTGAGGCAAGAGGCCATGACCAGCAGTAGAAATAAAAATAGAATGAACCACTGGTGACTGCCTCTGTTAGCAGAATTTTTAACTGAGAACTTCTCTGATTCATTTAACAGGCCAATTATACCTTCACAAACAGCTAAAATTCTGTCAATACTTACTTAGCTTTATCAACATCCTGTGATTGTATTTTGTTGAGATCCACATGATTCACCAACAACTTGACAATATCCAATAGGTTTGCACATTGGAATATCTTCTTCCTCAGCAATAATGGCTTACAAGTTTCCACTGGAAAGAGACACATTGTTGAAGATTTTAAGGGTAGGCACCTACTTGTTTATTCACATATTATGGACATTATTACAAGGTTGCCAACCTACTGGTATCAAATGGAACAACTGTAAAGAAAAATATCATAAAGTAATAGTGGTTTAGGGTAATTCATCATATTTAAGAATAGATGGTTGTTGACAGTTTTGCGAATGTTAGGCATAACACAGCAAACATTTCATACAAATGTTGATGCTAAAAAGACTTCTATGGTTCTACGGGATAGGGGTATCAAGGAGAGGTATCTGTTGTTGTTACCCAACATCTAAACATCCATACTTTTTATAATTATAATATAATTTATACTATAGGTATAATAGGATGTTGTAGCCATATAGTGATAAAATTGTGGTTTGTGACATAATAGCAAGCTCTGCTAGCACAGCCAGTAACAGTTACAAATCCCATTTGGACTTATAGATGCAAGATAAAGAAAGCTACAAGGTCGATAATGAAAGGCATTATGTACCAACCGTATATTTTAACAGCCCTGTATTCAGCTAAAATGCTCTTGAGGGATGTCATAAAAATCCTGTCATACTCATTCTGAAGAGCATCTAAATACGGGCTCGCCTGTAGGAACTCGTCGTAGGCCGTCATAAGCTGCTCTTCAGCAAGGTACCCTGTGCAAAAAACAAAAGAATTCAAGGTTCAGCCCGTCCGTTGTTTGGGGACGAAGTTCCCGCCAAGCAACTACAATTTACCCAGGACAAGTTTCGCCAAATCCTGCGATGGAAACGGCGGTATCGACATTCTGGTATTATAGAACACTCTTCACTAAATGCCACAACAAATCATTCAAATTAAACACCAAGAAAAAGCTAAAAACATAATAAGTAAACACGAAACAATGACCGAAAACTCAAAAGCACGCACAATTTTATTTATTATCTGTACATACTATACTCTATTCTATAATCTATAGTATAGACTGTGTTGCCACCCGGATCTTGTCCAAAGTCACCAAAAATTGATAAAAAGTAACATTTCATATTTTTTTCCCAATAATAAGGATTTTTTTGGATAAACAAATGTGTAAGGAAAAATAGATATGAATACTTGGTGGTGGAATGATGATGTACAGAAGAAAAGTATGCATTTAAGGAATGGAAAAACGTGGAAGATGGGAATGATATAGTAAAAGAGATAAAAAGGGCAGTAGGTTTATATGGAATGTAAAAGGAAAGCAAAGAAATCTGTGGCTATTTCGAGGGTCAAGGTACAGGATAAACTTTACCAAATACAAGAGAGCCCTCACGGTCAGGAAAACCTATATATAATAGTTATGGAGAAAGACATGAATGCAAGGGATACACGTCAAATGTATAAAAGAACGAATGATGTAGTAATAAAAGAACGATGGAAAGGATATTTTAGTAAATTAATGAATGAGCAGCATGATTAGAATGGAATATAAGAAAAAATATCAGTTAACATGGGTATGGTAACTAGTATTATAATAGGTATCTGTGGTATGCTCGAGGAAGTGAGTTTGGATGAAGTAAGAAAGGCTGTATGAAAAATGCAAAAGTGGTTGGACCAGATGCTATACCAGTGGAAGTATGGAAGTTTTTAAAAGCAGATCGCAAGCGGAAGTGGTTGAATTTGACATGTAAGTACGTATATAATATAAGACCTATCTTATATTACATACCTACATACATATTTAATCGCTTTAGGGTTTAAAAACCTGTAATGATGTTATATTGAATAAATAAATAATTAACGAATTGAGATGCGAATGTTGAGACGGATTTGTATAGAAGAATGGAAAAAATAAGGAATGAATATATCAGGCGAAGTCTGAAAATGCAGAAAAGTTGAGGAGTAAGTTACTCCTCAACTTAAAATCTTAAAAACCCTGACGTCATTATTTATTTACGCTCAATAGCTATAATTAAAATTTTAATGTTTCTATCTTTATATAAATGATTTCGTTATAAAATAAATCTATGTTCCAAATTTCAGCATTCTAGACTTGGTAGTTTTGGTTGTGCATTGATAGATCAGTCAGTCAGGACAAATGATTTTATAACTATAGAAAGTATAAGCTTTACAAGCATACAAGCATACAAATCATTTTTGAGTTGGCATCACCGTGCGTGCGTGACATCAACAGACGGCGACGCCGCCATATTTGATTTGATGATCTGTCTATCGCCCCGCCGTTGTTGGTTGTTTCTGGTTTCTGGTTGTTTGTGACTGCGAGTTGTTGAGTTATCTTACCTACTGAGTTTCTTTGGTTTTTAGCAAAACCTCGCAAATTTCTTTGTCTCCCTACCATCTAACTTTTAGTACTGTGTTAATATCGGATCGTTCTTGTGATTTTCTTCATCGCCTACCATTGTACCTACTATGAGTTCTACTGCTGCGACACCCCTGTTTGCGTGTTCCCGTTGTTTCTCAAGACATCCTTTCGAGGAATTATCTCCTGGTGAACAACTTTGCAAGGTAGGATAGGACCTACTAATTGCCAAGCCTTACATTTTGTGTGAAAGTTACTGTTCATTTTATAAAATTGGCGCAAATGCGTCACAGTTTACTTATACTTGGCAAACATGATTGTGACGCGTATTGTTTGGTGCTCTTCTAGGAATGTCGCGGATCGTTTCCCGTCGTGAAGTGCACCTACTGTCGCTCGGAGTTCCAACAAACAAGGTCAGTGCCAAGGGTTGTTTATGTGTGAGATTAAGTGGAAATAGATCTACGAGGTAGGTACCGATTTAGAAAGTATTTAAAGGATTAGTCATGCTTATATATTTCTCCTTGTGCCTTGTGCCACACAAATCTGTATCTTGCAAAATCATGTTTTATGTTTATCTTTTTCTTTATGATGAATGATGCGAAAGAGATATACAAGGAATCCTAGCAGGTGGAAATTCATGGTCTCTGTCCATGGCAGGTGGAAATTCGGGGGAGGGGCGGAAAACATGCGTGACAATATATATCTATGTTTATCTACTTTGTAGGTAACCAAAATACCTGCATGGTATTTTTTGTATTCTATCTTTCAACTTTCAATAACTATGATTCAATAAAAACTGTCATCTAATCTGAATTCTGTTGAATTTTTCAGTAAATCAAACACCTCATCTATTTGCAAAAAGTGTGAGGCAAATGTCAAGGCTTACGGGAAGCCTACAGCTTGTGAATATTGCAACATCATTGCTGCTTTCATTGGTAAGACTTGCCATACTCAATTAAGGAAACTCAACTCTGATGCCCATACATTTCAGATTGAAAGTTGAACTGAAACCAGACAGCCATTTATAATATGAAGCCTCGTGATTCTTTGAGGGAATGATTCAGAGAAATAAACATTATGACAGTTACTTCACAGTATATTTATAAAAACTTAATGTACACGCATAAAAATAGAGCTTGTTTTATAAAAAAAGGTGATGTGCATAATATTAATGCTAGAAACAAAAATAAATTACTCATTCCGAAATTAAGAGTAGAAAAGTCCAATGGATCTTTTATGGGAAACTCTGTATGCTTCTATAATAAACCTCCGGTAAATGTAACTGAGCTGCCTATTCGAAGATTTAAATCTTATATAAAGATCAATATAATGAAGAAGGTGTATTACACCTTAAATGCCTATATTGCCGATAAAACTGCATGGCCCATTATGGTCACTCGGCGGAAATTCACTTTGAAATTTTAAATTCACCTAGTTTTTAAGTTGACGTTTCTATATGATCCTTGTGATTTCAATGAATAAATACCTACTGACTTTGACTTTGACTCAAGCATAGATTTTTTTGTTAGTTTTCAATGGGACCAACAATCTATGTAAACTAGTCAATATTCAGTTGAGATTTGATCTGTTACACAAGCTGATCATTGTCTGTGCTTTTTTTTTCTAAATCCCTGATAAAAAAATTAAATAAAGTAATAAAAAAAATATAACTAATCACCATTGTTAAGTTGACAAAAGGTAGTAAATAAATATACTTTCAATAAGATGCCCAACCACAGCAGTTAAATCTTTTTGACTTATTTTTTTTTTAAATATACAAGCTATATTACCTTGGATATTTTAAATAAGAAAGAGATTTCACTGAAGAACCTTTACTGTTTGTTGTGCAAGCTAAATAATAATAAATAATACTTGCACTTGCAATCATTTGTGATTTTATTGCCATACATTATGATTATATTAAAATGCAGGTAACAAATGCCAGCGCTGTGCCAACTCGGAGCGCAAGTATGGGCCCGCTGTTACTTGCGAGCAATGCAAGCAGCGTTGCGCATTCGACCGCCATGACGATAGCAAAAAGGTGAATAAACATGAGGTAAAAACAAAGTTCGTACAAACCAGTGGCAAAGACAGTGAAGCATGTGGTAATATGCAGTGTACTGCCATTATCAAAAACAGAACTGCATGAGCTCACCAACAACACCTTTGGGGGTCAGGAAATAGTGGAAAATTGTTGTCATCAACCCATTCCTTTATACTCGAGTTGGGCTGGTTGGAGTTGTCAGCTTAGTTGGGAGGACAGTGCACAACGCATCCCAATGCGGGAAGTCAGTGCAGATCTTATTTAACCCACTTTTAATTAGAATTTGAGACCAATCCATGTGTTTCGATTATATAGGCTGGTATAGGTATAGGCTGTCTGAATACCGCTGACATTGTTTAACAACTGCCATAGCATCTACCAATAGCCTTGGAAGCAAAGATTTGGCCAGTAATAGTGATGAAAAAGTTCTACTCCATTCAAATATCTTTGCCGCTTTTGAAAGCAAAACTCAGTTTTGTTCACTGTTTTCGAGCATTGAAAAGCTCTGAGCTATTGAAGTGAAAAAATATTGTCATATGCAGGTGGATGGAAAGCTGTTATGCTGGCTCTGCAACCAATCTCTGAAGCGTGCTCTGGCTAGGACCAAGCAGCATATATCCTCAGTGGACAAACACAAGCACAGGGGCCACAAGTAAGTTCAGTGATTTTTTATTGGGTTACAAAAATGTAACAAATGTCAAGATTACGACAGTCAAAAAAATTCAGGGAAGCAAAACACTAGGATTTATATTAGGCACGCCGTTTCGCTTGTACAGAACTAATAGGTAGGTAGGTATTCTACCTACCATCAAGTGGTCAGTGAAAAGTCGAAACGAACAACAGACAAATACAACAAGATATTAAAATAATAGAAACAGCACAAAAAACTCAACAAATAACTTTATCAATGCACAAACAACACGGAATGAGAACAAGAACATTCGATAAACAAATAAACCAAATGTGTAACACCAATGCAATTACTTTCATTACCCCCAGAATGTTGCCAGTGTCACAAAATATTTACCTACTGCAAAATGGTGTTATGCACAATAGAGATAATCTATCTATCATGGTACCTGTAGTTATTGATACTCAATATACAGGGTTGAGCAAAGAACAATCTTTCTTTAATGATGAAGACAACTTGATCTTGAAATGTCCAAGAACCTAAAATTCAAAGGCAACTAAGTTCAGTGGTCTAAAATATTATGATAGCCTACTTGATTACCTTAATCTTTAATTTCCAGATCAAAAAGTGGTCACAAAGAGAAACGGAAATCAGACATGAGGAAATCCATGAACAACACCGACACTTCTTTGAATGATTCACTACCACTTGAGAAAAAGTCAAAAATGAACCCCCTACAAGGTAAGTCAATAAATCTAATATATTTATGACTTACTAAGCATCTTGTCATTTTCATGACAACATGCTTAGTAAGTCTAAATTAAGTCTTTACCTTATTGTTTTAACTGGTGGGCATAAACCACCCATGTTTTTGGTAAGAGTCAACTCAAACTAAAAGCAATTACATAGGCAGTGAAAATCTGACGGTAGATAAAGGATATTTTTTAATTTGTAATTGTACACTCTGAGACGTAACTTAAGTGCAAAAAAGACATTCTAAATCATAAACATAAGGTCATTTTCAAAGGCGAGCTCTATCCTAACGTAGTAAGAGCTTTTTATTATTTGTAAAAAAACTCAAAAAATTAGCTGACAAACACACTGTAATAATAAAATGGACAAGAGTACACTGCCGCTGTCCAGATAACAGGGCCTCCTTGGTGAAGGAAGGAGCCAAACTCACTACAACTCCAGACGATATCAGCCTATCTAGCCCTCCAACGGAAGAAATAAAAAACAGACTGAAAATGAACTCTGAATAGGAGCACCAGAAAATATGGGATCAAAGATTGGACTGTAAGCATACAAAAACTATGCTACCGGCAAATTAACGAACATTTTACTAAAAATGAAACAAAACGACCTGAGGATGATGGTGGGCATCATTACGGGACACTGTGATCTAAACCACCATCTCCTTAAGACTGGGGCCACAGACAGTGGACTCTGTCGAGGTTGTCTCCATGCTGAAGAGACTGTGGAGCATGTGGTGATACACTGCCACCGCCACAAATGAAGTCAGGTCGAAGATGCGACTGCAAGAACTCATTAACACATGCTCCCCGTCATCATTAACTGACAAGAAGTTAGGGATACTAGAACAATGCTGTTATCAACCCAAAAGGGGAATAATGCACAATACACCCCAATGCGGGACGTCAGTGCAGACCTTAGTTCCCCCACTTAGAATTAGAATTATTTGTGTAATTTTAGTTGACCTGGAACTCTTCTAACAAACATTATCATTAAGTTTTATATACAGTTAACTTGGTCTGGCTTTACAAGTATATGTAATTCAATGTTATGAGGAATGAGTATAAGGGACTTTGCAGTTTATTGCGTATGAGTTGATATTGTTTGGTAAACTTAAAAATTGGTGGTGGTACTTGTTCTGTGGTTACTTCAGAGGAGGATGACAGATGACCAATTTAACACAATATAATTGTCTGTATATAATTGTTCTATATTTAAAATCTTGATATAGAAATAAGTATTAGAACCAAAAATTCGATGGCATGTGGCATTGGTTCAGTTAGTCTTCCAATAAGCAACGATAAACTTGCAAACTTAGCTTTCACATAGAATGCTTACTAAAGTGCACATGCAAGCAAAAAGTGGACATGTTCCAATGTTAGGACTTGCTTCTTGGTATTTTTCTACTTGGATATGTGTACTGAGTATAGATTGAAAGTCTTCAATCTGTTTTTTTTTCTTTCGCTGTATTAAATGCACCATTCCTTTCATTTTATCTCAAAGTGCAATACCACGTAGGTACATGAACTACTAGGTATCAGGTCTAAGGATATAATAACCTGGAGTATGTAAAAAAACGTATTTAAAAACATCTGTTGCAGTGACCACATCTACCAATCAGGACAAAGCAAAATAGATTACTGATGCGAATTCAGAGTACCTATTGTTTTATAGTTGACCGACTTCTAATTGCATAATAGTGATATCCTTTTCAGGGGAGTTGGACCCCAACAGTTCTGATCACGTGGTCGCAATGACCCAGCTCAAGGAGACCATTGCTAGTCTCCAGAAAAGGGTCCAGCAGAAGGATTCCGAACTGCTCTGCAAAGATAAATTAGTAAGTATCTACAACTTAATCCATCAGCTAAGTTGATCTATGACGATTTGAATGGTCTCTGTGAGTTTCGCATGTTGCCTCGAGAGCGCGTTGACGTAGATTTTGTCATGTATTAATTTTTTTCCGAAACAAAGCAACTAGAGACACTGTCAAAATTTATCGCTTTTATGGCTTTGCAACATGCGAAACTCGCACCTAATGAGAGATTTTCTTTATATCTATAGCAATTTTATAGTTCCTTTAAGGCGTTGTACCGAAAGGTTGGAGGATAAAATAAATCTTGGTTGTCTTCATATTATGTTTCTGACATGCAGTGCCATCTATTAAAAACTACAGGGTATGCCCGACCTGCCACAGACGGTGATATCGTACATATGTACGATAATTTACTCAAATGCCTCAAGACAAATAATATCAATATACCTGTACTTACTCATACAACTAGCAGTAGTCTGGTCGCAAACAAAGCATTATGTTTGAACAAAAACATGTGAATTCCAGATAACAGAGCTCAAAGCTCAACACCACAACAACACCTGCGATCTCCGCAACGAAATGAAAAACAAGGAAAGATTCAATGAGACAAAGTTCACTTTGATGAACACTAAGATACAAAATCTACTCAAAGAGGTGGCGACACTGAGCAAATCTGCAAAGAAGAATAATAAAAATACAAAGTCTGTTTTAGCTGAGACTAGCGGCAGCGGAACTGATAGTCCCAGCACTAATTAAATAGCTCCATAGAATAATTTAAAATCATAAACAGCGGAAAAACTTTCCCATTATTTTTTTACTCTACAAATGGTTTTATTTGTAGTTTTTATAATGCTAAGCGTAAGTAGGATTCAACTTAATGACATTTTAGTTTTTTTTATTTATTAAAGAGACTTTAGTTTTCACCATTTACCTAAGCACATTATTTATTTTGTAAGAACTATTTAATGCGGGTAAATAAGGTATTAATTTGATAGCAAAATTTGAGTTTATTTCGAATCACTGTAGAGATTATGTTTTGTATCATTTTTTGGTTGATTTAGCAACCACTTTGTTTGCTATAATTCTAATTTTAACCATTAGTCAAATTGTGTTTCTCACTATAGAAAAACTATTGTTTAGGTTACTAAGTAGATAGATAAATGAATCCTTATTATGTGTTAAACAAAATGAATGGAGTTTTATTCGGCTATTGAGCAAAAACATTACCTCCATATTCAACTTTTTATAATTATGTTATGTAGGATTTAAAAATGTGTAACTAGTAGAATCAAGTTTTGTGTGGAATTTCAATGTGACTGTGTTTCTATTAAGTAATATGCTAACTCAAGTCCTTACCTTGACAATCAGTTTTCGTAAATTATAAATCTCTGCTAAACTAACCATGAAGTATGGTAAATTAAATGTAAACATTAAAAAACAATATTGTTACAAACCAAATCTTAGTTTAAGAGTGGTGCTTCTTAAAAGTGCAGCAGTTTGGTAACCCTCTGTAGGACTGAACGATATATTCATATCACTTATAAATATGTATTTAAATCAAACTTGATTTCGTGTAATAATTATTTTTGTGTATAATTACTTTTACTGTATGTGACATAATTGTGATATCATTATTATTCCTAGTTGTAAAGGAAACCAACAAACCATTAATTAAAAATTCATTGAATGCTGGCTTTCTCCAGATAAGTGAAAATTGTAGAAATCAACCATTTGAATCATGCCGAAATGGCATCATCATCATCATAACGGCCTTACTTTAACGGATTAATTTAACTTTAATTAAATCACACCGGGACCTACGCTTTTTAAAAACAAATTGAAATTACCAACCTAATGCTGCGATCAAGAACGCCAATTTTGCAATAAGCAAAATATTATGAACGAGGGCGACATAGCTAAGCAGCCCATTATGTTTTAGTTATTTTATGGGCAACTGTCGAACGTCCCACACGTTCGACAGTTGCCATATTCATTAAAAAATCACTAGAATGTTCTAAAAATGAAACCGTTAAAAAAATGATACAGGTATTGACAGTTAATCAGTTAGTACTAATGCAAGCTTCTATTCAAGCGGCAGTATCGCTATAGAACCTTTCGAAATGTTAGATATAAGTAGTTTTATAATATTGAATTTATTTGAACAAACGTATTTTGGAGCTTTTCATTTTAAAAATATATTGAACTTAAAGAATCTTGATGGGAACTTGATGCTGTGGAAATATTCCAATAGAATTACCTCTGGAAGTATAAGTATACAATGTTAGTAATGGAACGAATGGACATAAAATAAATAATGTAAATTTGAAATGTCACTTTTATTCTTATCGGTTACATTATTTTAGAATGTATTTTACGAGCCATTTAATCTCTTTACTACTTATGATGACGCGCCTACGCAGGTCTCCAGATATAGTCCTGATATACAATTTAGTAATTTTAAAAGGCTACCAGTAGGCACGTCGTTAAATTTCCGTTTGTTACATGCTGAAAACGTGAAATTAAAAAGTGGCTGATCTAATCCAAAGATTATGAACTCCGATGTGAGAGGAGCCTAATTTTAGAGACGGTTAAGCAGACAGCGTCTCTACGCTAGTCAAATCTGTTTTTTTAAATTATAATTTATATTCAAAATGGCTACGATCCATTGTCCAAATATACGAATATGCTACGTACAAACTGACAGTGATATGATTACAAAACATGTTTTCTACCTCTCCTTGTCTCGTGAAAACAATAAATATATTTGCTCGAAGCAAACTACGCACGTTTCAGCCATTATACCTCCTGTCTATCTTGAGTCGCTCTGAGTGAGCCTGTCGCGTACTATCAGTTAGTTTATTGTCTTAAGTTATTGTAAACTGCTTCATTTTTGAAGATAATTTATTGAGACAGAATATTTTTTAGGGTTGGTTATATGTGCTAAATGAAGTCAGGAAGATTAGATAGAAACTTAACGTTTGTTAGTTTCATGTCTGCCTTGAACTAATTGTATGCTGACACGTTATATATGAAGAAATATAGTTTTTAAACTCAAGATCGCTGTCAGAGTTGAGTGCCTCAATAACCGTTGGTCTGCGGTATTGACACTCGTGTGTTCCTAAGTAAATTTCATGTAAAATCCCGGTTATTATTATAACTATTTTTTACCTACTAATAAATTGGCATACCATTGTTGCCATAATCGGTGTTTTGACTCTTATCACACGACGAGACAAGTTAAGAAGTTAACATCCTGGTAAATCGAATGAAATATTTTAATTTCCCTTAAAATATTGACTTAGGTTAAATTTTGATTTATATATTGGTACTCCATATTTGTATTGAGTATTGCCACAGATTATTCTGTGTTATGTATCTTCTTTGAAATTATCAGGACATTGACACATGAGGGGAGGAAGTAATAGTATGACATATTTTATATTGATACCTGAGTATTTTCTCGAAATTAATCAATGAATGAATCATTTTGATTTCCTGGATCTTTAAAGCACCTGTCCGCGGCCTCGCTCACATTATACCGTACCGAGTTATAAAGCTCCAATCCCTTAATCCAAATCCCTCTTACTTTCATCGAAATAGTTTCAATCGTTATGGCATAATTGAGTAACAAACATACTTCGTTGTTGGGCGCAGAAATAAAATAAAATATGTGTGTATCCCCCGACTCGTGTATTTTATTAAGTAGCGCCCCCTAGTGACGTTAGGCGATCAAACCTTTCTGAGATCCAATCTAGGTACACTAGGGGCCTTGGCAGACGTACAGCTAGGTGGATGGATGAGATGACATCATTGCCGAACAGAGGAAGACCTGGATGCAAAATACCCAGAACAGAACCGACTGGCGTTCGAGGGAGGAGGCTTCTAAAAGCTTCCAATGATGATGATGATGAAGATCCATGCCGAATAAACCAGTCTTTAGACAAAGGTCGGACACTTTAGTGGTTAAAGAAAATAAACCTAAGTAACGAAATTGTGTTAAAAAGAAATCTAGACTATTTTGTCTTAACCCATCTAATTTATATTTAAACTTGTGACACCCCTATTACATTCAGAGGGTTCGTCAACATAAATACCGATTGTGTCCGAAACAAACTCTGACGATGGTTCAATGTTTTTAATAGCAAATTATTAGTCACCGGAACACGATATGATCTGCTTGCACTTTTTTCCGTTTGTATAAGTAGTAGGTTAGTGCGGAAGATTCAGTCAAGGCTCCGCTGTGCTATCGGTAACTCCTCGTTTTACAAGCTCTGTAACAATGGATATTCGCTTTGTTTATTTTTTGGCAGTGCTTGTGTTTGTTCAGTGCAAATGTAAGTTCTGTGTTTACGTAATTTACTGCATCGAGATAGTATGTAACTTAACTTTATTGATGATCTAAGTACTAAGTACCTACCGCATTATATTCATCCTTGTCGTCAACAGCCGTTAGGAAGAAGCCCACTGCTGGATATAGGCCACCCCAAAGAATCATGACGAACGATCTTATGCTACCTCCGTCCACCGACTTCCCGCAACTTTTAAGATGTCATCTTAAAGGTGTGCGAAGTTGGTCATCAGGGGGCCTTAACACATTGCGACGATTACATATTACGAAACATTTTAGTTTTTTTGTTGCTTGTTTTTTATTTTTTTCTCATCACAAACTATCGTTGTTTCGGTGTTTTGGTATCATTTAATTTGGTAAGCATTCGTTTATATATCCCAAAATGTAGACATATCTACAACTTTGCCGTGATATTTATAAATTTGGTTTAGCCTCGGTATTAACACTATCCTTGTGTTTCTTTCTCAAATAAAAAACGGATAAAATATTCTAAACCGAAGGCACTGGCTTGTTAAACCACGCCCATAAATAACGGAAATTGTTGATTTTACTTTTTAGTGATGAATCTGAAATGCGATGGGATCAAGAAATTCGTTGACGGACATAATTCGAGGCGTCTTCGGCTTGCTCAAGGAAAAGTGTCGGGACAGCCACCTGCTTCGAAAATGAACGCTATAGTATGTATTTTTTACTTTTACTACTACTACACACGTATGTAACTACAACAAACACGTTCACGACTATATTCCCCATGATAGACATCTTTCGATTTATACTGAGTATTTCAATATTTTAAGGATACCAAATAGATGGTAGTCAGATCAGAGGTCATGTGACAGGTCGCGCAAGGTTTATTTATTCCTGAAAGTCTATTGGGGGTGGTCAATGGATATATTCATTTGTTTGTCTTAGATGGAACTATAGTTCAAAGTATCAGTAATTCCTTTGAAAAGTTCCATAGAACTACTTATTTATATAAAAAAGTCTCACTTGTTCCATGGAACAAATTTACGATGGAGCCATGTTAAAATTATCCGTATTTGTATCTGTCATTGAGTCAGTGACCTGAATTAGTATGGTAGACTGAAAACGGCCCATTGACTGTGGAAGGATTCCTTGCACCTAACAAAGGTTACTTGCTTGAAAGGAATCATCAACTTCGGTTTTGCTCCTATCACAGTCCATTGCTGGGCATAGATCTCTTCCATGGCACGCCTCTGGGCCAGGTCTTCGGCTATCCCCATTTTTGCTGTCTGGATTTTTTGGTACCATCATGGTACCAAATTGCGTGTTTATTTCACGAATTGCCTGTTTATTAGGAATTACAAGTATGAAGACAAGATCCCCGTGTGAAGACAAGAGCAGGATTTTGTATGTGACCCTAATTTAATTCGCTATCGTTTGTAAACCTAATTATAGATCTGGGACGATGAATTAGCTGCAAAAGCTGCGAAATGGGCTTCCAGAAACAAATTCGGCCACAACCCGGACATGACCATACGTAAGTTATATGCATTATTAAGACCCGAGTTCATCAACATAATAACCGGTTCTAATCAAAGCTTTTTGACACGTTTTCATAGTAATCTGTCATCATAGTCAATGGTTAGACTTGACCGTCCGTTTATTTTGTTGGTGAACTCAAGTTTTGAGGCTACTAAAAATGTTTTTGCATATTCGGTTTCATTTGTAGCAGGTAAAAAAAAACATAATAACCATGTTATAACTCACATTACCAAAAGTCTGGTTGTTTACATAATTTAAAAAAATGCTGTTACTTCTTAGATAATACTTACGAAAAAAAACTCTGATATTGGCCAACAGATATTGATAAAAATATGAAGTAGGTAACAATAATATCCTATTTGAGCTCTGAATCAGCAAATTATACAATGGTGGATTTCAATCATCATGCATGTCCCTTTGAGCCTATGTCAAGCTTCTAAGGGCTGTTGATGACGGTGATGAGTTGTTGTTAATGTGGGTGGCCGCCTACAAGTACCACTTGTTTTAAAAATGCATTTTTGTTCGGCCCAGCTTCGAAGAGATTCAGAACTGGTGAGAATATCTACGTGTACTCCATCTCTACTCAAACCAACGAGTTCGATGCGGACTCAGCAATGGAAGCGTGGTTCGACGAGTACAAAAATTACCAATACAAGGCTTTGGATTGGGACGAAAGCTCGGAAGGCCCGGTTACTGGGCATTACACACAGGTACGACTAGGACTCACACACGGAGCTATCCCCTTATTCATAATCACAACGTAACTTTATCAGTGCGATAAAAGTGGTATCCTCTGTTTAGTGTCAGAAAAGGACAGGGCCAGAGTTAACGACCTGCTAAAGTTAATGAGTGATTATAAATAAGAGGGTTTAATGTATAATGCTTTCCGGGATATATCTTTAGCGAAGCGAAGCGAACAAAGATCTCCCGAGTTTACTTGGACAATCGGGCGGTTGTATGTATAGGTATAGATAAGTTTGTTTGTCCGACGACAACTGCCGAACCGTTCACTCAATCTTGATAAAATTTGGGAGGTACATAAAGTTAGGTTATATTAATCGACTTTTTGATAAATGATCTCAATCGTTAGTGGGGTGTTTGCCCAATGTGGTTAAAGGCTCTTAAAAGAAACAAAGAGAAAAAAGTGAGATTATCTTGAGGCAATCAGGCATACCTACAGTCCTTGATAGTTTTCGTTTAATTACAAAATTAGTTTTTATTTTTAGTACAAAAACAAAACTAGATGTCGGTAGTAATAAATGTCTTTTTTTATGAACCGCACTGACAAAAACTTACGGCAAGTATAACTTTTTTTTTAATTGCTACTACTAAACTCATAACCCTCCTTTCTATTGTCAGGCAAAAATGGTATATCGTGAGATCTCAGTTCGTAGCGAACTACTTAGTCTTAAGGTATCGCTCACGTGATCTAAACGATGAAAGAAAACATCCGTGAGTCAACCGGCATGACCTAGTACCTACTAAAAGTTTTAAGGCATGTGCCATCGGTTAATGTTCCAATGAAGCAGCGATGTGCTTGGTCTGTCACGTGGAATGCTCACTACTATGTAAATCGTAGGTATGTGCCAAATATAATGTTAGGACGTGCCTCGGACCCCTACTTTGTATCCTGAAGAATTTGTTTACTGAGCATGGATCTGAGGCACTTATGGCTACATATTATATATATTTCTCGGCCACACGCTGCATATAATGTACCTGGTCTAATGTATTTATTTCGTTAATTTGATTTTCAGCGCGATGAAAGTCTATTGCCTGATCTGCTTTGCGAATCTTAATTACTTTTTCAATTATATCAAATGCGGACAATGAGGAGTGTCCCTCCTGATGACAGGAAACCAATATCTGAATAAATGGCTTGATTAAGAATTTATTTTGAAACATCTCGTCCGCCAAGAACTTCATGTTACCTCTATATTGTCGGGTGTGATGACTATGTACTCTAACTTTATACTAACTTTACCAGGACTTTCAGACTGATATTCTCGATCAATTCGTAGTCTTATTCTAGTTAGGTTCATTGGACTATATAATGTTACTGTTACAAGCTAGGTTATCGGACAAAATCATTGAATCGCCAGACCTCGCTTGACGTCGTACTGTAACACACCAGAAACTTCTAGCTTGTTCCAGAATATGTTTATCTCTTCCTAACAAATAAGGATGTTACATCTGTTGGGTGGGTGACGGTACGCTTGTAGTCTCTAGACTCCATAAATTTTGTAAATCGATTAAAGGGCAAGGTGCACGCTTTTATAACAAACTCCCAAGAGATATTTACTTTAATTATTAATTGTATTTTTTTGTAGACTGAATCGAAAAAAAATCAATTATTAAATAAAGCGGCGTTATTCTGCCGATAGATGGAGCGATCGCATAACATATCTATTTGCAGATGGCGTGGTCGGACTCCACATACGTCGGCTGCGCTGTATCTCAGTATTCTGAAAACGGTATGAGAAAATTCCTCGTCGTCTGCAATTATGGCCCTGCGTAAGTTATATTTTTTTTGAGTGACGTAGGTACTCATACTAATTTATTTAATTTGACTTGTAAACAATTTTGACACTTAGTTACGTCATTTAAGAAGCTATAAACTTGGTGATTATACATATTATTTGGAGAGGTGCTAGACAAGGCTAGGGCTTTTAAGGTATTCGATACCTACAAATAACAGGTATTTTAAATGCATTTATTAATGAGCGTTTACTTGCTTCGGAGGGCACGTGTTAGATAAAAATTATCAAGTAAACATTTTTTTACAGCTGCAAACATTGTCTGAATACTTTGTAATACCTACATACTTAGAATATAAACTAGTGTTATAAATAACTTGTTAACAAATAACATTTAGAAATAGATGTTTTGACCTTAATGTTACTTCGATCCTATGATCAATAAATAAATGTTTGGTTTTATAGTTTGTCCAAACTAACTATAAAATAAAACCTACATTTACTTATTCAGTGAAACCACAAATATCGTTTTGTACTAATTACGAAACTAGGTGTTGGGGAGAAAATAAACTTGTTAGTTTTTCCTTTTATTTTGTTATTTTCATAATTTTAGTTGTATAAGAAATATGTTTTTATTTTTCAGGGGAAATTACGTTGGTAGAACACCATACAAGCGCGGAACAGGAATTAGACACCTGAGCTGCGGCACAGACGACTGCAGTCAACAGTACGGTGACTCATGTTAAAATATTGTATCTTTATTATTTTATAAATTCGGCATACTAAAAGAAATATGTATGTGTATTCGGGTTCATCCAATAATAAATTCGTAATTTCGAATGTTTGAGTGTCTTTCTTTGATCCCTACAAAATTATTCAGTAATTATTAGATTCGATATAAGCTTTAATTTTGAGATAGTGTGATGATATCTCTTAATCTACATTAAGATACCACAAATTGTGTTTAGAAAAGGACATAAATAGTATCTAACTTACTCCAATATATCTTCATAAAAAAAACCCTTGCAAAAAGGGTCGTTATATATTATGGAACAAGATACTGACATATAGATTGTTTTGGTTTTATAGAATAGAAACACATTTTTGCTATTAAAATTGTTTTAGGATTTGTCTGGATTATGAGCAAACGCCTGTTGTAATCACCTACCGATAAGGATAAAACGTTCTATTTGATAAACGAAAAATAATAGTACAATTAATCAACTCATCCTTATCTAAATAAAAAATTGACTTGCTAAATAATCAAATATAGAATTAGTGACTTTTGTGTTGAAATGGTAAGTACACCTGTGTTTTTTATTAAAACTATTTTATAGTTATAGCATTATTATTTTAAAACTGAATTATTTATAAGCCCCTCTTCGGTGTAGTTTTATTTTGTGGCTTCCAGATTTGAGTTTTTGACAAGAAGCGACACAAAAAAACGTTCTGAACATTTTTAGTCCCACTATATTGTGCCTCACAGCTGACGCATACACTATTTTGCGAATAATAACTTAGAACATTTCAAATAAGTAGGTATACTTTATTGACTCTCGGTAGTTTCTATGAGCAAATATTACTTATTCTGTGTCAGCTGTGAGGCACAGTATAGTGCCACAAGAACTAGAATATGCCGAGAAATTCAGGTTAATTGAACGGCAAATGAAGACGCTACATTTTGAGTACCACTTAGTACCTATAGCAGTGCTACAAAGGCATTCGATTTGAAATTCTTTTTTAGCAACGCATATCACTTGATTTCTTATAATATAAAACACCATTTAAAAACTAAACGATCATCACATTAATTGGATATGATCTTCTAGGTTTATTAGTGATATATAAACTGACTTACTCAAATTATTAAACTGCGAAACGCCAACTATGCCACGCCAACATTTACATGCGATATATTTTTGAGGATACCAATCCACTATTGAAACTGTAATTCGATCCAGAACATACTTCGTATTCTGCTATATCCATAATTAGTTATATCATTCACGAGGAGATGAGAGATCACATTTTTTGGCCCGCCTTAAATTAAATTTTTTTTGCAGATCCTATTTATATTGGCTTGTGCGCTGCCCTTATCATGGGCAGAGCCACGAGGCAGGTTAGTGGAGCCACCACTACGAGTGGAAATGCCCCCGCCAGAGGGATCTGATGACGCAACCGCGAGGAACGTCTTCCAAAGTTGGATGCCCATGCCTACCGACCACTTCGACCCGCAGAATACCGACACTTTTCTCATGGTTTGTAACGGTTTTCACGTACCTAATGCAATTCATATTCTAGCTATCGGGTTAGAATATTATACCACTGTTTTTTCATGGTCTGTAAAGATGGACCCATGAACATATTTTAGGAGACATATTTCTGCTAGTCCCATTGATTTATGTTGTTGTATAGTAGTGTAACCAATACATGTAGTTATTGGTTATTGGTATACTAGTTACTACTAGTACTAGTTACTAGTAATTCGTATAGTACGAATTATTAGTATAATGCCTATGGAGATTATTCGTTAGGCGAGGTCTATATAAATCAGTGTTAAGTTAATCATACTTAGGCCCTATATCATAATTTTTAGCGCTTCATGTTCAACGAGGAATTCTTCGGAGAAGATGGTTCGCCCATCTTTATCTTGGTCGGAGGTGAATGGGCCATCGAGCCAGGCTGGCTGCGAAGCGGTAACATGTACGAGATGGCTCGGGAGAACCGCGGCTACCAGATTTACACGGAGCATCGGTATTACGGACTCACAATGCCTTTCTTGTAAGTGTGAACTGGTATAAATAATAATAACTATATATTAGTAAATTATACATAGTTCTGCCCAACACTAGAAGTTCTGGAGTCGTGGATATTAGAATCTGCAGAACAATGCACTAGAGTTTATGCTTTTACTTAACTTACCAGACTGGCTTGGTTTCTGCATGCCACTACATTTATAATACATTCGTGACGGTTATTTTTGTGTGCGTTCATTCTTCATAATAATTAATTTTCTACTGTAATTAAATGAATAAATAATGCTTGACATTTTATATCATTTAATCCCAAACTAAGCAGAGCTTGTATTATGGGAACTACATGACTGATATAATATACTACTCATATACTTCTTGTTGAAAATATTTATGTAATTATTATACATAGAAAACACTTAGACCCGAGACAAATATTTGCTGATCATAAAAACATTTGTGCCGTGGCGAGAATCGAACCCGCAATCTTTGCCTTTCAGGATACCTTCGCCCATTGCGCCACAGAGGTCGTCAATAAATATAATGTTTTTATAACCGCAAATTAAATAAGTCATCATTCATATTTATCTTCTAGCTAACTGATGCAATATTTTTCACAGCAACTTCACAACCGAAAACCTCCGCTTCTTGAACGTAGACCAGGCTTTAGCCGACCTAGCGTCCTTCATCGACGAGCTGAAGAAGGTGCCCCGTTTCGCAGATAGTAAAGTCATATTGTACGGTGGGTCGTATGCTGCGAACATGGTTCTCTGGTTCAAGCAACGCTACCCGCACCTGGTTACCGGCGTTGTGGCATCTAGCGGACCTATAAAGGGAGAAGTTGATTTTACCGGTAAGCTTTCGGATATCTAATAATAAAGCTAAAGCGTTTGGTTTTTTTGTTTGAACGCGCTCTGGAACTACCTGTAGTGATTTAGAAAATTATCTTGGTTTTAAATAGCAATAAATATTGATGATGATAAATAGATTGCAATGAAGTTTGTGAATCAATTCCGCCGTAACGGCTGTGTCATAGGTTAATAATTTAGGCTATTTCTTATGCAAATATTCGAAGAAGTAACACGCCAGGAATAGCCAATCTTATTCTTGTTTATCATATACGCTCGTTGCCTATTGATTGGTCACCATTTAGATGGGTGAACATAGTAGTATTTAGAACTGAATTGCTTGTTGCTTCTGTGCTTAGGAAGACACGTTAAAATTTTATTAAATATAGACATCAGTCTGTAGAAGTCCAGTGTTGGACATAGGTCTCCCCCAAAGAGTGCCATTAAAGCGGTTTTGGGCATCTCCATCCATTGAATTCCCGCAATCATCCAAAGTGACATACATAGTTCTGACCCCAGACTAGGTTTCCCTGTGTCGTGGTTAACAATAACTCGTCAGAACTAACTTCACCTACCATGGTACCACAACATACAAATATCTACAGAGCTTGTAAACATTTATCCTGCATCGGAAATCAAACCTCTTACGTCTTAGCCGCTAACTCGTCCGCCAACCGCGCCGGCTAGTTCCACCACTAGGCTGCCCGCCGAGGTAGTCAAACCCTGAAGATATAGTAGATAGATAGATAACTTTTTATTGCATACACCAGTGTAACAATAAATAATTAATGTGTGTGTGTATAGTATATATATATAAGTATATTAAAAATAACACTTTACAAAGGATCTTAAAACTAGTTTATGGTGATAAAGTATCTAACACTTTGAAAAAAAACGGATATAACAGTCGTTAGGATTTGTCGGGGAGAGTTGGAGGCTTTCAAGCGGCATTGGCCACTAACTCTACGACCTTACAGGATATTTGGAGGTGGTCCACGAAGCTTTCTTATCCGAGGGCGGTGATCGGTGCATTTCACACATCAGACAAGGAATCGACGACACGGTCCTAGCATTGAGGACGGAGGAGGGAAGACGAGCTCTTGAACAAGCATACAGGTTAGATTCTTCCAGAAATGATTCAAAATAAATATGTTCATTTCTGGAAGGTAAATTAATTGTAAATTTATTAATAAAAAATATGACAACAGTTTTACGAACTATGCCATAGGGACGCTGCAATTGATGATTGTCACCAGGTGGCATTAGTCATGGTGCACCAACCAGGTGGTTTTCGAAATCGAATGCAAAAAATCGCATTGCAATCCGTTAAACGGTTTCAGAGATAAATGGTAACAGACAAACAAACTAACAAACTATGCAAAGGCATACACGTTGCTCCTTACGTCGCGGGTTAAAATTAACTTGTTTTATTTTCAGGCTATGCGCTCCCTTGGATTACGACAACCGGTTCACGCTAGGCTACTTTTCCGGATTGATCAGTTGGACGTTTTCTACGTCAGTGCAGCAAGCTGTTCCGGGCAGCTTGCTGGCAGTTTGCAACAATTTCACTACCAATGTTTACGGTGAGTTGGACTACTTCGACTGACCACTGAATCCGACTCTATGAAGTTTGATCAATTCGACTGGCTACTTAGGGACCTGGAAACATGCTTGTTTCCGTGTTACGACTACAGCGCGCTCATCATCTTTATAGCACGTGGCTTCACTCTGCAGCCAAGCACGCAGTCTAAAAACGCAGGCTGCTGTGTGGTAGCACCAAACCTTGACCAGCATTGGACGTTTGGCGGATGATAGTGATGATTATTTACAGTTTATGTTTCCAGGAAACACACCAATGGAAAAGATTGGCGGCTACATTGCTACAATTCGCGGATTGGGCGCGAGCTGCTGGAATATTGACTACGAGAGTTACGTGGAGTCTTATTCGGTGACAACGCCTACTGTGTGTAAGTACGAGAAACCATCAGAAATACTATTTTCAATCCTTCTGTTTCAAGAAGCATTTATGATGTGTCCAACAGTGTATTTCTCAAAGAGGTTTGAAACCATTTTTTTTAAGTATTGCGTATTATCATATCTGTGGTATTGCTAACGTTTTTTTTAAATGCCCTACCGGAAGGGCCCAACGAAAATTGATCTTTCCCGTCATTCCATAATTGCCGTATCCTGTACCATAACTGAAATCAAAGATGGCGGGCACGAAATTAGGAATTCGATTCTTTTGAGTCATTTGTGTTTATGAAAAATTTGCTATTTGAAATCAAAATCTGGCTCATCACATACTTAGTAGAACATGGGAGTGATATTAATTTAAAATGCAAGGCCATTTTATTGAGGCAAGTGGGAGTTATCTATTAAAAGAGTATGCAAAAACCGGGTAGTTTTTTAGTTTCCATTTTCATCCTGCTTTTTCGAGTTTTTCCCTATTAACGACATAATGAAAATTTCAAATAAGCGATGATATTTCATGTTGAACTTTTGTCAACTTCTCATTAGGTACTTGTTTTATTTTTTTTCTAGCTCGTGCGTGGTACTACCAGACTTGCACGGAATACGGGTACTATCAGACTGCGCCGCGCACCAGCACGTCCTTCGACGCCTTGGAATGGCTAAGCGTAGAGTTCTATGTTGATCTCTGCAAAAGGATCTTTGATGAACGGTGAGGTTTAAGTAGTCCAAATTCATTTCATGACGATCGAAGGCGCGGCTGCTACGCATAAATGCGGATTTGGTAGCAGCTGCGGGACAAATTTTTGAATGTTCTGCAGATTTTTGATCCGGGGTCTGGGTTAATTACCACTAGGTAATTCTAGTTCCTGATCCTCGTCACGAGGAATTCTAGTGGAGTCAATACTATCTTGACCATATAATAATATGTGTTTGTTTATATAATTATTCCGACCATTAATGGATACAGGGGATGGCAGTTTGGCTAAGCGGTGGACAATTTACAACTTCATGCAGTGACACAAAGTCAATTGCGCGGCAAACATCGTTCAGCATGGTCAACAATTCAGAGATCCGTATACGCATTTTACATAAGAGTTTGTTTGTTTGTTCTCATTTATCTCCGAAACGGGATTTTTTGCAATCGATTTGACTCCAGTAATGGTTTTAAGATAAGTGTTATCGCCACAAGTCACAAGGGGGCGCCGCAATAGACGATATAAAACTCGAAAAATTAACTTGTCAGAATAGCTTAGACTCAGATCTGACTTGAACCAGTGCTGGGCATAGGCACAGATGTTATAATACTATAATAGGGATAGGACTCCCTCAGTTAGTGTCAGCCACGATGATCCTGCGCTAATCGGCCCACGACGTTAATGACGTCTGCACTCTTGTTGCCAGACAGGACGTTTCCATATCCACTCCAAACAATCTGGATAACTAAACTGATCCAGATCACTACCAGACGGAAGCGTCCCCGAAATAATAGCTGCATTGCCACGCTGACAACGTTTATGCGTTAACCCAGATGAGAGTATTAAAGAAAACACATAAAATGATTGATTATCTACTTCTTTATTTCCATGTACCTAGTAATTCTTAATGGTAGTATCAAATAAACTTTAACTGGTCTGTGGTAGTATGTAGGTATATTATATAAACGTCTCATGCCTTATCTTCTTTGTGTATCCCGTGTACCTAACCATTGTCGACAATATTCAGAAATAAAAGTTTTATTCTTTTTTTCCAGTTTCGACGAGAAGTTTGTTTATGACGCCGTAGAACGCGTAAACAACGTATTCGGCGCTTTGGAGCCCGATGTAAACAATACTATCAATATCCACGGCGCCATCGACCCTTGGAAAGCGCTCGGAGTTTATGACAGAGACTTAAAGGAGTCTTCTCCCACTTACACCGTGCCTAGGTAAGACTTGCAAAATCCAATAATTATGCCTAACAGTTTCACATAATTAGAACTAGTAAGTTACGATAGCAATCAGCGTTCCAGGGTATTGGATACAGGGTTTAGTTCTTGAGGTAGATGGAATAGCCCGCCATATTAGGTCGCATATCAAGAGTTACCACCAGGAATTATTTTCAAGAGCACCATTTACGTTACAAGTCAAGATAAATGCAATTTCATTCGGTAAGTGTCCGTGACCCTAACACTAGTTATTCTGCTGATAACTTGTTTTTGTTGATCCGAAAGCATTTAGCGAATTATTTTATAAACAATATTACTGTGTATTATTTATAATTATAATGACACCCACCCAATCTTTTTGATTCTTAATTACTGATAGTAACTTGTTTTGATCTGAAAGTAGCGAACTTTTAAAACAAATGTCGTGTGTGCAATAATGAATTAAAAATGTTTTTCAAACTGTTTAGCGGAGTACAAAAAAAAGTTAAAGTTTGCCCCTTCTTTCCCGTGGTTCACCTATTTTGTCCACCTGGTGGACCACGGGTAAACATATTCTTCCGTGGTCCACCAGGTGAACTAAGGTGAACCATAGGAAATTATTATTTAACCGTGGTCCACCTTTGAGCACACAATCTTTTTGGTCTTTCGTTGACGTGCTTCACTGTAATTGAAATTCGAATACAAACAAACTGAGTAAGGCCTACATTCCTAATTTCCACAAAGAAGAAGTAGGGTTAAATTAGGTTTTGTGATTCACCAACAAGTTCATAATTACGCTGCACTCGCATCGTGCTTGTGTTTTATGTTCCCTAGTGGACTGAACAGTGTCGGACTAAATTTAAAATTTGAATAGGGTCCATTTCGGTTCTGGCACTCGCCGGCCGCTGCCGCGGCACGCTGCGCTCGGCTCGTGCTTGTGTTTTTATGTTCCCTAGTGGACTGAACAGTGTTGGATTAAAATTAAAATTTGAATATTATCCAATAAAGTTGGTCCATTGTAATAACATGTATATCATATCGGAATCCAGGTGTTTAATTATAAAAGGTTAAAAATAAATTAATTTAAAACCCACGCACGCGTTTTATCGCGCTTTATTAATGACTTTTATTTTTATGATTTCGAAGCATGTGCGTTACAAAACAAGCCTTCAAATCTAGCCAATGAAAAGAGGTGGACAATAGGCAATATATTTCAATAAAAATAATTTACGCGATTATCAGGTGGACCACGGAAGAATATGTTTACCAGTGGTCCACCAGGTGGACAAAATAGGTGAACCACGGGAAAGAAGGTAAGTTTGCCCATGCGTACCTAGGTGCAAAATCAATTATAACCATTATGATAGAAGAGCAAGATATAATGAAGATGTATGAATCAAGTTGTCATTTAAATTACTGAGTTATTTGTGATTTGAAGATTTATAACAGTGATTTAAATCTTATGAACAATAAGATTTATAAATCTCTATTCCTTATAAATATTTAATTTTCGAATCTCTACTTGAAACTATGGAGGATCAGTGGCAAATGTTAAACCAAAAAGCATTAAAATGAAAATATTATTAACTTTAGTAGACAGTTGCTAAAAAAGTTGAAACTTGAGTGACAGAGGAAAACAAGGATAAGTCATTATTTTAGAAATTTCCCCCATTATTGTCAAAATAAAAGACGAGCAGTTAAAAATGCCAATTTCTAGACTTCCTCAACACTAACTCAAATATTATAATTAAAAACATATTTTGTTAACAGGGCGTCACATTGCTTCGATATGAGAGCTTGGGCAAGCTCTGACACCATTCAAATGACCGGCATCCAACAAACGGCGCGAAGAATAGTCGCTTCATGGCTTTCAAACTAACTGACTTTTAATAAATATGCCTAAATGTTAACTGTATGAAAATAAAACATTTTATTCCGGTGTCCCGGAAGACATAATTTATTAGTTTGAAATTCCACAATAGATAATCCACAGAAGTTATTAGGAAACTTTAACAGGTCAAAATTGAAACATTACAAAATATAATCACAAGTGGATACATACTTCCTACGAGACCTACGGCATACTTTTAAAAATATTTCCTAAAACAGTGTGTGTAGGCAATGTATGCTATCTTTTCACTTAAACCTATACAGATTGCATCACAATAACTTTAATTACGATATAAATGCACAGTGCACTACTTCTCTGGCTATGTCGGTGTGTTTTCAAAATGGCTCTTTTCCACGTTTTCCTTTTTGTAAACACAACACAAATTGTACAAGTTGGGAGATGACGCCGATAGCTACTATACACTAAACATTCAAATTTAATCACCTCGCCGAGCTGCACTATATTTGCAGTGAGCAAAAGGAAGCTAAACTCAAGTTTCTTTTAACATTCGCTGCACTGTGACGGTACCAGGGAAGTAGTCTACTATACCTAATTTTTCATAGCACTTAAAATTGTAGTTGAAAACATTTGAGATTGCAGGCAGTCCATCATTTAAAACTTTGCCAATTGAATTATAATCATAAAATACAAAATATTATTGGAAACTCATTAAAAATACATTACATTTTCATTAAAAATAGGGCAGTGTAAAACTCATCTATAGGAATTCATAAAATTGTTATATCAAGCTTTAATAAAAGGACTGCCATTATAAAAACAGAACTAACTCAAATAAAAAAATGACGGCACCTTTTTATTCTATTTCTATATCTAGTGAATACTTATACTATGAATCTCGCTTATGCAAACATCTTTGGATCTTGTAGTTCCACGGACGAGGTTCGATTCACGTTACATACGATACGATACGTCTAAAGAGAGTCGCTCATGGCTCTCAGCTCGCTACAATGACACACACGTAGAGTAAGAGCTAACATACTGGTGGAATATTTACAATGTTCTAATGCAGGTCTGGAGTCATTCGATCACAAGTGGCTTGGGGCTCTCCCAAGGAAAGCCCTCCCGCCCGAAGTGGCCGTAGGTACTGGTTTTTTGATAGATTGGCGCTCTGAGGTTCAGCTCCCTGTACAAAAATAGTTGAACATTCTTATTATTATAATTCATATCATCATATTCATTGACAATAAGGTATAAGGACAAAAATACCATCCAATTCAATATGCTATGATTGTGATTTCTAATTTTTAACAGACTTCAAAACAGGATGTTCATATGAACTAAAATGTCAGAGTTTAACCAATGTCATTGACATTGCTTTAAATATATTTAATTTGATTGGTTAATATTTGACATCTTAACGCTACAGTAACTTTACACTCATTGTTTGATTATAACCTAACTCCAGCTAACTCCGACCCAAGCAGGTCAGAGTTGGCTAACCTACCCTAACTCCAAGGTTATAATCGATTGAGTATTCAAATAAATGTGACTCACTTGACGATTTTTCCCGGTCGCAGATCAAAGTTCTTCTTTACAATGGCAAGCAGTTGCTGCTGTGTCTTGTGAGAGGATCCGTAGTCGAACACGGTGATGGAAAGCGGCTCCGCAACTCCGATGGCGTATGCAACCTAAAAAAAGAGCAAATAAAAAAAACTGAGATACCAGTCACAGGACCTTATTCAAAGGTTTCGAAATGGAGCAGGCAGAAATGCCGAATGTTGGCAAATGATAAGAGGCTGATTATTATTTATTCTTAATTTTTGGTTTAGCGAATATCTATAAGGGACGAAGAACTAACGGCCGGCCGATGCGGCGAATAGGAAATCCGCTTGTTCATTCAAAGAAAGGAGCCATCTTGTCAACATCTGCATACGGGAGCGAAGCGAAAACACATCCAATCTATATAATTTTAGCTTTATAAATGTTACTTTTTTAATCACTTTGACACGTCATTTAAACCGTTACAAGCAGTTGAAGAATGTGTATCTCATATTGTTACCTGCACCATGCAGCGCCGGCAAAGGCCAGCCTTCACGAGCGACTTGGCAACCCAGCGTGCGGCATATGCGGCCGAGCGGTCAACCTTAGTGAAGTCCTTGCCGGAGAAAGCGCCGCCGCCGTGCGCGCCCCACCCGCCGTACGTGTCCACTATGATCTTACGCCCGGTCAAACCAGCGTCAGACTGTGGAGAAGAAAGACATGATACTCGTAGATATTATCTATCTAACCTAAACATCGCGAGGAAACTGGCATGCCCTTTTTACGAATTTTTCTTTGTTTTGACAGTGAAATGCATCCTGCATTACGCCTCGCAAAATCTCTTTTCATTCACACAAGGGACCTATGCATCTTAACTATGAAATCTTTAAGGTTGCAGGAAGTCTGATGGAGGTGGCCCAAGATCGTTCGACATGGTCAACTCTTTAGGAGAAGCCTCCGTCCGGCAGGGATTTATACAGGCTGTTGATGGGACTATTCTTCGAACTTCTGGTTCCTAGTTCCTAGGATATGACGCTGCAGTTGTCTTAACGGAATAGGATATTAAGGCGATTAAAAAAACGTCTTTAAGCTGTAGTAATACAATGTGCATTTGTGTTACCTGAGGTCCACCAATGATGAAGTTTCCGCACGGGTTGATGTGTATAACTGTTTTCTCGTCGATGTACTGCGTCGGAATAACTTCCTTGATCACTTTCTCTCTAATCTCTTCGCGCAGCGTATCCAGTGTGATCTAAAATAGATAAAAAATGTATGTTGAAACGAAATTATAATAACATTGTCAAGAGGTAAATTTTGTAAGTTTGGATGTAGGGAGTAATCTTCGATCGGGGTGGACATAGGGTTATTATCCCGTTAAAATAAAGAGCTTTTCGTGGAGACCAATTTTTCAATGACGAAAAAACGGTCGAGCGAGTGCGTTTCTTACGAAAGATGCGGCGAACGCAGCTCGTAACTTCAATTTACGTCAGGCGCGTCCAATCAAATCGGCCCGAATATGGCTAACACTTTGAAGGTATTTTAAAAAAAAATTGTGGTGTTCCTTAATACCAAATAAGATGACTGAAAACTTGTATTTTTCACATCGTGTTGTTATTCTGTAACTAGACAATATAAGTACTTAGGTACAAACCTTATATTGTCTAGTTACTTTGATTAGTCAAACAATACGTAAGATATTGTTGTTTTTAATATAAAACAAATAAGATGAAAACATTTACTTAGCTACTTTTATCCGGGTACCACACGAGTGAAGCCATGGGCAGTAGCTAGTTATACAATATAATGCTAAAAGCTACGGACTGGAGTGGATAGTACTTGTATACAAGTAAAGTGTACCCCAAAGAAATTCAAGGTGTCACAATCGGCGGGATAAATCATTTTCACTGTTTTTTGGGATACGGAAGGAATTTTGTTAATCGACTACAAAGAAAAAGGTTTGAATATCACAGGGGAATATAACAGCCACTCTATTAAAAAAAATAAAAGATGCCATCAAGGAAAAAATATGAGGAAAATAGAGTCGAGGTGTGCTGCTTTTGCACGACAATGCACCCGTACACAAGAGCCATGTTGTAATGGCTGCCTTTCGAAAATGTGGCTACGAAACAGTAAACCCTCTATATGGAGGGTGGTCCAGATGCTAGATCTGGAAAATGTGACCCTTCTGATTAATATTAGTTACCAAAATTTAAAAAAGAACTGCGTTTTTTTTACTGACGATGAAGAAGTTAAGTCGGCATGTTTTGAAGGCCTTGACAAAACATTTTTTACGAAGGTATAGGAATGTTTTTCGAAAGATCTGAAAAGTGCATTAGGCTTAAGGGAGAATATATTGAAAAGGAAAAATAATTATTTGTTTCATTTTGACCCCCTTCCCTGCCATTCCGCGAACTTTTTGACCTCCCCTCGTAATATCACTTAGTTTCCGTATCAGTTACGGAAGCAGAGATAGAGTTGACCTTTTGTTGGTTCTTTGATAATAATGGTCATGTCAAGACAAAATAATCTATTTATGTACATACAGAGACAATCACGGAATGAATTCATCATAACATCCCAATTGTCTCAATTGAGCAACAAAATGATTGTCCATTTACAGCTTTGGGACGAGAGTCAATCTAAGTAGGTACCGTAGCACAGCTAGTTATCTAACAATCTTAGCCATCCATACATAGTATGTACAGCCATTATGCTAGATGGTATATCAATGATGAATAAATAGTAATATTTAACCTAAAACCTCATCGGGTAGATAGGACGTAACAAAGCCGGAAATAACGCATTCGCAACGCCTTTGTCATGTAAATCGATCGATGTCTCATGAAAATAATGTTCGAACATCATTCATCACAAAATAATAATGACGTATCCTTACGTCAGAAAAGCGAAAACTCATGTCGAGCAAACATATACCAAATGATAATAACTTATAACTGACTAGTAATTAATTACCTACATTAGTGTAATTATAAATTATAGAGATTGCAAATTTTATGCAATGACCTAAGAAACATCAATTTCATGATAGTATTGAGTTCATAACGCGCAGTTATGATGACGAAACCTGTTATTTGATTTATCACGTGGAATAGAGCGTGAGAATCTAGCCCTTGTACTGCATAAGTAGAATTTTGTACAAGTACAGCTACATTTTTACGAAATATGAAACCCCGCCGTGTATACATCCTCGATTACAACGCCCCCTAGTGAATCGTAACGATAAAACTAAAACTCCATCATTGAAGACATACTAGCCGATCGAAAAAACCGCATTACAATCCGTTCAGCCGTTTCTGATAAACGGTAACAAACAAACACACTAACAAGCAACCTTTGATAACAAACGCAATATTTTCGTCTAGCTAACAACACCGCTCAAGGCGAAATTTTTTACATTTAAATGCCTTTGGATAGATATTTTCACTGCACTTCTGTTTAACAATGTAAACCGTGCATTTCCATCAAACAGAGGCAGTTATGTAGAAACAAACATGACTGCGGAGGTCTTCAAGAGTTTCAAACAACGCGAAGTATTTCGTTCTCCATACATAAAAAAACGACCAAGTGCGTGTCGGGGCCCCCCACACCATGGGATAGATGAGAAAAAACATCCCCAATTAAAGTGTAAGGGAGGTGCCCTGAAAAATATATTTTTTGGTGTGATTAATATGTACACCCATGCCAAACTGCAGCTTTTAGTACTAAAAGTCTGAGCTAAGACGCATGGCGAAACTATATCCCTGTTGATAACGGAATCCTAAAACCACTAACGCTAACGATATCAATTTTGTGGACTTGCGAGGAGTTGATAAAACGGTTTTTTTGGGTCTACTGAAATGTTACGATAATCGATTTACGCGGTGTTGTTAGCTAGCCGACGATATGGACTCATTACATTGCAGGTAACCTCTAGTGATATGTTGGTATTTCTCTCTAGAAAAGGATTTCAAAAATCTATTAAATGCCTACCTTCTCAGAGTGTTGGAGCGAGACGACGACAGTGTGTACTCTTTGTGGGACGGTGGCTCCACCCGCGAACACATACTCGCAAGTCACCTGTAAATAATAAACATGTGTTACATAATGGATAACTAAATAATTATTTTATCTGAAAATTTAAATCGTAAGTAAACAGCGCAATTTAGCGCTGGGAAATGGGAATGAAAGTTTGTATAGGAATAACGGTTTTTGCAAAGTTAATAACTTGAAAATTGGTATTTATTAGCTACTCATCATGGAAATGTGGGGTGATAGTGTGTATGTGAATATGTTTTAATTTTAAACACGACTCCACGCGTGTATAACGTGTGCATAGCCTCTGGCAACATCTAGTTAGGTACAAGTTTCTTATTTCTAATAAACGATTCGTTTCTATAACAAAAACGATAATTGAATAACGAAATGATAAAAGATCATATTGTATTGTGACCTTTTTGCTATTGAAATGTATGCTTCCTTTGTGTCACAAAACAAGTACTTTCGTATCAATCGAGCGTCATTGTGTAGCTGTCTGGATCTTCTATCAACTCGTAAATTGGATGGTGTCTAATATCAATTGACACCAGTGTCCGTTTATCACTGAGTTGCCCAACAACACTTAAAACGCTGACGATGGCTGTAATGCAATAACACCGGGCTCAGATTAAAGGGCTATTCACACCTACGTGACGTGGACGAGTTGAGGTGCAAAAAAAATGTTTGGTACATTTTCTAAGATATCATAAAACTTTATGCCAAGACAATACAACCTCGTAAAAGTTTTCTACTGGACATAGTTCTACCCTAAAAAGTGCCATGACGAACGATCTAGAACTACTGGGTTCCCGCTTAAAGGTTTTAAGATATCATCGGTCATGCCCTTCCAACATTGCGTCGTCCAGATAATTCAAGAATTATTCTTACCCAGAACCTTTCATAAGCAGTTAATGTTTAGGTACTTTAAAAATCATGCCATTAAATCATCTATTGCAGCGCCCCATGTGACTTGCGGCGATAAAGCCTATCCACGAACCTTTCATAAAGTCTTTAAAAACATTGTTGAAACCACATTGCAATCTTTTAAGCCGTATCGATGAAAAACGTTATTAGACAAACATTATATCAAATGAACAACCTAAATACATATATAAATGGGCACATAATTTATGGCAACCTGCACTCCAACGGTGCGGGTTCGATTTCCGCGGCGGGACAAAGGTTTGCAGATAATTGTACCTGATCTGGGAGTCGTGGTACCAAAGTCAAATCATAAAAATATTTCTTTAGAAGTCCTTCAACCTTACAGCCCCCTACAGCAAGTAGATTGTATTACCAAGCTTACATAATTTAACTGTAGCCTTGGAATCAATGAGTCAAAATTGGTGAAAACTAGCTATACCAAAAATTTTGGAAAACATTGCGTAGGTCGATTACATATCGTTTACAGCAACAAACTGATGGACATAAAAGTACTTTATATTATTTACCTATCTATATGTTAATTGAATACTATCTATCTCGTATCACGGTAAGTATACCAATTAAACCCCTTATAAACTTTCGTACAGTCCGTTTCATGCAAAGATTGTCTTTTAGAGATGGATATTTAGCGATAAGACCATTGTCAAAGTTTGTAGTACTTAACTAAGTTGATGCGTTTTTTGGTGCAATAAAGTATTTTCTATCTATGTATTTTACCTGAGTCTTGGAATCAGGACGCGCCCACCAGAACTCGCCATTTCGCCTCAGGTCGGCGATCTTCTGATTTAGTCTATGCGCGAGTACCACAGTTAAAGGCATGCACTCTTCCGTCTCATCTGTCGCGTAGCCAAACATCAAACCCTGAAAAAGACACGTATTTACTGAAAACCCCTAGGAAACCTTGAAAATCCTCCATTCTTTAAATTATTAAAATCTAAATACATAAATTCGTTCACTGACTGACTGGCAGTCAATGCACAGCCAAAACCTCTTGACACCTGAAATTAGGAAGAAAGTAGAATCCTAAAAAAATCCTATAAGCAAAAAACCTGGTACCAATATAAAATTAAGTTTATAAACCAGATTTTTTTACCATTATTAGAAAATTAATAGCTGAAAGATCTATAAAAATAATAAATAAAAATGAAATGCTGTTTATTGGCAAGCACAACTTTTGAGAATGAAAAAGCATTAAATAATTTATCTAAGAATTAGAAATTACCCTAAATGAAATGACTTGTGTTATGACTAAAGGCCCGCGCACACTAGGGAGGTTAGGGTGACGATGGCGGTGGCGATCAGTATATTGATGTGAACTGTGCCCAGTCTGACCGGGCCTTTACTATAAATTTTACTCAATATTGTGCAATTATTTGTCTGTGGGATTTATGAAAATGTCCTTGTCTTTTTAAACAGACTTATGCCAAAAACTAGTATCATGTAACAAAATACATAATTATTATTGTGCCAGTATGATTGAATGCCCCATTTTATGAATTATTCACATAAACCAAACCAAATCCAAACAGGCCCATTTTACAAACTTTTGATGAATGCTACTGAAGTAAACAAAATAGCATTGACCCCATCATATAAATCTGTACTAAACAAACATTAAAATCTTGAAAGAAATATTTTTTATTGGGAATGTTGCTGTTTAACACTTTGTACTAAAATTTTCTTAGTTTTGGTTAATAAAGAAGTGCGAGTTTCATACCTGGTCACCAGCCCCAACCTCTTCATCTATCCTGTTCTCATGCACCCCAGCAGCAATATTAGGAGACTGCTGGTCGAGTGCCAGCATCACGGAGCATGTCTTGTAATCAAACCCTGAGCCCAACATGCCATTATTAGTTAATGAGAATGTGAAACAGTTGGTGGATGGGTTCCAGACCGTTTATCATGGCATTTTTGGGAATGACCTATGGTGATGAGTATGTGAAACTACAGTAGGAGTGAACTCACTCCTGTGACTGAAGTACAATTATTTTAGTATGTGAATTATCCCTGTGATTGATCTGTGCATTGGATTTGGCTGAATGAAGAAAATAACTGTTGGTAATATTCAGCAGCAGAATTTGTTGTACTTGTTTAGCACGAAATAATGATTCTCAATAAATTGATAAATTTTACCCTGGTTTACGTTGAACTTATTATTTTCATGCATTTGTTTTATTTCCAATTTTGATAGCCCATTTATAATCATCGTGCAGCAGGCCATAATACAATTAATACCTGATCTCCAGCCCCAATATCAATTTCATCTCGGTCCTGATAGACCCCATTTGCAATATCTGGACTTTGCTCTTCAATAGCCACTAACAAGTTTAGTGTACGCCAATCAAAACCTAGTTTACAGAACAATATTTAGTGCTAGGTTCAACGTTTTGAACGGTTTGTCTAGATTTATCTGGCTAGGCGCCAATGCATTATTATTTCAGAGAAATAATCCAAGGCTCCTTACCTTTAGATGAATCGTCATATCCAATGTGCTTCACTGTATCTCTCACCACTTTCTGGTAGTCTACATTAGCCTTTGATGTGATTTCTCCGCACAATAGCACCATGCCTGTTTTGGTGACTGTTTCTGTTGGCCAGAAACAAGATATTAGCATCTTTTTGTCTGACTTCATAACTGGTAAGTAATGTGTAGATTGTTTTTTTTTCGATCAATACTTACCACATGCTACTTTTGCGTAAGGATCTTGTCTCAGGTGCGCATCCAAGATAGCATCACTTATTTGATCACACATTTTGTCTGTAAATTAAAGGTTACACATACTATTAATAATAGTATAATAGTCTATTATTTAACAATCAATAAATTCCATTTACACACATCATAGTGATGATAATTGCAGGCGGACCACGTGCTGAGATTATTTTGACATGAATAGCATGATCATGGTTTCTAATGACCGTCATTAGAAACCATGATCATGATGTAACAAAACATAGGCAGTCGTCAGACCATGTGTCAAACATCATGTAAACATCATGTTTAGAGGTTCCCGAAGGAGCCAGCTGTAAAAACATTGAAGTGGATGGAAATCTATTCGCACTTTAGCTGCGCACATGTTCCGAGGCGGCCATTTTCGTAGTATCGCACAATTCCTGTATCGGCATTTGAAGGAAACTAACCTGCATGACCCTCTCCAACAGATTCAGACGTGAACAAAAACACTGATCCATCTTCCATTTCATAGCTGTGTCCGTTTGTTTTAGCGTATCCATTCATTTTTGAGGTCTCCGGCATTCTGAATTTAGAGTTAGCTCACAAAAATAACCCGCTAGAGCCCCCCGAAATAACACTGTGGAAAAGAGGTTTGACGCAAGACAGCACCGATATTTATAAGATTGGCGGGGCGCCACTGAGCTCTAACCAACATCCAATTAGAGCGCTTGATTTTATGGTTAAAAAGTGTTTCTATTGGTCGAAGTATTTGTTATGGTTTTCCAACCTGAAAAACGAGAAAAATTAGTAAGCCCGCGAATTTTTAAGGATTGATGGAAATGCATATCTGGAAAATAATAAGTTAAAAGTTTGAAAAAACTTTAATTTATTCATGTATTACCTTAAGATTTTAAAAAACTTTCAGTGAAACATATACTTATATGGTTATTTACCATCAGATGCTGACGCACTTCCATAAAGATAGTTTTTTTCAAAAATCTGATGGTTGATTATGTATGGCATTATTCCCCACTATCTATCATTCCCATTGTAGGATATAAAACTTTTAAAACTTCAGCGATATAACAACTAGTAACTATCTACTTTTTAAAAATAAAATGTCACTCACATATAAGGATTTACAGTTTTATTAAAAAATTTAGAATATAATTACATAAATCTATCTAAGAACCATGCTTGAAGTCATTCAAATCGATTGTGAAAACCCGCATTTCAATCGGATAAGCCGTTTCGGAAATAAATAGTAGGTAGGTATCTAACAAACAATCAAACAACCTCTTACGACTAAAGTACCTAGGTACATACGGACTCCTTAAGTCTCGCCGGTACAATAACAATTCCTTTTTCCTTTGCAATTGCACCTAAAACTGAGTTATAAAAATTGAAAAATAGGTAGTTTCTTGCATGCATAAATGCGGGTGATATTTACCGATGGGCCAAAGCAAAATATCCTGGTACCTACCTATATTTTTTTGTCTCCTGCGACCATGATACTTGAATTACCGTAGTCTGTGCCCTAGTCTATAAGTAAGTAGGTAGTTTAAGTACCTAATTCATAACTTAAGCAAAGCTTAGTATGGAAATTATTTTAATATTCATAAACTTTACGTACCTAGTCCAAGAGATGGGTGGCCTGGTGCTAGATATTTTATTTACTGCTTAACTTCAATTACCTTATTGTTCTGATAGATCAAAAGGACACAGAAGGCGAACACTTTTAATTTAAACAGATATATTTTTTTTCAACACGATATATATATATCAACACTTCACCACAACTCGTTGTCAACTGAGCATTTTTATAAGTTCAAGTAGTTATATAACAAATACTTAGGTACCTAGGTAGTCTGAAGTGAATCTCACTTCACACTTCTCGTATAAACTACATTATCATACTATTGAAGATTCATATACCTACATACATATGCGACAACAAGCATTTTAAGCACGCACTATGATGTTACTAAGTACCTATGATTGGTTGATAAAGTAGGGTAGGTACTTGCCCCCTAACTACACTTACAAAATGGCAACATATAATTTTGACAGGACCATGTTTAAAACTTCTTAAAATGGTTAACCTTTTCGACCATTGCCATTTTCAAGTGACAAAATGTGTGCCATTATTTTATTCCCATTGCCATTTTGTTAGACGTGTAGGTAATTAGGGGCTGGTCTATATATAAGGTAGGTAAGTACAGTAGGTACCTACCTATATCGATACTTACTTATATGGCACCTATATAATTTACTAGACTCTACCCACGGCTTCGCCCGCGTGGTACCCGGTAGCCTAAGTGTTACTTTGATGTATAAGTTATATTACTGTAAAGTTTCATCAAAATCCGTTAAGTATGATGTTCGTTACTCTTTCACGCATAAATATGCGTGAAAGAGTAACAAACATCCATCCTCACAAACTTTCACGTTTATTATATGAGTAGGATAGGATTAGAATATCAATCATGTTGTTCCCACAACACAAGCTGATTTATTTATTTATTTACTTGCTGTATACCCACATTTTGTTTTGTTATCAGGTATAAATTAAGAAAGCTGAATCAGTCAGAAACACTGAAACGCACGCACGAACGGAGATGAAGATACCACGGTGGGTGAGACCAGACTTGATAGAATACGAAATGAATAAGTCGGGGACAACCTTAAATTCACGCCCATAGCAGACAAACTCACTGGAAGCTATCCTCGGTGGTACGGTACGAATACGTGATGAGCAGAGAAAAGGTATGAAAGGAAATGTGTGTTCATAACAACACACAGTAAAAAGGCATTAGAACTGCCGGTATTAGAAGCCGCCCCCTGCAATGTGGTGGAAGAGTATGACTCATATTTTAAAGAAAGACCAGACAGATTGAAAGAAAACCCCAGGACAGAGCGTCCTGGCGCAAAATCGACATAAGGGAGCCGTCCAGCCTGTTACGCAGGAACAGAGAAGAAAAAGAGGTAAAAAGGGAACACAACATTACCAAACCCTATGTTCCTCGTTTTTCATAACCATAGCTTCATGGTCTTAAAAAGATGTTCTTACAATAACGGACCCCATTTACGAGGGTTTTTTAATGTTAGAACACATAGAAAATCAATATTTAAATATTTCTTACAAATGTACGTAAACTAATCTGAAAGTACAAGAGCTGCTGAGGATATTACAACATACTTATTAAAAACCATTAAAAATATAATATAGTCCTTTTAAAAGCAAAGAAACGTATTATTAAATAAAAACTACAGTCTAGGTAGGAGGTGCATAAAGCCACTGGATTTACGAGAGCACAACATGCTCTGTCGTCCAGCGCTCCATGGAGGCACACAGTCATTGTCTAGGCTCCCTGCAAGATGTAGCAGGTACCTAGGTAACTAGCTAGCTGTAACTAGGAGCTGATGAAATAAATGAAAAATTAAATAAAAATAATATGTATTAATATTTTTATAATTTTGACATTTTGTATGATTTTTGTCATTTTTTATTTTTTATTTTGTATACCAGCATAATTCATAATTGAAATAATTTAAATTTAATAATTAATTGTAAACCTCTGCAACGCCCTGTCAGGGCCGATGTACCTAACAACCTACTTGGAGCTGCATTAGACCTAAGCTTAACCATTGTATGTAGGACATTAAGCATGAATAAATGAAATGAAATGAAATTTAGTTCGCCGTTCGCCACAGGGTGATTCAAGACAGTTCAAGTCAAAAGCAACAAAAGTTTGCAAGACCAGCTTAATCACTCCCAGCGTCGTCGTCCACACTACAACGTACGCCAGACCCCCGTGAACCCATTAGCCATTGAGTGAAGCTCCACGCAGCCTTAATTTTTGGACGACAAAACTTGCTAGTTACCTACAAAAGAAGTGGTACTTACATTCCTTCGGAGTCCCATTAGATTGCCAAATCCTATTATACATTTTGATTGCATAATAATCGTCATGATCCTCATCATCAGCGTGTAGAGTCCACAGATCTGCTGGACATAGGCCACCTCTAAACAGTGCCAGAACATCGCGCAGTTGATTGCAAGCTGTCAACGTACCACCTTTTGTTAAGTAAAAAAGGTAGTTTAGTATGATGTGATTTCACTTCTACACTCTACTACTTCTAGCTGGATAAACTTGGAACTTAGTACCAAATCGTGTGATAGACTTATTTTGATCAGCAATTAACTATGAGATGACGCAATTGATTTGCAACTCACTTATGATATTTAAACAGCTTCAAGTATCTTCACAACAACAATTATTGCTTAAAAATCTACCTTGATCACTTTGTAGGGTTTGAACATTTCAATCTATATTTTTTTATATATTTAAGACGCTAATTATGGAAATGAGGTTGATTTTAAATTCAATCGAGATTAAGCTTCTACCATTCAAACTCTTTTTAAAGGAGAACAACTCTTTCAATGGCCTCAAAGTCACCAGAGTAGGTACCTATCTACTTAATTTCTTAGTAACTACGTAGATACTTACACTCGATGGATTGCTCTTAGGTATAGGTTACCTACCAATCTTGTAGAACAATTTATTTGGTAAATTTTAAGTTTTAATTTAATAATCTTTAAATTTCTAGCAAGGCTACCTAAAAATTCGCCTTTTTAGAGCTAATTTTACCAAAGTAATTGTTCTACAAGATTGGTAAGAACCTTTATTTAATCCTGAGCATACATTAGTACCTACATATCTAATGTTTAAAGTGTCTACTTATGAAAACCAAAAGTCTATGAACTGCTTACCTATACTCTTGGTTTTCAGGCACTCGTTACTCATCCTATACTACTAATATAATAAATGCGAAAGTCTGTGTGTATGTGTGAATGTTTGTTACCACATTTATCCATAACTACTACCGGTTTTGATGAAATTTGAAAAGTAAATAGTTTAGGTTCTGGAATAACACAAAGGCTAATCTAATTTTCGAAAATCTACACCTAAAGGGGTTAAACAGGATGGTAAAGTTTTTAAGGAAAATTTTATCCTTTTGCCCAAAAGTCAGTAAAAATAAATGTATTGAAAAAAATATTATCTGGTTCGCTCCACTCAAAAGTTGGTAAAAATAAACTTCATCGTATATACATATTTTTTTTCAAAATTACCCTTTTGTAATTTTTGTAATATTACACACTTCCAAAGGGTAATTATAGTTAGTATAGTATATAGGGTCGTATAGTTCGTATTGATTTTTTATTCCCTGGTTCGATTCACTCAAAACATGCAAACGACAGAGTTGTAATTCCTATTGTCTGTTCGATCAAGACAATAAATACTACAACCGTCCTATCAAAACTTTCGCGATCAGTATAAAAGATCAATCGCGCAGTTCTAGTTCTTACTTACTATTATAAACGCGAAAGTTTGTGAGGATGGATGTTTGTTACTCTTTCACGCATAAACTACTGAACGGATTTTGTTGAAACTTTACAGAAATATAGCTTATACCTACATCAGAATAACACATAGTCTACAATTTATAGAGATATTGTGTAATTCGACCATAATATAACGATTAGTATCAATAAAATAAGGTCAGTACCACCTATATGTTTCACAGCTAAACCGCTGAGCCGTTTATCCTTCAGCCGATGAAATTTGATATTGACAAGTATACTTTGAAGCCTGGAGACGGTCATATGCTACTTTTATCAACATAACACGCGGGCGAAGCCGCAGGCACAAGCTAGTTATCTATATTTTTTAATTTATGATTAATTTGAGATGACTATTAGCTTTTACCGGTTTAGATAATATGAGGTTATCTTATCATAAAGATCCAGTCATATTACATCAGAATAATTTTATGGTTTTCTTATCAAACTGAGATGTGAGGCACGAGCGGCATTCATTATCACGCTGTTCACTTCAGCGGAATGGTACGAGTAGCTTAAATACTTTACATTTAACTTTGCCAAACTATCCGAAAAAAAGTTTAATTGTGATTTGTATATTTAGATAAAATCGATCATTGTCTTCAAAACGATTATCAGTGTTCACCAATGAACACTGATAATCGTTGTGAATCACTGATTTTTAAGGAAGCCCAAACTTAGTCTGTATGACTGTTAGTTATTTTAGATATCACAACAATAGCTCCGCTGCTCTACAAAATGCAAACATCATTATATCCTGAAATAGTTGGTGATAAGATGAGCATTGAACCTTACCTACGCTATTTTTGATAATGTCAGCTTGAAAACTAGGTAGGTACTTGTTTTGCTGAACTCACTATCTGTTATCTCATTTAAAACAAAAACACTACGTTGCTAGAGTTTGATACAAAAATGTTATGAAAAGTCAAATGAAATGAACTAGGTAGGTAGAATCATACTGTAAATAAGTAGAGTCCGTGGCAACAAATAATCCTAAAAAAAGAAAAAGTTTCCAGATGGACAGACAGACAGACGGACAGTTAGACGGACAGACGGGTAGTGATGTTATAAGGTTTCCTTTTTCTTTATGAGGTACAGAACCCTAAAAATGGTAATTTTAGCTCGCACCACCGAGAACCGCTAAGGAAGAATGGCGACCACAAACCGGACGACACCGTGATGTACCTTACCTATGGACCGACGTTTCGGTGGATGGAGGTAGCCCAAGATTGTCCTTCATGACAATTTTCGGCGGAGGCCTATGTCCCGCTTTAGACTTCTACGGGCTGTTGATCATAGGACATAGGACAAGATCATGCAACTTTAGCTAGAAGAAGCTAGTTTATAGAGATAATAGTATTAAAATATCTGTGACAGGGATCTAAAAAAATTCAGTATTGTTTTTTTTTGGATTGCATTCGTTCTTGTTTCCATTGCTGGATTCAACAACAGACCAGCCCTCGAACTAAGTACACTAATAAAATGCTTATGAGAACGAGATAATGGCACTAATTTAGCAAGGCTTATAATGACCAAACATTCTAAAACTGAAAGTGGAAATTTTTAGAACGAAAAGTATCTTTAAGTTTTAAATGTTTTGGCATATTGCTGGGACTATCAAAATTAGTAATTTTATAACGAAATTTTGTTTGTGTAGGGCAATTAGTTATCATTTGCCATGTTCACTTCAAAAAACTATAAGGCAAATTAATGGGATTATCAAGCGATTTCACTAAGCCAAGATATTATAAGATACCTATAAATATCAATGTTATAAATTATGACTCAAAAGGTTTATAATAATTAATAAGAATATAAAAATACCGACTTCAAATTACGGAAAATTGATAAACATTCCATTAGGAAATTTCATCACCCATTTTTTGTCATTGGGCGGTCGACAAAGATCGGGCTATTAATCGATGGGGCCGAAGATGAGGGGACAGCGGGAAAGTTTTTCCATTTGTCCCCCGATTCACACTTTTGCCACCTAAGTAATTTGAAATCAAAGATGGCGAACAATAATTTTATATTCAAAAATAAATTAATATGGTCCCAATCCAAGGAGTGGGATTTTTTTATCAAATTTATATTGGTGGTCCCCTTGAAATATTACCCATAAAAAATAATCATTAAAAATCGGTTCACAATTGGCTAAGATATCGCATAGCATACACACAAAAAAAAACATACAGACGAATTGAGATCCTCCGTTTTTGAAGTAGGTTGGTAATAATTAAATCGCGATGTTCACGATACGTTTGTAGATCCAAGTTTAGCGTTTCCATACTGTAGGTACACTATCATATCCTCACGTACTTACGTTATTTTGTTCACTCTTTCGGAATAAAAACAAAAGAAAAATCGCCTACAAAAATGTTGTGATTATGGAATCACGACATTTTTGATTTGGTGATGATATTTATGAAACCTAATAATGTGCTTCATCCGCACAAAGGACTGAATCTTATCCTAGACAACAAGATACTACTTGAAAAAAATATGATATTAACCTTTATGAGATACATTTACTAAGTAGTTACCATAAATGTCATCGTTTACAGGGCAGGGGCACTCAAAAGGTTATTTAATTAAACCACTAAACAGTAGCTTTTTAAGTGTAGGTTAGTATATTTAAAACAATCTCAGAGCGCAAAACTTAACTTATGTTTTTATTTTTTATGATTAAGGTGATAACAGAAAAACATTAAAAAGTGACCTCACTGAGAACGGGGTATCGCGAGCTATTCAACAACAACTTCGATGACACTTCGTTTTGTATATTTGTAAAGTTAATCTTATTTGTCTAGGTAGGTTGATACCTAAACAATGAGTTTAATCTAAGTAATTTATGTATCAACAAATTTCACAAATCAACAAAAAATAATTAAATTACGAATATAAAGTATAATTACAAAATAAAATAATGTGCTTATCAACAGGTCATCTTAGTTAACAACACATTATTTTTACAATCTCCGCTATTGAAGCGTGGATCGAATTTTCAAAACAAGAGTTTTTTTTTATTTCTTCAAACTTAATAGAGATCTTACAAATACGCGGAAAAGGCGAGCTCGTATCCAGAACTGTCCTTCTAAAAGGTGGCGCAATACTAATGCGTTGACCCAAATAGATCGTTTGCAACGGTCTTTAGATAGGTCTCATCTGTATTTTTTGTCTAAAATGATATAATTTTAGACAAAAAATCAATCTGGGTCAACGCATTAGTATTGCTGCTATTCAGCGTGGCAATGCAGCCAGCATTTTGGGAACGCTTCCGTCTGGTACTGGTAGTGATAAAGATCAGTAAAAAATTAAAATACCTTACTAAACTTAAAAAAACTTTATATCTCTCGGATCTTATTTCTAATATAACAGAACCAAAAATCACCATTATTAAAGTTACCAAAAAACAATTTTATAAGAATGTCATCGTCTAGTATTGGACATTATAGCTCTGTTTATTATATCATATACCTTCCTATTCTAATAATATTATAAATGCACAAAGTATACGTAGTAAGTATGTAAATGTTTTTATGTTAGGATAATCTAAATAACGGCTGGAGTAATTTTAAATAACAACCCTTTTTTTTGCGCCACGGGGATGGCGAAAGGGAGTATGTGGGACTCTAACCCATTAAAACCCCCCGGTTAAAAGTCCCCCACCGTAGTGGGGCAAGATGGGATCGCGTTAGCATTCACCATCTCACCCCGTCGGGTGGCCCGGGGACTATCCACCCGTCTACAATATGAAATACTGTCTACAAATTGAAAATATGCATAGAGCAATTATCTTATTTAATTCTGATTTGGACATAATTTGTGACTGGAGTAAATCTTTTGGTCTTACAGTATACCCTAAAAAGACATCGGTAGTCACAAGGGTTAAATTTCGCACAACTTCCGCATTTTCTTTTTGATGGTATGCCCAAACCTATCAGTTAATCGTTAAAAAACTCATATTTAGCTTCATATTTAGCTTACGTAAGTATGATCATATCTCAGTATTTTGAGCAAAACTCAAGTGGCTTCCCATCCGCCTTCGCCGGAATGCACATATTCTTTGCCTTCTTTATAGTGTTCTTTTTAATCCTTCCTCACCATCTTATCTGAAGGTGCGGTTTGAATTTCTACACTACGCCCATGACCGAAACCTTCGCTCTTCCGAAACTCTACAGCTTCATACTCCTGTCCATAGTTCACAATTTCATAGTAACTCCTTTACGGCTTACGGCGGCTCTTTTAACCTGTACGCCTATGGAATGCCCTGCCTCTTTCTATTAGAACATCAAAATCACTCGCTATTTTTAAAGTTATGGTATACAACCGTTTCCTTATTATCTCACATTATTATAATTTGTTTGTATATTACAGGATATGTAAATATGTTATTTATGTAGGTATTTATATTATTATATTGAAATATAGGTTTACACCGACGTCTTTTGATTCCATTTTATCATGTCCATCCAAATGTTGTCTGGAAGATATCGCTTTAAACGATAAGACCACCCATTGTAACTTTTATATCTTTTTTTAATTCCTGTGTGTTTGTATTTTGTTTTGGTGTGTAATAAAGAGTTTATATATCTATCCATTATCTATGATAAGCAGTTGGGCAGCAATCTATGAAGTCGAAAATAGATGTTGATGATGATAGGAAAATATTAAAACAGGGACCTTACCACAATTAAAATTGTTAATTTATTGTTTATTCATAATGATTTATCAGCTCGTAATGATACCTTAGCATTATGATATAAGATAGCGCCAAAATCACTGCCAATTTGACTGTAACAAAATTACCTATATCTTCATAAACTTGTAACGTCGTGTCCTATCCAAATCTCGATCCGATATAGCAAACAGGCAAATGCGATGTGATTAGTGAAGATAATATAGATTTGATTGTGGTTGAAGATAATTTGTAAACACTGTTTGTTTAGTACAAACGGCGACGACGGTCGCTATTCTAAATACCTACCTCTGTTCAGTGGTGAATACAATTGACAAAAGCTGTTGTGGATTACGCGCGTGCTTGAATGATGTACATCTAAATAATAAACAAGAGTTTCAGTTTGACTTGTTCCACTAGAATAATGTTACAGTGAAAGTGATCGGCAAATTTTGAACAATTCATTATGTTTCACGATGTGTCAGTGTAATAAAAGTGAATTTCAAACATGCATGCGGATTACACACTGCGTTTTCTGACGACTTGCGTTTGTGTTCTTGGAACACAGGTGAGTAGAGTAATTTATAGAGGTATCACACTGAATACCTATAGGACGGTCTGACAAGTAATCAAACAAACAAAAACAAACCAGCTCACGACTGTCTTCCCCATGGTGGACATCCTCAGATACATACTCAGTGAGTAGATCTTTGAGGATACCAAGTAGGGGGTAGTCAGTGGCACTTCCAAACATTACATTTGGTACATGCTTGCGTTTTGCAAGTAGTAAGCAGGATCACGATGGTACAAAGTTTCAGACCCTTTCGTCGTATTACGGCGACGAAACGACATCGCATCGCCAGTCCGCGCTATTATTTCTTTTAAGTCGTAGCGTGATGTTATTTTATTTTGATCTGACTGTTAGTTCCAGAGCTTAGAGCGTTTTTTTTTTGTTTAACAAAAAAAAAACTCTTGAGCTCTATTATAAGTACAGAATATTATTCTTTGAGGGCTGCCCATGTGTCCTGCAGTTGACTTCTTCAGACTGAAGACGACAATATGAATTTCTAATAATGTCCAATTAAACTTCATTTTCACAGTAGGTACCTACTAAAACATATTGAATTAAAAGACCGTAAAATCGGTGTTGCTCTACCACGATTCAAACCTTTAGTTACCTTTTGTCAGTTGAGTTATCAGTTTCAGACAATTTGTTTCTTATCGGTTCTTATAATTCTTAGAATGTTTTTGTTTAGAGGCCATATTGTGTAAAGGGTCACCCATTTATCTTAAAAAAAAACTAGGACGGCTAAAGGTCACGAGTTGCTAAGTAGAGTCTATACCAGGAAGTTTCATTTTAGCAGAATACGGTTGATTTTTAATGCTTATTATTTTATCTTTTCTAAACAAACACATTTTTGTGTTGGGGCACTCTCCCAGGTGGCTCTAGAATTATATCTGGTTACTTCCGTTCACATTGTGTTACTTGAGACATTCCATCAATTGTAGCAATAACGTCCCCTTGTGGCAATCAAACCTTCCTAATATCACACAAAAAGATAAAACCGCCTTTACCAGGTACATGGATCTCCCGCTGACCTCGTTCTGTACCTAGTAAATAGTGAGCTGTTGAATATTGCATTACAATTCTTACATAGCCAGTTTCAATTTCTGTAGGTGGAAGCGTCTTTCAATAATTTCTTCGAGCCGCTGAGAGTAGATTCAGAGGAATGGCATCAACGCGATGCTCGCGTTGCGATTCGGAACGATCAGGAGAGAAGCGTATTAGGATGCGAGCGGCCCAATATCTACGTGTGCGAGGTAAGCATTATGGGAGAGTCAGTTTTGAGATTGCCACCAAATTACAAAAAAATCGTCATTTTTCCAAAGCTAAAACCCTATGTCAGGTTGCAACCTGACTACGGGTAGATAGCTAAATATACAATATTAATTCCTCGCTACGATAGATTGTCCGATGCGTCATCCGCTGTGCGATAAAATTCTTTATATTTATTCAATCATCGCCAAACATCAAGAAATAACAAATTTTTATTCTTTTACACTTCTGATTCAGGAATGGCTTAGCACTGATTAAGTATTTAGTATCTAAGAACCAAAGGCATGCAAATTATGAAAGTTAGATTCTCGAGAGAGGTCTTGAGTAAGTCTCATAAGTAAGGATTATACAGACTGTTGAAGTAGTCTGAATATTAGCTGCTGAAATCAAAGCTTCTTTGTTTATAGGAACCTCCCGACCTTATCCAATCGCAAACAACGAAGACTTGCAACTACCGCAACACCCGCTACCACGAGCAGATTTATAAATGGGTGGCGGGGCGCGGATGTCTGCTCTACACGCCTGACTTCCTTTACGAGGCTGGGTACAACAACATCAACCTTACCGCAGCCTGCCTCTACGAGGGAATGTTTGCGCCTTGTTTGGAGATCGTTAGTTATTGCCTGTTGACTTCATTTATACTGACTGTATAAAATTAATAAATACCCTACAGACTTCCTACTTACCTACTAGATACGGATGTGACTGAGTAATAGTACTAAAATATGGAATAGAATGGTGGACATGGTCTCACCAATCGGTATAGAGGAGTATTTTACATATAGTTAGGTGTAAACGCTCTAAATTTTGTACATACAAAATCAAGATTTACGAACATCTTTGAATGGGTTATTACGTATTTATATAAAGATACTACTCTGTAGGTCTACCAGGTCTATATGAATGCCTATATGAAAAAGGAATCACATCTTACTTAGATAAATGAAATAGATAAACAAGTAGTAATTTGTTAGAAACATTTCGGTTCTATTCCCACGGGCGGGACAAATATTTGTATGTTCTGCAGATATTTGTTCCTAATGTGGCGTTAGGACTATGTGTCTGTTGGTTGTTAGAAAATTGTTACCTACCTAAGTTCAGATAATGTGTAATACATTTGTAGCTGGACCTACCTATTTTGTAGATCGAAAATCTTCCACAGGCAAAAGAAGATGGCACTTGTGGCTGTTACCCTTACGACCCTAGTTTTGAGGAGGTGGCCAACGCAGTCAGACAGGCGATAGTCCCAGCGGGCCATGGTCGATGGGAGAGGTGCTATTACACAGCTAGCGATTGCTGCAGCCATCACATGTACGCAAATGTAACAGGTAGGAGAAAAAATAGTTGATCTAGCTCACAGGAACAAGGTAGCGGTTTCAATAATTGCCATCTTCAAACATTTAATAAATTATAATTCAAAAAAAGAATCTGAGCAATTTAAGTTTTTGCTTGTCTCGGTTATATGTATTACTTACGGTAACTTCAGCCTCAAATACTTGTAGCTGCTGTGTTAAAATCCAACAGCATGCATGTATAGTATGATAGTCCTACTACAATACAACATAGAATGATAGAAAGTTTGTCAGGATGGATGTTTGTTACTCTTTCACGCAAAAACTACTGAACGGATTTTGATGAAAATTTACAGTAATATAGCTTATACATCAGAATAACACATAGGCTACTTTTTATCCGGATACCACGGAAGCTAGTCTTATTGTAAAACCTAAAACTGTTGTTATCTGACTCACTTTCGAATAATTGGTGGATTTTTTATTGCTTTTCCTAGTAGATTTACAGAAATGGTTCTGTGATCACGCTTGACTCTGAAATACTAATCATTTACAGCTGACAACCGCTGTGAAGCCTCATTTGATGGCTGGACTTGCTGGCATGAAGCGGAAGCTAATACGATAGTAAACGAAGTCTGTTCAGAGTTCGCTTACTCCAATGTTGGACCTTCTTGTCATCGTAAGCATACTTTTAACAAACTTTTGAATGGAATACGTCAGCTGGAAATGGAAGCTTCGATTTGAGAAGTTCCAGCTCAGGGAAATGGATGATGTTATTAAAATTTGATTTTTTCAGACTACAGTAATAAGCAATGCTACAGCAACGGCACTTGGGAACAGCAAACAGACTATAGCACTTGCAGTATAGCACCTCGACTGCTGCGTCGATATCGTTTTCACATCGCCGTGCTATCGTTTTCCATCGCCTCTTGCCTACCAGCAATCTTCATATTTTTCTTCTACAAACGGCTCAGGGTCACAAGAGTAGCTTTGCATAGAAATCTGCTGATAGCAATCATCGTAAGGAATATACTGGTTATCATTAGCCGCAGTGAGGTGAGAATCTTTTGCCACTTTTCTGTAGATAAATGAGGCTATGATTGATCTGATGTAGAAACATTTAAAGTGGACTGCGGTATTAACCGCCTGGTAGGCTTAGTCAGCGAGGTAGGCAGGAATTGACTGCAAGCAAGTCTCACTCATCATCATGTCTCGAAAATAAACTTAAACGTAAATAATGAAATTCACTTATTATGATTTTTTCCAAAATTACCTCTAGGTAGTGTGTAATATTACTAAGCTCGTAAAGTTTTGTTGATTTTTTATTCCTTGGTTTTATCACTGACAACATGGTAAAAATAAACCTTAAAGCAAACGACAGAGTTGTAGAACCTATTGTATGTTCGATCAAGACAATAACTACTACAACCCTCCTATCAATACTTTCGCGATCAGTATGAAAGATCAATCTTGCAATCATACGTATCCTGCTATAGTAAGCAGGATACGTAAACGCAAAAGTTTTTGAGGATGGATGGATGGCTGTTTGTTACTCTTTCACGCAAATCTACTGAACGGATTTTGATGAAACTTTACAGTAATATAGCTTATATATACCTACATCAGATTAACACATAGTCATGCAATTTATAATTATATTGTGTGATTTGGCCATAAGTATCAATTAAGTCAGTAAAATGATATCAGAAATATTATACCCATTCGTTTCACGTCTAAACCGCTGAGCCTTTTTGTGATGAAATTTGATATACAACTTACCACGTGGGCGAAGCCGCGGGCAGAAGCTAGTATAATATTATAAAGAGGTAACGTTTGTATGTAATATAATCTCCGAAACTAATCATCCGATTAAAAAAAATCTTTTACCAATATTTAGAATGAATTTTTAGGGTCAATCTATATCCACCCTAAAAATTCATTCTAAATATCATATTAAAATAAAAGGGCTTTTTATAGAGACCAATTTTGCAACATACTCGTAACATGACGAAAAAACGGTCAAACAAAACTTTTTATGGCTACTTTTTATTAGGGTACTACTCGGGCGAATGCCTTACAATACAATATCATGGTTACAACACTAATTTGATGATGTATCAGGTAGATGGAAGGTCGATAACTTCATAATGGATGATAGGAGACTCTGTGTTTGGGGGGCCCCTTTGATCAACTTGCGGTTCTGATGATTAATTATAGAAGAATATTCTAAAGAAAGAAATATATCTTTTAAACTTATTCCATTGCAGATTTACATCGACGAGCTTACCAGCTCAGGCGACACTGTCTTGACCACTCATAGCATCGCATGTAGAGTGCTAGCCGTAGCTGAAAGAGCGGCTGCTAACTTTGTATTCGTGGCCATGTTAGTCGAAGGTGTCTACTTACATAGAATGATTGTTGCTGTGTTTCGAACGAAGCTGAATGTGAAGTGGCTTTATGGAGTCGGGGTTGGTATGTAACATACATACATGCTGTTTTTCTTATCCAAAACAATGATTACTGATTACCGTGTGATAGGCGTGTGATGGCATAGGAGTGCTTAGAGTAGGAAAAAGCAGCATTGACAGACCACCTATTATAATATGTATATTGTAGGTGGTCTGTCCGTCTATTGTCATGGGCGAATGACAATAGACGGACAAATCAGAAAAGAAAATTTTGAATGTGATTCGCTCAAAAACATAAGAAAGGAGGAACCAGCAACCTCGAAGGCTGAATCTTTTTCCAAAATTTTAATCGTCCCAAGTGCAGGTGTTCTACGACCTGTCCTGGTTGGAGGCTCAGCACTCACACCGTACATTGGACGATTATTCAATGGATTATAAGTCTTATGTTTCCAATTTCAGTCATAGCCCTAATACCAGTCGCTGTGTGGGCTACAGTGATGGGGATCCATAACGACCACTCATGCTGGATAGTTTACACTGTGGATAATGTTCAATGGGCTCTGGACGCGCCTAGAATAGCCATTCTACTGGTCAATACGGCTCTATTTTTGGATGTACTAAGAGTTCTACTGACAAAGCTGAGAAACAGTGAAAATTCTAGTCAACTGTAAGTAACTAAGCAACTATAGTGAGAAATCAAATTTATAATTGCCAAAACATGGCCACATAACCACTGTTTTTCGACGATTTTGCTTTTTGTAATTTAGTACCTATTCGCTTCATGCAGCGGCTCGCTCGGATTGACGACAAACAGTGGTAGGTACCTAAGTAGCCGTATGTAGGTACCTTAATTTTAAGCTGAAGTTACTTATGAAAAAGTAGCTAACGTAACAAAATACTTACAAATACAGAAAAAGAGATTAAATTTACTAACGAATGCCATTTTTAACTACAGGAGTACAACAAAAGCAACTCTATTCTTGATGCCTATATTTGGAACCCAATTTCTCCTCACTGCGCTCAGACCATCCACAAGCGATTGCACTTTCGAACAGATTTACTATTACGCATCCTATACGATTGAAGGCATCCAAGGATTCATCGTGGCTTTGCTGTATTGCTATGTCAACAAAGAGGTGAGAATGCTACAATAATTGAATGAATACCTAACTAAAAATACCTAATGGCCTAATTTTTGTAATAATTTCAGGTCCATCTTCTAATGCAACAAACATATCGAAGGACTGAAAACGCTGTGGTATCTCGAATTCGCAACGACTCTAATAGTAATAACCCACGAACAAGTATGGGCCAATCAGATAGAAGGCTCACTTGCAGCACCGCTCTACCCTCTCACAACGAAGAAGATAATAAAAACCAGTACGCAACAATCAAACCTAGATTACACGTTGCAGAAATTATTTCTATACAAGCTAGTGAAAGACTTGCAGATATACTTGAACCTGTGTACGAGACTATTCAAAACGGTGTTGTGAACGAAGGTTACGATTCTCTCGAAAGATCCGACAATGATTCAGGGTTCATTCCGAACAGGGATTCGAAAGTGGACGATTACTATGCTTTTACAAATGCCTCTAGTATTTCTATCGATTGCCAAGACTGGATAAGATGCGTTTCTTCACCCTCTAGCAGTGTCTACAACAACTCTCTCAATGATTACGAAACAAGGTATTTGGAAAGGAAGTTTCCTAATCATTCAAAGTTACAAGAGATTAATGAAGCACGAGAAAAGAAAACAGATAGAGACTCCAATGCAGAAGACTCGATACCAGAAAACGATGAGTTGTCTAAAAGTGACAAAACAGAAGAAGTAGGTGACCTTGAAACTGTTGTTGATTCAGAAATCGACAGTGAAATGCTGGATGAAATAATGCAGTACATTGAAAAAAACGATAACAAAGATGTAGTTATTTTAAACCCTGTTTTACTAAGTCCGAATAGAAAGGATAGCGATAAAATTGTTTTTGTAGACGAAGAAAATATATAAGCCTTACTAATTATATTATCAACATCCTGTAGTTTTAAATATAAATTAAAGCAAATGTTAAATTTCCTTCCATGTAAGTATTTAATTTATAATATTGCTCACATCCACAAAATAGACAAGATTGAAACATGATATAATTTTGTTTGAATGACTAACACATCCATGGTACACATTTGCGTAACCGTGGTAGTAATTGCTATTTCGGCACACCCAAACCTCCGGCGTATGAGCATTAATTGATTTGTCAACTTGTTCAAGATCTAGATCCTTTCGGTTGGTTACAAAAGTGAGCGGATAAGCGGGCCCGCGAGCAGTCGAGTACGGGACCTTTGACGGACAGCTTCAGAAACATATTTGAAAATGATATCAAAAATAGTAGTGGCTTTGGTGCTTTGTTGGGGGGTAGAGAGTTTTCCCGATGGTGCACCGATTGACACTTGTGTGAGGGATCGACCGAATCAGCCGAACCACAGCCAACATAGGACTCAACCCTTATCCAGTCTACCATACAGAATTCTGGCTTCGGGAACCTCGTATGCACCGAATACTCCAATCACAGGTTCGTATTGCAAAATCAATAGGTAAGTACTTTACTATTCTCCTGCTGACGTTTCGTTAACCGTTTAGAAACGTCAGTCGGAGAATAGTAAAGTACGTAGTAGGTATAGTCGTAAAAATATCCTAAAATCAGTTTGTCAATAACTTAACTAAAATTCAATCTATAAATTCAACAATGTTGTCGGGATATAATAATTTTCAAATTTATTGATATTCTGAAACTCAATGCGAGATTTCAAGATCATGAACTTCGTGTAACTTTTAGTTTGATGTAGGTACATACCTTTATTATAAAAATGGAATGTAAATAAATACTCTACATTTATTGAAGTACCTATTAGTCCAAAACATTTTGGACGTCTCTCCCAAAGCGCAGTCTGATTTTGTTTTTTATTATTCAGCGTCTACTGGAGAGTGTTAAATAAATAAGGCAGCTAACCTTATTTAATTAAAACTTCCACAAAAAAAATAAGTGCGAGGGATGCTATTTCAAGCGTTAGGCGTGCAAAAAGGTCTTTTGGCGTGTCAAACCAGTAGGTAGTAATTAATTATTTCAATGCGCTACATATACATATCAACTGGTATTTATATTTTTAAATAATACACGTGTAAAAAAATCTAAAATAAACCTTCCTCACTTATTATAAACTGCCTTACTTAGATCATATTGTTAGTTTTTGTCAAACCATAACAACTCATAACCATAACAGAATCGTGGGAATCGCGAGTTTTCGAGATAGGGGACAGGCAGGCTCTTACGCAAACTCCCATATGCATATTGTAGGTCATACAGCCTGTACCTAGTAGTAGCCGACCGGTTCACTACTGATGAACTAATACCTTGAAAGATATCGTAAACCCATCAAATGCATCGAAGCCAGAAAATAGGGTACCTACTTACATTGCGTAAAGCTTACGACCGCGTTTCATAGAGCCCTACCACGGGACAACGAGAATAAAAAATCCGGTATCCTGAATGAGGTTAAGGGTACGAATATTGGGCGATAACGGGAATATCCCATATATTAAATGTTTTGCGCACCTCTAAGGCACAAAGTAAGTAGGTACAAGTACATTAGTTTTTTTTTTCATCCAAATTCGTAGGTTATTCACACATGAGTTTTAATGCTAAGTCACGATCTTATCATTTGTTTATCTACTTATTCAAAGATGCTGCTGTCCGCTCTTAATTAATGCTAATTTAGATAAATAATTTAATTCATGCATCAAACAAGTAGGTACTTACCTTATCAATAAATACCAATACCAGGTCTCATAAGTTTAATTGCTGAATAACCTAACATGAATACATACCGTGCATTATAAACATCGACCAACAGTTAATTTTATAAGCCCAAATCAACTGATTAACCTGTAATGCTACTTACTCGTTGCAAACAAGAACAACCTACTTAATTGTTGATTCTGATTTTATTTTTGTATGTTCCAGTTTCAATAGAAGGGGCCGAACCCTTTAAAGGGTTCTTTATACAAGCTCGCTCCGTAGAGACAAACCAGTGGCTAGGAGCGTGGGAAAATGCGCCAAATACTACAATTCATCCTGAGTGTGCGTCCATCACGCACGCTGACCCGATAGAGAAGGTCAGGGCTACTCTTCAATGGAGAGCGCCGGCGAACGCTCATGGAAAAGTATATTTCACGTAAGTTTGATGCCTACAGTAGAGACTACTCAACAAGGAAGCCTACCTACCTACTTAAATACGAGTATGTTATTAAAGTTACAGGAATCAGTTATTCGAGATACATAGGGCCTTCTGAGAGCTCGTTCTGAATTAAGCATAACAGCTTCGCACTTTTTTTTTGGCTTATCTCTCGTAGGTGAACTTCCGAGTTCTTTAAGATAAGTATCTCAAGCTGTGGATATCCTACATACGAGTTTGCGATAAATGTAAAAGATTGGATATTTCGATATTTGTTGCTAATAATATTCCTATCGTTCGATAAAGTTAATGTGCTTCGTTCGATTTAGATGAAATTTGGAACAGGTATAGTTCGTGATAACACATAGGCTATTTTAATCCGGGTAAGTACCACGCGGACGATGCCGCGGGAAAAGGGGTAGTTATCAAATATTTGTAACACTTCTTTTGCAGTCCGGTATAAAGAAAACTAAACAACTTACATCGTTAACACAGTATTAAGTTAAATATGTAGTAAATAAACAACGTACATAATGTACCTCACTAAATTATGTAAAGGAACTCTGTTGTCTATACTTCCGTACATACCTGCTTCTATATTACTACAGACAGAATAGGTACCTACAGAGTTTGAGTTAACGACCGCAGGCAGATGCCCAAAATACTTGCGATGCGGCGTTATCTCGCATTAAGTTAGCAATTTTAACTCAATCCATTGGTTCACCCAAAATGAGTGAAAAATTTAACTTATTACTGTGTACCTACATATTAAAACTTTGGTTAGTTTGAACATTTTTTTAGCAAACTGGTTTATATCTATACTAAGACAAAATGAGTATAACAAAGTCACGAGGCTGACACGGGCTAATCTAATTTTATTGATAAACCTAAGGTCAGAATAATGCACGTCTTATGCCATTTTGTACAGCGGCATCATCGCTGCGTGGTCGTCGAGTTAGACCGTAAGCCTGGGTCTAGCCTAGCCCTGACTGCCTTGACGTAATCGGGTCCTGATTAATACATGAATATGTTTAATCTTAACTCTAGGTTAAATAACGCTCTCAATCCGACTATCTTTTCGTTAGAGCTATGTTTGGTGATTTCATAGAACTCGAGTAATGTTAATTATTTTGATGAACATACATTGTACGGAAACCTCGGTGCGCAAGTCAGACTCGCACTGGTCCGGTTTTTTTTGCTCATGTTTGTGTACGGCTACATGTACCCATCACTATTTATCAGCTTAAGATTTGCTGAAAGAAAACTATTGTAGGGTTAAGCTTGCCTTTGTACATGTCCTGTTAGTTTTTGATTGTATTCTTTATGAAAATACAATAAAAATACAGGATAAATATAACCTACTTTAGTTTAAACACGTGTTGATGAGGACCATAATAAAATAAATGTAAGCATATATATTTAATGTTTAATAGGTGGCTCCCATACTAAGGTATGATCGATACAATATGATAATAAGGTCAACGAACCGTGCCCTGTAGCACTCCTTTCCTTTCACCAACGCATGGTTGCGTAATTGCCTCGTGATCGTAAGTGCTTAGCATGTGACCTTAAATAAGCTTTGCATTTAATACGTCTACATATTTCATCTTCTCTTACAAGACATTGAACATTGCACTAAAACGATAAGTTCATCAATTCGGCGAACTCCGGTGTTGGAAGTTTTTAGGTCAACCGTTTATATTTCTAGTAAGTCTGTCATTTAAAGACTATTAGCAAAGATTGTATTCACGCCTAAACGTAAACGGCCGCTAACAGATAATGTCAAAACTTATAAGCTACCTTAAATGTCAAATTAGAAAGAACTGTCAACTTTTGATTACACGCTTCCCTAACTCTGTGGAAAATACAACGAAATTATTAATCTACAGATATGTATATTTTAAATTAACTTTTCAGAGGTACGGTGCTGAAGAACTACGGAACCTTTTGGGCGGATCTGATAGCAGAAGTGCCTCAAGAGCCTTCGCAACTTCAAATACTTGGTTGAGTTAAGGTCACTATTTTTTTCTAGAATAAGACTATAATCTATTCACGGAGTAGGACTGAATAGGGGATTCTGGAGACTGCACGCTATTGTTTGCTGCTGACCAATCATGGTGCAGAACAAGACACTGTCGAATCACGGCCACTCAGTAATTAGTGCGTCCTTTTCAGTTCCTAAATAAATAATTGGGCAAAGAAATGCCCTGTATTCGTAATTCTCCGTGATCAGACTATAATCATGTTTTCGTATATTTTTTCCTAGACTGTATATTTTTTATCAGTCTTATATTTATAGAGTACCTGTTGTATAGGATTTTACATTCATAATTTCATGTTTTGTATTTTTACTGAAATTAAAAATACCAACAAAATGTGTGTCGTGTCGTCTGTGAAATAATACCATACAAGTATTCATAAATAGTAGTTTATTAGTATAGTGTAACATAAATGCATTTTTCACATTAAATAGATCACCAATCACTGGAAACTGGTTTCTGCACGAACGAAACATTATCACTTGTAAATAGAGAGTTAATCTTTATTATTGCAACGTGTGTGTCAAAGGTGAATGATAGTGTTGAAAAACAAAGCACTATTCAAAAGACACGTTACGCGTTATCATATGTCATCATAGCGAAGTAGCAAAAATATCGCCAAACTTCGCTCGAAAACACGTTACTTGCAAGCAGCCATGTTGCTAAAACAAGCTAATAAGCGAAATAAGAACTGGAAGCTTGCAGCTTAAGCTGGGTTCTTCTGTTTCATGACAGGCCGCCTAATGTCCATGAGGTCGCATAGTTCGTTACGTATAGGCCTGAGTTCTGAGACGTCTATTTCCCAGTCTGTGTCGGCTAGGACCGCCATAACCTGGGGGAGAATGGGCATATTTGTAACAACATCAGCAGGAGAACAGTACAGAACGTGGTGTAGTGGAAATTATTAAATAAATAAATAATGCTGGTCATTTTTCACACAGCCTCATCCAGCCCCAAAGTAAGCAGAGCTTGTGTTATGGGAACTACATGACTGATCATCATCTTGTCCTTTTCCACATTACGTGGGACATATTTTCTTCTTCCACTCTCCTCTGTCAGCCGTCATCTCAGTACTCACTCTTTTCTTAATCATGTCATCCTTCACACAATACATCCATATTTTTTTTGGACTACCTCTGCTTTTATTTCCATCCACATTAATATTTTACACTCTTCTCGTAATATGACATTCTTCCCTCCTACGTGCCGATACCATGCTAACCTATTACTCCTCAACTTTTCCGTCACGGGTGCTACTTTCAAAATCCCCTGATATACTCATTCTTTATTTAGTAACTTATATAGATTTTTTTGTAAATACGTAGTTATTATATATAGAATACACCCACATAGGTTAAATAGGTATCCTATAATATACATAGATAAGTTTGCTTTGTATGTGTACGGACATCTGGAACATTGCAAAAGCTTTTGCGATATAATGGTGCATGAGTGATGTAATTTTTGGATCAAATCCTTTTTTGGCTAGTCGTTAGAACTTGCCTTTCTCTTCCGAAGCATGTTTCTGAGACATTTTAATAAAATTCTACTTGAAATAAAAATACGAAAGCATTGTATCACCAATAAACATGGTAACAAATGCACCGCTTTTCATTATAGTAATTATAGAATCATCGGAAACATCGAGAGGAAACACCGGCATGTCCTAGACCTAGAACCAAAAATTCGAAGGCATGTGCCATCAGTTAGTGTCCAATAAGTGGCGATGGGCTTGCAACCTGTCACGTGGAATACATAGACATGTGCCAAATATAATGTTCGGACGTGTTTCTGACTACTCCCTACCTGATATCCTCAAAGATCTACGCACTTAGTATCTTGGGGAAACCAGTCGTGAGCGTGTTTGTTTCGTTTTTGTTTTTCTGTACTTCAAAATCTACAATATCCAAGTGAACAAATCGTAAAAACTGTATAGACTAAAAATCCTTGTACTTAACTAGCTTTTGAGCCAGGAATGCAGAACAGAATCGTCTGAAACTGTGTTTTTTAGATACCACGCGAGCAAAACTGACTTTTCTAACACGCTTTTGTATAAGCTACACTTGTAACTTACTAAACTCAATAACAAACATATGACCTAGTCAGAGGCACGTCCGAACATTACATTTGGCACATGTCCGCGTTTACGAGTACCATGGTACCACAAAACCTAGATCCGGAATCTGCAGAACATGCTTCTACGCCTTCGTTCCGGGACACTAATAATGAAAACATGTGCCACGATTATCTATCGTTCGATAACGAATTAAGTCACACATAAAACATACTCTGACCTAATGACCGAGCGAGGAAGGCATGCTACAATGACAAGCACTTATTTATCGTGAAGACTGTAAGATTTCTTTATGTTATGTAATAATTTATTGAACTTATGAAACTCGGCGTGGAACTAACTAGATAACAATCATAAATATTTTTTAGCGAGATATACAAAAAAAATTGTTTGATGCAAGTAGCGCCATCTATCGGTGGCGCTAGCTTATCTGAATAGACAAGTTGTTTAAAAAAAAGGACTTCGGAATTTGTCCTTGATGATAGTATATTTATGTGTATGATATTTTGTCTTATTGGAACACTAAACTGGAGACAGGTTGTCATGAAAAACATCTGAGGACGAATTAGCCTAGAACCAGATGGCCTAGTGCCATCGGTTAAACGCCGGTGGGCTTTCAACCTGTCATATGGAATGCTAACACCTATGCAAAACGCGGCCATGTGCAAAATATAATGTTTGGACTTGACTAGTCCCTACTGTGTATCCTGTTTCTACGTACTGAGTATGGATCTGAAGTCTATTAATCAATAATTCTCATAGAGCCTAACTACAACGAACCTACGAATGTAGCGGTCGTTGTGGCACACGTCGCTACTTGACCTAGAGATTTGTTTTACAATAGTACCTAGGTACCTGATCTAAATTATCCTGTGGAACTGAGCACACGTCTCCATACATCATGAACGCTTCATAAAGACGTGCCGCGGGGTAGTTCCAGAGTCTCCAAATACATTGTTATGCGCACTTAGCTATCTGCGTAGCACAGGTCTGACCTAGAGTTTTATTTGTTAAAAATCGCACCTGATCCAAATTATCCTGCGGAACTGAGCACACGTCTCCATACAGCGTGAGCGCTTCGTAGAGGCGTGCCGCGGCGCACCTACGCACGTAGCGGTCTGCGTAGCACAGGTAGATGACTAGCTGCCCCAGAGATTTGCTGCTGACTAATCCGCCGACCTGTATATTATTGTATTTACAATTAATACCTAATATAGATAATGCTGGTAATTTTTCACACAGCATCACCTAGACCCAAACTAAGCAGAGCTTGTAATATGGGAACTTAATGACTGATATACTACATAAATACTTTTTTTGTAAATATATACATTATTATACATATAAAACACTCAGACCCCGAGACATATCTTTTCAGACAAACATTTGTCCCGCGGCGGGAATCAAACCCGCTACCTATCGCGTCTCAGACATTAGCCCACTGCACCACAGTGGTCTTCACCTTGTTGTGGATTACCTGGATAAGCTGGCACAGGACATTGATAGAATCCAGAAGTTTGTAGATGTTTTTACCGCCTCTGAGTTCCATTTGCAGATATTTCAGAATGTCCATAGCAAAAGTTGATTGCGGATCTTCTAGTATTGGCGATATTGAACCTGAAAAAATGCGATGCGTTTTAAAGCGAAGAGTCTTCTAATCAATTCCCATTTTTATTTTTTATTCTTACAAGTTTTGTTTTTTTTTTCAAAATCTTAATCGACGTATTTTTTATTACATATTGCAGCACCCCTTAGTGACTTATTTATGAAAAGAGTCACACATAACGATTACAAACAACTCCATGACAAACGGTTGGAATGTTTTATACTCCATATTCTACTGCAGCACCTCTAGTGTCTTGTGGAGATAAAAACTATCTAAGAATCACCGTTAAAGTCATACAAAGCGATTGCAAAAGAACCCCATTACAATCGGCTAAGCCATTTTGGAGAAAAATGGAAACACAAAAACAAACTAACGCTATTTACAGAATAGGTAACCAAATTCGCTTGTTTTTTTTCATCTTACGCAAAATAAAAGATTTTCAATTCATTCCAAATACTTAACACATACTAACAAATAGCTTCTACCTACCTACCTAAATTTTGCATAAAACGGCTTACTTAACAAGTAATAAATGGATTTGTCGATTTCAAAGATCAAATATTGATAGAAACATTAAACTTACTACATTTATTCATACAACTATGTACAAGTAGGTATATACAAAACAGATGAAACAGCTAGCTATCTATAGACCGTTGCAAACGAACAATAGATAGTTCAATTGATCCAGATCACTACCAGACGGAAGTGTTCCCAAAATGCTGGATGCATTGTCGCGCTGAATGACAATAATTAAACTGACCTGAACTGAGCAGCCTATCAATAAAGTTGAATATCGGTCCGGTGATCCGTTTCACGTGCAAGTTGTCTGCAAACACTTTGATGATGGTATCGCAAATCGACTGCATCATTGCTTTGTCTCCTTCCAGGGTATTCAGGTACGCGTACAGAGACTGTGTCGTGTGCTTAACCTGCAATTATAATAACATTTTATAATAATACTTAACTTCATATCAGTTATTTTTACTTCCGTTCGTGACTTGTGGGTTCGAACCTGACTAACTTTACTTAATCACACATGAGTTCCAGCATGTCGACATTTTTTTAAGACAGCCCGTCATAAATATTGAATTCCTTAAGATTATTATTCAAGTTCTAACCTAAGATAGTAAGCATATTGGTGTATACTGTAAGCTTACTATTTTCATAAATAAATAATTCTGATCGCGGAGGTGTATGTATTTTGAAAATATATATAACTAGCATTCACTTTAATATTAGATTAAGCAAATTGATAGAAATTAGATACAATAAATGTTAAATAAAAAAAAAGATAATAATAAATAATGTTAGGATATAAAATATAATTAATGTAAATATTGTAAGAACTTGAAAATTTGCCTCTTCCCGCCCCAAAATAGGAAAATAAGTTTTTAGGCTAGGAATGAGTCTAGTACAGAAAGACTCTAACTCAGGGAAACCTTAGAGCCATTTCAAGATGACAATAAATAAACCTACTTTGGTCGCGCGACCAAAGTATTTTGCCACTCAAAAAATAATATACACATTAACACGTACTTACAACCGGCATGCTCTAGATTAGAACCATTGATTACAGATACAATGATAATGATTAATGATTCTCGGTTTATGATTTTCAAAAATAACTTACTAAGCTTTCAGTAAGCTCTCCGCCGCTGACTATGAGTCCTTTAATCACGTGGTACCTATAGTCATCATAACTCAGCAGCTGGACGAATCTCGGCATCGTGTGCCCAGGGAACAGCCATAACACCACGTTGGAGTTTTCGCTTGTAAGTGGCTGGTCGTCCTCTATTTCCTTCTGCGGTTTCAGTTCTACTTCTTCGGAGGGGAATATGCGTTTTAGCGCGTCGTGATGAGGAATGTTTGATATTACTGGTTCGCTGGAAATTTAAAAAAGTATTTTAAATGGTTGAATGGGGGCTGAGTGTTTTGGTACCACGGTACTCGTAGTTCCTGATACCCACGATACAGGGCAACCTAGTGTGGGGTCAAGACTATGTATAATAAATAATGTCGGACATTTTTCACACAACATCATCTAGCCCCATTGTACATTGTCAAAGTTTGTAATATTTATTTCAGCTAGGGAAAATTACTATTTCCATGACTTTGCATTGATAAAGACAAAGTCAGTAAATTAGTAACTAGAGGTCGGAAAATTGATAGACTTGGGAACCAGTAATTTACTTGAAGTAAGAAAAATATAAGCTTGGAATTTACAAAAGGTAACTTACAGTCATCAAAGGTAACATAAAGTCAACAGTCAAGCGACTTGAACTTAGCAAATTAGTAACATGAACTTGGTAAAAGGTAACCTGAAGTCGACAATAGGTAACTTGGAAATGAACATATTACTTAAATTAGCTAATTAGTAACTTTCTTATTTTTACTAAAAACGGCATATTTATTATGAATATATCAACCCTTCTTTCTCACTATTTGAACGATACCAGTACCACCGGTTTCACAGTCACATTCGAGCCTGACATATAACACCAACGGTATCCAGTTTGTAACTTGCTATCAACAAATGTAACTTGAAGTCAGCAGAAGACTTGAAATCAAATTCGTTTTCAATTGAAGTTAGCATAATGTAACTAGTGTCGGCAATAGGTAACTTGAGGTCAACAAAAGATAGCAAATCATCAACAAGTCGGCAAATGGTGACTTACTTGTAAATCAACGAAGTAAAGATCCGGCCCGCATGCGCTCGCGTCCTATCGATCTTTTCAACGGCCTGTTGTGCGATCCCGCAAACAATGTCACGAATGATTTCTGGAGAGTTCAGGTGCGGCGCCTCCACCGCGCATTGTCGGCAGATTGAAAGGAGACCTGTAAGAGAAAATAAGATTAAAACTTTGAAATGTTTTTTTTTAAACAAATCTAATTTTACCTCTGAACCCTCTACCGATGGAATTTGGAAATCATAGTAACATACGTAGACAAATATAATCATATATAAACACGGCTGATTACCACTGTTTATTTTGCCGTCGTTCTAATTTAGTAGCTCTTCATCAGTCGGTCCTACATTGCACGCGGTCGCGGGCGATGCTCATGGAAAAGTGCTACCTACTCAACAAAATCAAAGAAACAGTGGCAATCGCACTAGTAGGAACGGTGGATGCGCTTTTCCTCTTACAAATCGCTTTTCCTGTTTTTTTATTATGTGGACAGCTAAGGAGTGCAATCCCTTCCTGTGCCTGTGTTTCCTAAAAATACAACTTGGGTATTTTCAAAAGAATCATCTACTGGGTGGGCGAGTTTTAGGTAACTGATGGTAAACCATCAGGCGAAGTGTAACCAAAGGCAAACCAATTTTAATAAAAAATAACAGGCTTACCTCCTTATTCATAACACTAAACAAATGATAGAGAGAGACAACTTCTGATCGAGCTTACAGATTTATGCAGTGATTATGAATCAAGGTGTTATATTCAATTGATTAATCTTCAGTCTACTCACCAGTCATGCTAGCTTCTCTAACCCAGGCGCCGACATCACCTCTCTTATCGATAGTGTACTCGAGGAGACATTCCAATAGCGCCTGAACAATCTCCCCGGCGTACTTCTCGACGCCGCCGACGATGCCTTGCGTCGAGCACACCTCAGTCAGTCCGATGACGGCGTCCCTTCGAGCCTCCGCCCATTTGTGCGTTGCTTCCGTGACCCTGGTGCATTCGATCAGCGAGCGAATGATCGTGGGTAGGTGTTCGGTGAGAACGAATTTCGGTAGAGAACCTGAAAACAAATTCAATTAACACTAGTATTTTTCAATAAGAAATGTAAACGCGATAAAGAACCTTAAACTTTATTTCAATAAACACTATCTACACTATCACACGGGGAATCCTAGTTTAGGTACAAATGTTATATAACAAGATATATCATGTATTTTAGGATCTTAATCATAAAAAGGATTGATTGTTCATGTTACTGTAGTTTGATAATCATTATAAAATTTCATTTCACAAAGTTAAGTTCGTGCAAATTTTTAAAACCACAGTTGTACATTCCATCCACTACGGCAGCGCCTCCTAGTGACTTATGGTGATCAAATCTATCATATCCCTGAAAACTTAAAACTCGATTGCAAAAAACCGCATTTCAATCAGATAAGCCGTTTCAGAGATAAATGTTGACAAACAAACGTACAAACCAACTACGCCTTATAACAAACGCATATACGGACTTCTGTCGTCGCCGGTAAAAAACCCACCATATATTGAATAACACAGGATTCATATTCATAGTGAGACATCCTGATTGTTATAATAAATAAATGTATTGAGTAATAACCCTAGTGACGCTTAACGGTAAAACTGAACATGAAAGGAATCTGATGCATTTTCGTCTAAATTAATGACGTCGTAATCATTTCGGGATCGGTTGAACAACAATATAATGTCATGATTCGCGAAATTTTATCCTAATTTTACTTCCTACTAATGTTTTACTACTACTTTCTATTATACTTAATCTCAATATTACTCAATATTTTCAAGAAGAAAGTTATAAAACATATTTAAACTGCATGAACATTTTTATTATAGTGTTAATGATTATTTAAATGACTCAATGAATGATAAATGGCATCGATATTTTAATCTTGTTTAATAATTATTTTAATAATAGTACCTACATATTTTAATTTAATCACATAGTTTCATCAATAAGTTAATATCAAATTCTATGTTTCCTCTTTTTTTGTGTTGACTAATGCCTAGATTAAAGACTATATTTGCATGCGTGTTATGGTGTTTTATGGTGATACTTTATTATAAATTTAACATCTATTTACAATCTCTGTGCCGCAGTGGACGAAGACCCGCCTGAGACGCAGAAGGTTGCGGGTTCGATATATTTCGTTTTGATTTGATTTGACTTAACGCAGCAGACGGCTTTATGAAAAAAAGAAAATACAAGAAAAAGTACACACCAACGGCTCTAGCATGTCCCATCCTGAGCACCAATCCGTTAACGCTAGTGCTGCCCAGCTGGTTGCAATACTTCTCGACCAGTTGCATCCGCTTCTGCTTCGCGTCCATGTCGCCATATCTAAGGTTATCGTCACGTAGGTACTGGTCGAATACTAGGGGCAGGGCGTGGATAGCCTTCTCTCTTATTGCTTGGACTTCGTGGCAGAGGCATTCCTCAATCAGGTTCAGCCATTCATCTGTACAATAAATCTTAATCATTGGATTGAATTTATCGAGGTTTGGTATCATGCGTTGTCCGCGACCACGTTCCTCGTGAGACAGGAATCGTGCTCATGAGGTTAATCTAATACGGACAAATGTATGACAGCAGAATAGTAAAGTGCAGGGTTTGCACTTTAAAAAATATGATATAAAACATGGAACAAAAAATTATTTCTAGTCTGGCAGTCGGTTCTTCATAAAAATCAGTCAATATGACAAGTCAATTCTTAACTTAAAAAGATTTTTCCGACCAATTGTTCGTGGTTTTCACATGTAAATTGTATTATTTACTAACCACCTGTCAAATTTAACAACGACCAGAACAACAGTTCCATAGTTATCCCCGGACTAATCTTTTAGATAACTTTTGACTGAGAACATGCTGAAGACCTGTGGCGCAGTGGGCAGAAAGCCCACCTGCGCCGCAGAAGGTTGCGAGTTCGATTTCCGCCGCGGGACACAGGTTTGTACACATTATAAACAACCAACAGAGACATACATACCATAGACCTGATCCCACACTGAAATTCCCTGTGTCATCCGTATAAGTAACTACGAGTACCGTGGTACCTCAACACCCAGCCCCGGACCAAATATCTGCAGAACATAAACACATTTGTCCCGCAGCGAGAATCGAACCCGCACCTCTTGCGTCGCAGCCGGCCCATCGCGCCAGCGAGGTTGTCTTCTTCATCTCGACTTCGCTCGATGAAAGAAGCTTCACTCACCGATGGTATCGTGCGAGTGATAAGGCGCCGCAGCGAGTGATAAGGACGCGATGCACTGGCAGCACGCCTGTCGCATCAGCTCACCGCCCAGACCCCGGAACTGCTGGCGCGCCCGCAGCCTGGGCACCAGCTCGCGAACCGCTAACGAGACTTCCTCAGATATCAACGTGTCTGCTTTCTTGTCTGAAAAACAGTAAGGATTGTAGTAATCACTTTGAAAGGATTGTACTCCCAAAAACTATGAACAGCCACACGCCTAGCTAAGCCCACATAAGTATTCCCTTTATCGTGGGTATCAGTAGTACCAAAACACTACGACCTGGAACACTTTTGTCCCGAAACGGGAATCAAACCCGAACCTCTTGCGTCTCTGCCGGCTACTCGTCCGCCGCACCTCCTAGGTCGTCTATCTTTGATTAATTCTTATGTAAATACGTGAACACGTTCTGTAATAACGGCGAGGGCACGTTTCGACTAGTTTCGAGAGTCTTCATCAGGGTGCATGATTGCGAAGTTCAGGTTACTTACTGTATATAAATACAGCATCTGCATGCTAGATAACGCAGAAACGAAACCAGAATGCTAAGAGAACAAACAATTTCAAAATCATCATCATCATGATCAGCCGGCATATGTCAACTACTGGACAAAAACCGGCTAGAGCTCAATAGAAAAGCATTTTTATTAAAACCGTGTTTGCTCTTCAATAAAAATAAATTTGTAGTTGCCCAGTTTATTCCCCAGCGGTTGGCGGTTTCCGTTCCTATGTATGTCTTACCGTCATATAATGTAGTTTGAGACAACGCGTAGATAGCTTCGCCGATCGCAAGTATAGCGCCATGTCTCACATTCAAATCAATGGATTTAGTTTTCTCAACCAATTTTGGCAGCACATTTGTGGCTACGTAATCTGGTATCTGAAAACACAAAGTCAACTGAGAATTATTTTTGTGCAAATATTTGTAGGAGTGCCATGACGAACTGGTGTTACTTTTTAAGAAAATAAGCCATCACAATACATATTCTAATCATTATCAATGCTTTCCTTAGATGTTCTTAGATTCTAGGATTATAATTTAGAATTAGAATTATTTATTCAGATACCTTCCAAGTCTATGCTACATAACTACAATTAGAGTACTACCTAATATTGTTGGCTGATAAGGATCTTACCTCGCACATATTTCATCAAAAGTTTTGAAACGTACAGTCGAAAATATTGAAATATTAAAACTAAAAAAAAATATAACTAAAAAAAATCCTAGCCTAGCCTACGACATAAATACAAATGAATTATGCTTTTGTCAGAATAATGTCATCTCATTGACGTCCAATTTAAAAAAAAACTACTTCCAGCCAGTATTGTACCGAACAGTTTCTATTTTAAAACTTAAACCTTGTTTTTAATAGCCTAATTCATGAGGAAGATTATAGGCTATAATGTTCATCATGAATCGACATCACGCTATGACTCTTAGGAGCCGAGAAAAAGTAGTAATAGAGCTGGCGATGAGACGCGGTGGGCTGGGGTCCGAGTTCGGCCGTGACCCATCCTATCTTACATGTGAGTGTATGGATATTTGGAAGTATGTTGCTAATAATTTCCGACTTATGTTGCTAACGGCTGAACTGATAAGAATGTAGAATTAGGTATATTTGATGACCTAGAATAAATTAGGCTACTTTTTACCAGGGTAGAAACATGGCAAAACTGTGAGTTAGTTTTAAATTTTTGAAGAGAAGAAATAAATACATTTATTGCTCCCATTTGATCAATGATACAAAATACTGATCTTGTAAATGCAATACCATAGCAACAACGTTTTCTATATCGGATTGAAATTGATTTGACTAATCTTGCTGTAGAACAATCTTGAAATATAGATGCATCGAATATTGATGGCAGTTACAAAAACTAACAAACCATAATCTCTTTTAAAATACATGAGATGATCGACCGACCGACGCGTGTATTTAGTTTATACGCGTTGCTCCTGGCACCAAATGATTAACATTCAGAATCCATTAGGTGATTATTTCGTGACGCTGCGCCGGCATCCTATTATAAGAAAAGCCACGAACCTTATTGGTCAGCCTGTTCAGCGCTTTAGCGGCCAGTTCGCGAATCGCGCTATCCCAGTGTTCCACTTTCAAATCCACTAGGTGGTTGACCAACGGTTGTGTGTATTCAGAGTAGGAGGCGACTTGAGGGGCGATGAGTAGATACGCGTTGCTCCTGGGACCGACTGATTGGAAGTCGGCAGTGGTTAGCACGTCGATACCGTGGGGAAACATTCCGTGACGGCCCACGTTCTCTTGGTAAGCAGCTGAAGCGGCCCGCCGGCAGTTTATCTGAGAAAGCACCATGTTGTTAGTAATTTGTTTCTAAAATAATTATGCGTTAGAGGGATTAAAGAACTACGTAATATATTATTGCGAACCTATTAACTTATGATATTTATGTTCTCATGTAAGTGACTGTCTTTATGTGAATAAAAGTCTTATTATACAATACAAATGTTTATTTCAGTAACTTAATCTACGTATACATATGTGGTTTTGAGATCCCCTTTTAAGTATGTAGATACCTGTGGTAGGAGATCTCGCTCTTCCGTGACAGTATTTCTTCGAGACTAAGTTCTAAATTTTATTTGAATATATTATTTTGACTCTAGATACTTTTAACTATAATAACAATTTGTGTACGTTATCTATGTCGAATGTGTGTTTGCGTATGAGTGTCGCAAGTGTAAATTAGAGGTAACAAAGTAGTGTGTGTGTGTGTGTGTGTGGGGTGTGTGTATGTGTGTGTGTGTGTGTGTGTGATAGAGAGAGAGAGAGTGGGCTAGGGTGTGATCGTATGTTTAGAGAGTATTATGAGTATATGATGTATGTATGTATTAAGAAACTATTTCTAAAAGTGTTTCAGTTTCCTCGTAGCTTAGCGTCAGTAACCATTCCGTTAAGGTTTTTTTACATTTAAAGTAGTTGAGTGGATATATATTCTTAGTCTTATTGATAGTGTTATACAGGTGGGTTGCTTGTGTAGTATATTGTCGCGAAGCAAATTTGGTACGAGCAATTGATTTAAACGTTACTCTATCCTTCCTTCTTTTATTAAGCAGTGTCGGGTCATATTTTAAGGATCTGTGTAGCCTTAGAACTGAGTTTAAAATATATAATTTTCTAACCGTTAGTATACCCGAATTTCTATAGAGCACGTCTGTAGAGAACCTATAAGGCTTAAAATACATAACTTTTAATAAAGACCTTTGTGCACGTTCCAATTCGAGGAACTTTGTTTTGGTAGCTCCACCCCAGATCGGTATACAATAATTTAGAATAGATTGTGCCAAAGAAGTATATATTTGATTGAGCAGATCTTTATGTGCAACATGACGCAGACTTTTGAAAATCCAGTTGAATTTACGAACCCTGTTCATGAGCAGTTCAATATGTGCGTGCCATGATAGTCGTTGATCCAACATTATTCCTAAGTACTTTGTGGTCATTACTTTTACTATATTAGGGCAATTACAAGAAGGTTCGGTGAGGTTACATTTATGTATTTTTATACTATAGTCAGGTTTAGGTTGGGTATTGTTATACATTGTGAAAGTCATATAATTAGTTTTAGAAACATTGAGTGTGAGTAAGTTGAGGTTAAGCCATTTTGATATTTTTTCCAGACCAATTTCAGTTTTTGTTTTAACATCACCCCAAGTTGTTCCAGTGAAAACGATAGCCGTGTCATCTGCATAGGAGAAAATTTGTTCATCGCTGGTGACGAGGTTACAGAGATCGTTTATGTAAATCAAAAATAAGGTTGGACCCAAAATGCTCCCCTGTGGTATAAATGCTTTTATGTCTTTTTTGACAGTACAGACTAATTAATATAATTAGTCTGTACTGTCCGAAAGAACAAAAGCTTTCTTCGGTTAGTATTCTAATAAGAGGCGATGGGCTTTCCATCTGTTACATGTAATGCAAAACGTGGGAATGTGCAAAATAATGTTTGGACTTGCCTCTTTATATAATAGTTTTGTTTTTGATTAATAATTATTCGATTTCAGTACGCCCGCTGCGTTAAGTAGGACACGCGGGAGATTCGCGTGTTTTTGCAAAAATCAAGAGCTCCACTGTGTGGCACTGGCTGTACACGTCGCGTGTACCCGGCGCCTGTACCGCGTGCTGGTTTGTTCCTTCAAAATCAATGAGCGCCATTGCATAAAGCGGGGACTCGCGCGCTTTTCGCAGATTTAGCGTCCGTATTCCCTCCAAGGCAGAGACCGCGGATTTCCACTTTTTACAATTCTGGCATATATCTTTCGCTTCATTCAACCTCATCACTTCATACAAGCTCATTGATTTAGAGTACTCTTGTCTAGATGGAAGAATGTTGTATCGAGAACGTACCTCTCTGTCGAAGCAGGCCGTAGCTATGAGCGCATTGGCCAGCTTGTTAGCGAAGGGCGCGAGAGCGAGCGCGTCGTACGCCCGCGCGAACGCCCACGCGGCGTGGCAGGCGGCGTCGCGCGCCGCTCGGCCCCCGCTGCCGGCGCCGAACGTGGCGCGCGGTTCGTCGCGGCTCAGAGCCGACACGATGCCGGATATACCACCGCCGACTTGGCAGGGGGATAGCAGGCCGCGGCGAGCTGACAAACAAACAAATGTAAATAGAGTCCTTCAGAGATTATTATATCTATATAATAAATATAATATATAAATATAATATTATATATATATTATAAATAAATAAATTATTACAATTATTATTCAAAAACACTATTTTTTAGTAGGAGCATTTATTTACTTATACAGACTTTGGAATAAATAGGTACAGTAAATATTGAAAAGTGGATATTAAAAGGTAGGTAAGAAAAGTTTTAATTTGCTGGCACGTTCTCGCAGACGTCAGCGGCAACGGGCAATCTCACTCCGATTCTGCCCACGCCTTTAGCCGCGGTCATCTCACTGCTAATGTGTGTGATGGCGGTTGGTAGTTACCTAATTCAGCGAGTGCCATGCATCCACCATGCCATGCCGTCTCCCGCTCGTTCTCAGCAAAGCCAGCACGCTCTCGCAGACGTCAGCTGCAGCGACGACGGGCAATCTCGCTCCAATTCTGCCCACGCCTTTAGCCGCCGACCATCTTACTACTAATATGATTCTGCCCACGCCTTTAGCCGCGGTCATCTCACTGCTAATGTGTGTGATGGCGGTTGGTAGTTACCTAATTCAGCGAGTGCCATGCATCCGCCATGCCATGCCGTCTCCCGCTCGTTCTCAGCAAACAAAGCCAGCACGCTCTCGCAGACGTCAGCGGCAGCGACGACGGGCAATCTCGCTCCAATTCTGCCCACGCCTTTAGCCGCCGACCATCTTACTACTGTGTCGTCATCTTGGAGAGAACAAAGTAGGAGTTCCACTACGTCTTCCACCTAAAAATACAATATGCCAACAGTAAATGCCAAAAGCTAAGCTCACGTATCATGGTAAATGGTGAAAAGGGTGATGACTTAACCAATAAAAAAAAACAATTATATTGTATATTGATTCCTACACAGGCAGTGTTGTGTGGGGAGAGGTGTTAGGAATTAGAGTGTTAATTAGATGTGTGAGTGAGTGTGGAATACTAAATCGGTACTTAGTAACTTTTGTCGCTAACGAGCGTGAGTGTGAACTTTGTTTCAAGATTGATTAAAGATCTCACCTCTTGTGGTATATCCTGGTCGTCATCATCGACAGGCGAAGCGATTGGCTCAGTGTCACCGGCGGCCGCCACTCCGCCTAGCGTCGTCGCCAACGAGCGGGAGCCTCGAGTGTACCGCCAGGATGCCACCCTAGGCCGGAGGAATGTCAGACCTGTTTTAAGGAGAATTATTTCAAGTATTTGAAGCATAATAGCATTTAAGAAGGTTAAGAGGGAAGTAATTATGGCGTAATACATGTTTAGGGCACCAACGGGAATGCTGTTTCTGTCTGGTAAGAATAACGTTAAAAACGACATCATGACAGATACACCGTTTGTTTGTAAACCACCATTGATTTTAGGGATGCCCTCTGGTAGTTTTCTTACCACCCCATTGTGAACCGGAATCAATAGGATCCGTTGAGTCAGTTCGGAATGAGGTAGTGTGCAATATGTCGATGCCTAAGGGGTTAAAGTATGGTGTTTAAGATAAGAGATATTTAGTAACAAATAGCGCTTAACCTGTCGCCCAACACAATGCAGAACTCATTGCATTAATTAAGTATGGTGTACAACCAGCGAGTACTGACGTATTTGGGGCTATATTAATCCGATAAATACATGGTCGCGCGACACAAGCTCCTCGTATACCTGGCAGGACTAACCTAATGGAGGAAGCACCACTTGCTCTTCACTGATAGTTTGAACCTCTACTCAAAACCTCTTCACCATACTCATAAAGATTTTTCAACAGTTGATTAACTAAACACTGCTTTGTCTCTTTCATGTGTAATTTCAAATACAACAGAAGACAAGCTAAGAAACTGTAAAATATATATATATATATATATATATATATATATACATATTTTCTGTATGTAAATAAAGAATGAAGTCATACAAATTTGCAAAATAACAGTTTTCAATTGGATAAGCAGTTTTGGAGATAAGTGGTAACAGACAAACAACCTCTTAAGGCAAACACATGGTTCCTTACGTCGCGAGAGTAAAAACAAAACACATAAGTAAGTATGTTAATCAACCAACTTTGTAAAGAGAAACATGTTTGACATCAGTGGCACGGCGGGCGTGTAGCCGGCCAGCCAAGAGGTACAGGTTCGATTTCCGCAGTGGTACAGTGAATCCTAGTGTGGGTTCAGAACTATGACTATTGGGTTATTTTGATGTATATTAGTATTTCTTACCAATTCTCTGCACAATTTTAACACCATACTTTCTAACTAGCATGGCTGTATGGTTCTTGTAGTTTTGGCTGGTGACCCACTCAAGGAGGTTTGGTGCAAAAGGCAGTAGGTCATCTCTCTTGCCATGCTTTAATACTGCTGCTACAGCCGCTAAGACGCCATAATGGATTGTGTTCTCTTCTTGCAGATTGGAATGTAGTTCACGGGCCCAGTCGAAGAACGGGCCCATATAGAGCTCTTTTACATCTGACCTAAAATCAAGTAAAATCACCTGAATCAATTAATTCTACTTAAGTTTTTAGAATGTGTGTTTGGTCATTTTAATTATAAACTGAGGTGGTAAGACTAGCAAGCTTAGCAAGAGTTGTGTTTTGTGACCGTCTGGCAATATAGAGAGATATAAACTATATCTGTCTTTCTCTCATAGACCACACCATCATCTTGGTGCTCATTCTAAGCCTACTGCAATGACTCTCACTTTGCGGTATTTTGTGCATTGTCCTGCCATGCTAAATAATACCTTAGCCAGCCAGGTTGAACCCATGTTTGTGCATTGAGTTAAGTCAGTAATCAGGATGAAGTTTGTGACCATTTACAAGACAAATACATGCTTATTCTGCAGATATTTGGTCTGGGATGCCAATTTTTGTATAATATGTCTATCCTTTACAATTTCTGTATATCCTTTAATCAAATAATTTGTTGAGACAAAAGATGAGCAAGCAGACATTGCATACAAAAACTTACCTTATAAGGAATTTAGAAACTAAATAGGCACTGGCTTCAGCACAAGAGTCTTTACTCATAGCATAAGTTTTACAAATGTTCAGGATTCTTTCCATGACAGTCAGTTTCTTAGAAGATCCAGTAGCATCTAAAACAAAAATGTCTCAAATTTTTCAAACTTTCACAATCTGGTAACATTTTTATAAGTTTGACACATATCTTTATTGAAGGAAATAATAAATATTTAATAAATAAATATTTTTAAAAATATTAATATTTTTTATAAAACTTTATAAAAATATTTAGATTATATTGACTCTTGCAAATTATAATATTAAAACAATTTAGTTAGCTATATAAATATAAGGTTGTTTGGGAGGATTTGTGTGAAACCTGGTTTTAAGTTTTTTTTTTCTTATATTGGTTTTACTTATCTTAACTGGTTTTTTATATTCAAACCCAAGAAAACCTTAGTTAGGTTGGCCTAAGACTTGGTTAGATTTTAACTGGCAGTATAAAAACATTGCCATCACATAACTGGTAAAAATGGTGGTGGTGGGGGGTAAATTCACTAGTATAAAATGTTGATGATTTAAATTGATTTATATCATTTCAATGAATAGAAACCTATTGAGAATCATATCAGAGGTAGATATTTACCTTGCTGTCCTGGAGCAAACCCATCCAAACAGCTCATATGGAAAGGAATGATGACCACAATGGATAGCCACAGTAGTAATACAAATCTGCTGCGCCATGTCTCCTTGTCATTGGGGTCTTGGGTTTCTAAGTAAGCAAGTACTGTCAGTAGATCTGAAACCTATTAAACCAATTTTTGGTAAAATACCTACATAGTTTACAAAAATGTTTAGATAATAAGAAGCATAGGTATGGTTCACCAGTAGTAAACAGTTGCCTAGCATTGCCTATTGACATCTGGAACATCACATGAAGCCAGTCACATCTGACATGCAGAAAATGTTGTTTTTTTTGGGATATGAAAATGATTTAGTCTTGTTTCTGAGAAAAATTCTAAAGGACTTTAGAATCAATAGAAATCAAGTACTCACTGGAATGGTGGAGAAAGGCGGGAGATGGGGAGGACCTACAATTTTGATGAAGGGTTGTAGCCACCAATTACTAAACTTCATATTAAAAATCTGGTTGTTCTAGATACTTATATCTAGCAACAAAAGTATAAAGTTTGAAGGTAAAAAGCCAAACAGTGTTTCAAAAGATGTTTCAAAAATTTAATTCCAAGAGCTGTCATTACAGGTGAAAGTTGTTTATAAGCTTACCTCATGAGGAAGATGCCTCACAACAACTTTGTACCCTCTTACTCTTATTATCTGGTACATATAGTTGAAAACAGCATGCTTCAGTTCAAAAGGCGAGTCTTTATCCTTGATCAGACTTAGAAACTTGGCTAGAATCCTGTCTAAATGAGGATCAAGCAGATGTGGCTGCTCGTAATACTGCTTCAGAATATTGTACAATCTCTCGTACTCGGCCTCAAATTTTGGAGTTTTGTAGATATTTTTCACATTATCAATCATATTGATCACTTCTTCGAACTCTGAGAAGTGTTCGAGAGCACACCCCAAGCCAATATTGTCGCAGTCTTCATCCCGGCTGGGATCGGCATCGAGTGCGACCATGTTGATGAGCACTTTGTTTTCTAAATGTTACGAAAGGTATAAACGCAGTCACTGTACTAAATCTACTGATAGCGAAACTGAGAGGATCAGCAGGATTTTTGTCAAGAAATAAGTACTTATTTTTTATGGAGTTTTCAGAATCACAAAAAACAACAAAACAAACATGGTTATTTCCTCTATTGAAGTATGCGATGAAGTTTGACATAATTCATAACATGACTGACATTGTATATTTTTGACATATTTGGCCGACACCGACCACAAGCCATAATCGTCGCATGAATCTAGGTATAAAAAGGATAGTGGTGGAAGGGGTGGACTCCCCTTTTCCAACGGTAGCACTCCTAAAGTCAGGAATTGATTAGTTTCCGAGAAATCAATATTTAAACATTTTAAGCCTTTATTTCCCAACCTATTTTTTTTTTGTTGGCATGAAATGTAAAATAAAAAAATTGTTTAGAATAGTAATATTGTGAAATGCAACTAAAAATGGAAAGTAAATACTAAATTATTAATTTTTCTTTATAATTTACAAAAATATCTCACATTATTGCGTTACTATTTTATCAATTTTAAATAACTGTTGACAAGACGCGGTGGAAGCACTGATAGTATACGACCAATACATTTTATAAACTGTGGGCAAAGTGGTTTTTACGAATACGAAAATGCTGACTACTGAAAACATGATTTGAAAATCCCTGCGTTTATTTTCTAGTATGTTTTGAGTGGAAAGATCGTATATTAGTGCAGGTGTATAAAATGAGCACCCGTAAGTTCATAATTTATTATTTTCATGAATAACTGACAACAAAGGCTTCAAGCTTTGTCCGGCTAGCATACGGTTTTTGCTGGGCATTCTAGAGAGCCCGCTGCGAAACTTATTCAAGGACTAATCTTACATCGTTTCTAAAACTAGCAGTGGATATTAATTTTTGTTTTTTTTTATATGTTTGGCTCTTAAACAGGGTCACCTGAGTGTATTTGTTATAGTATTTAAATTTAGCGATCTAAATAGATAATTATCTGATGTCAACAAATGGTATCATTCAATTTGTTTCTCAACAGAAGGAAGAGGTCCTGAAAAACGTAGAATAAAGCCAGTGGAACCTGGTTCTCTTTTGGATTTTGACCTTGGTGAAGGGGAGAGCTCAGATGACTCTGATTTTCGCATTGAAGATCATGCCGAAGAGAGTGATGATTATTCTGTTAATACTGATGAAGACAACAGTAAGTCCTTAACTTCATTTATAACATTGTCAATCAAATGGACACTGGCAGATTTGTGAAAATACCCCTTGTGCAACATGAATGAACAAATATATGATTATTTTCAAATAGAGAAATTCGGTATGAAAAATTAATATGGCTTGTGCCTATTTTCCTATTTACCTATTAAGTTAAGAAATCTAGAAAAACAAAAAAAAATTGTCTTACTGTTAGGACTTGCCTCAGATTTGATTAGTTATTGAATAGTCATGAGTGAATTGTTCAGACTTGGGCTTAAATTAGTAAAATTTTTCAGAGAAAAAATTAGACAGTGAATCTTCAGGCGATGAATCTGGCTCCGATCTTGAAGAATTCAAAAAGTCCCACAAGCTTGGAGCTGGTATTTCCATTACAGATGTACTTGAGAAAGCTAAAACAAATGAATTCAAGGTAATCAATAATTTTTAGAAGATGTTGGATTTATTTGGGTCACATAGTTGTGTAGAAAGCCCCCCCTGTATAATGTTAAATAAAATTTTATATCCAGTTTCCAGGTGAACTAGCAAATGTGAAAATCTGTGCTGGATGCTTGGGATCCCGGAGTGATGACTTCAATGAGATTGTTGAGTGTGATGGCTGTGGCGTTACTGTTCATGAAGGTAATTGATGACATCATTTCTAATATACCAAATGTTAACATCTAAGGTGTCTTCAGATGGACATCACCATAACCACATGATAGCCACACAACAACAAAAATAGGTTGGGCATGTGTTGTTCCATTCTGATGATAAACAGGTGTGGTTGCTTTAAGCGACTATTGCCAATGTGTGGACAAAACCAACCACAACACAGTCACATTGCAGAGCATGCATACCCTCATCCATTTAGCTTCTTTGACAATCTCTGTGACGCAAGAGGTGTGGGTTGTGTTTTAGCTGTGGGACAAATGTTTGCTTGTTCTACCAATTTTTAAAATTTAAAATTTTTCAGTCAGTTCAGTTGTCACATTATCTCAATTTGTGGTTGCGACAGCGCAACTTCAGGTGGATGCAGGTAGACCATTCACACACAACCATAAACCTGTGTAATTTTGCATCTGTGGTGTGGTCCATCTGTAGACACCGTAATTCAGCTGGACTAGTTCAGCATCCAGAATTCTGCAGTTAGGTAGGGTGTTTTATTGTCAGTAAATTTTATTGATTCAATATATGTCTGGATTCTTATTAAAAAATGTATATAAGTAGTATATCAGTCATGTAGTTCCCATAACACAAGCTCTGCTTACTTTGAGGCTAGATTATGCTGTGAAATGTCCAGCATTATTTATTATTATTATGAGAGTGATGGGAAACCGCCACAGTTCGGAAAGGTGGAAGATTTTGGGGGAGACCTTTGCCCAGCAGTGGGATGATGTAGTTTTAGTAAAGAGTATAAAAATAATGTTTTTTATAGTTATTCCCCTTGCTCTAACCTATGCGCATTCATCTTCAACCTTGAATAGTGTTGCATATTGATATAACATTTTCGATATGAGCTCCTCTGATCCCTCCGTCGTCGCCTGATTTGAGTCGTATAAGCCTTTTAAATCAAACCATTCTCACTAAGTCCATTGATTTCAGGATGTTATGGAATTTCTGATGTCACCAGTGAATCCAGCACAGTGAGTGATGCTGCCACCGAACCCTGGTTCTGTGAGGCTTGCAAGGCCGGGGTGACTGATCCCAACTGCGAACTATGTCCAAACAGAGGTATTTCGTTTAATCGGTAGGACGCCGACAGACAGGCCGTTTTCACCGGTTCCATTAAGAAAATAATGTAAAGGTATCAATTGATATATGGCAACGCACTACGTTTTTTAAGGTCCGTTCCGTTGTGCGGGCCGTTGAGAAAGCTTATCGAATTTTTATTCTTACTGGACTAGATTGGGTCAATACTGCCTGTCTGCAGGAATGTAATAATTTGATTATACATACAAATTCTAAATGTATGTTTTAGGAGGTATATTCAAAGAGACAGAAGTTGGAGCATGGGTGCATCTTGTGTGCGCGCTGTACGTGCCTGGAGTGGCATTTTCAGAGGTATTTATTTTTGTTTTTACCCCCGACGTCAGAAGCCCTTATTTGCGTTTAAGGTTAGAGGTTGTTTGTTACCATTTTGTTATCTTTATTTTGTTAAAACGATTGTAAATCAGTTTTTGCACAGAATAAATAATAGTACTACGACGTACTGAAGAATCACTCCTTGAATCATCATACGTACTAGCAGACGTCAACAATTACTTGGTTCAAATTCTCAGGTGGAGCGTCTTTCTGGCGTAACGCTGTTCGAAATGGCCTACTCTCGCTGGGGTGCGCGGTCGTGCGCCCTTTGCGAAGATGCCTCCGTAGCGCGGACTGGCGTTTGCGTCGGATGCGACGCCGGCCTTTGCAAGACTTTCTTCCATGTCACTTGGTGAGTATGCCACCTTAAGCCTGAAGAAGTCCACTGCTGAGTGAGCCTCATCTTTGCCATTTACTATCGCCATTATCGCCAATATCTCTCAGAATTAGCAAGTTGATGTGGAATATGGCAGGCTTGCATACAGCTCACAGAACCAATCAACAAGAGTAAAGGTTCTCGAGTAGCGACCATGAACTGAACGAAACGCCGTTTGGGAAGGCCTTCCACTAATAGACTATAGGGTGTGGTAAGTCTGTGGATGGCCCAATATCGTTCGTCATTTCACACTTTGGCGGATTCCTATGTCTGGCATCAGACTTCTACAATTTGATGATGATGATGATGACCGGAATACGTAGTGTGCCAATCAACTAAGGTTGCCGACTTCCCGGTTGATGGAGGTGGCCCAAGATCGTATGGACTGGCACTCTTTTGGGGAGGCATTATGTCTAGATGTGGACTTGCAAGTTGTTGTACTAAATGCCCTATGTGATTAAAGAAAATGTCTTGAGCATAGTGATGAAACTGTAATTTTCATAAAATTTTCAACTGCGTCAATTGCTGTGCCAATAAAAAAATCGAAAAAAATCTTAGCTGAAAATATTCTCATAAAGAGAATATTTTGAAACTAATTACGAAGGAACTTAAGTTTAATTATAAGTAGACGTTAAGTCTAGTGTGTAATGTTAATTGCTCACCTGATCTTAACAACGGCATATACCCACTCGCCTTGTAGTATAGTATGCAAGCATTGCTGCATATCGACAGAAATAGATACTGTAGGAATAGGTAGGTAAAGAACTGGCTCCCTAATGATTGCCCTAAAAATTTTCGTCCTCATTTTTTGACTTTCCCTAACTGTTTCTCGTTCTAATAATAGTTACTGTTCCTAGTATTAATTAGACATAACATACATTTATAAACACATTTTTCTTACAAGCTTGTCGTTTAACGATACTCTTGACTTGGCCTTTATCCAGATCGTCTCCAATTGGTTTTGGGGGGGAATGTTCGCCGATTCCTTCCCCCCCCTTTCAACTATTCCCTTCATGACATTATAGAGCCAGAAAATTTGTTATTTTAATTTTTATTAATCTTACAAATTTTAAACATAATAGTTACTTATCCTAATATTAAAACGTGTAAACTGTAAAGATTACTGTTGAAATGTAAAGGATTTTTCAGGCCAACAAGCTCTTTTAAGCAATGATTTGGTTTAGTCATTAGGATAAATTAAACTCAGGGTTACATTAGGTTTTAATAAGGGGTTTAATAAATTCTGTTAATTTACTTTTTATAAATTTGACAAATTTTAGATAGGGTTATGACTTAAGGACAAAGATATTTTTATCAATGAATAGAATTGCGGTAATATTCCACTTTTGTTTAAAGTTTTACTTCGTTTTAGTGGACAACGCGAGGGCTTACTTGCGGAAGCACATTCCGAGGAAGCGGAGCAGGCTGATCCGTTCTACGCGCATTGCCGCCTCCACTCCGACAAGACCCTCATCAAGAAACGCAAGCGGAACTGGCTCGCCCTTCAACTCAGAACTGATAAAAGGTACTATACAATTTTTGGTTTGGGTCTGTTTACTTCGTTCGTCTAATATGTACTACAACGGTACTTACCTGGTACCTAGATCAGTCACCAGCTCTCTAATTACACTAGCAAAATGGCAATGCATAACGATTCAGTGTTCCTCGCATAGGTACGTTTCGTGTCCCATGGCTTTACCAACTAGAGCGAACAAAAATAATATAGCTAGGGCCCGTAGCTTCTACAGCTGGGAAAACCTATAACGGGGAAAAAATATAACGTTCTTTTGGGGACAACTGACCTTAGATAACGTAGTTCAATGGGTGTGTTCATCCTTAGAGCAGTCGTCTACTTTTGTATTTATTTAGCAATGTTCGCAATCGATATATACGTCGCGGAGAACATCATCATCATCAAATGAACTTGTTTACTTCTGTCAGGAGGCTCGAGTTACAAAATAACCTGACCGCGGAAGAGAGAGCCAGAACCCAGCGCAAGATGGTGAGGTACCGTAGGAAGTACTTACAGCAGAAAGAAAACAGAAACCCTCCATGGGGTGAGTTCTATTTGTATAAAAGTTATTTTTTGCAATATTTTAAAACCCCCGAGAGATAAAAAGTAACATTAATACATAGAAACAAACAACCTCTTGTGGCAGACGCACATAAGGGCTTCTTACGTCGCGGGTAAAAAAGTCTTGCGAAATGCCAGCATCATTTAGCCCCAAACTAAGCAGAGCTTGTATTATGGGGACATGACTACATGACTGATATAATACTTATATACTTACATACATATTATGCATAGAAAACACCCAGACCCCGAGACAAATATTTACAGATTATACAAACATCCGTCCCGCGGTGGGAATCGAACACTCAACCTTCTGAGTCCTGAACCTTCGCGTGGCTCGCCCGCGCTTACTTCTTTTTTTCGGCTCCTAAGAGTAGTATTGCGATATAATATAAAAACAAATGTTTTTTCTGCATTTAGTATGTGGAACAGAACGAAACAGAAATTATTACTGTTAAGAGTGTGTTTATCTTGTGTACAGTTCCCACACAGAAGATGGCTCGTATGCTGTACAGCAGCGCATCAGCGATGAGGAAATTCGCGCGCAAGGCTGAGTGTATGGGCCTGGACACACACGCATTGGAATTTGAAGATGCACAGGTAAAAGCAGAATCGACACAATTTGCATAACTATACATATACGCTACTATGCATGCTCTCTAAACAAACTGAGTCACGGTAAACCTTGATTCATTTTACTTTAATGTTAAATTTTTTTGTGAATAATTCAACTTGAGGAACGCATCATAACTTGAGGTTTTTAAAATAAGCTGTGTTTTTTTTAACAAACTACTGAAATATGTTTCTTACGTGTAAATTGTATTTTCGCAGTAACTGAATAAATCAAGTAAATTCCAAGATAAAATGCACGTATTATAATTATTTTGTTAAGGGCTGTCCAAGGATCCCTTCCAATGGGCCCGACACCAGCATTGAACAAACGAGCAATGTAATTATTGGTCAATATCTTTATAAATAGTATGCCAAACTGTGCTAGACTTAGAACTACTTGAAGTCCGGACGTGGTTCAGGAAGAATTCCGGTAATTGACACGCATTGTTTTTCTCTGACGCTTTAAGTCTACTACGCTATGTGTTTGTAGCGTGTTTTGTAAATGACAGCGCCACTAGACCAATTCTTGCGATGCTTCATTCTCAACAGATGCAAGCGCTAAAAGACGTATCCCGACGTTGGCACGTGCCTCCGGCTTTCTCCGTAGAATTTGTCGGCTACTACCTGGAGAGAAACACCCGTGTGACGTCACTGCGCGTCTCGCTCGAGCGTTTAACCAAGGAGAACGAAAAACTGTTGGCGGAAGACGAAGTGCTTAGAGCTGACTACGACGAAGTAAGTTCTCAACGGGGAGTATTCTTAATGTACGCAGTGCGATAAGCAAACTCATACAGCGAACCATTCACGGAGCAAAACCTAGCTAGTTCAGTCTAGTAACGTATGGGACTAGCCCGTACGCTACAAGTATTTTTCCCTAATCGATTGCAGCGCCTCTTAGTGACTTAAGGCTATATGACATATCTAAGACCATCATTGATGTCATACAAATCGATTGCAAAAAAATGCATTTCAATCGGACAAGCCGTTTCGGAGATAAATTGTAACTGGAAAACAAACCTCTTCAGACAAACGCATGTACGGATTTGTAACGTCGCGGAAAAATTACCGGAGTGGTAATGATTACCACTATAATTATTAGCCTTATTTACATTTTTAAAAATCATTAAATTTTCAGGCCTCCGAGAAAAACACCGAAGCCCTCGAAGAAATGTCGTCCACCCGGCAAGACTTGCTGAAACTTTACAACGCGATAATCGCCGTCAACCCAAAGAAGTTAATGCCGGCCATAATGGAAGACACACCGTTGGTTCCGCCGGTCATACAGCGGTCCATGCCTAAAGTCACTCAACAGCAGTTGCAGAAACGGTATGACTATCGTATAACACACTAGCTTCTGCCACCGTCTTCGCACATGTGTGACCCGGATAAAAAGTAGCCTGAATTGTGCTTTGTCACGACGTTTGAACTGTACCCGCTCCTTATTACACTAGCAAAATGGCTTACCAAGGTCACCTCCCCTAATATTGAACGGTTTGCAACTTAATTCTCACTCGTTTTCGTTAGTTCAAAGCCAAACATAAATCAGGAAACAAATACTAATATGAGACTTCCATGAAATTGAGATATTCATTCATTCATTCCACGTTTCAAATGAAAGTAGGATCTTCAAAGTATCATTGAATTACGTCACCTTATGTTTGTACAAAGGTGGATCAACGAGACTAAAGGTGTCTTCACAGTCCTATTCTCATTTAAAATGAGAATAGGACTGTTTGAATTCATGTACGGGAATGAAACGATTAAACTTAGTTTATGGTTTACTGTATAGCGACTTGGCCAGCAGGTCAATGTCTGTACCCACCGCGGCTGCACTTAAGATGGGCGTTGGTTTTCCTCTTAGCGACAACCCGGACGCTCGCCAAGGAAAAGTTTTGTCTACTTCGTTGGAAGGTAAATAAATAACTCATATTTTTACATATCCAGTTGTACAGTTGTGCTTCTAAGTTTTACAGCATGATGTGGCATAGTGCATGCAAGTCGCCTTTATAAGCAGAAAGTTATTAGTGAACTCTGCATCTGTGGCACGGCGTAGAATGTAGTTTTTTTTTTTTTTGCTAAGAACAATTAAAAAAAATACCGGCTATGTGCGTGTCGCCAACGCACAGTGTATTGTTCCGTAGTTGCCCGTCACAATATGCGGTATGTACCTAACACCTTCATCCAAGTAATTTTCAGTTAATTTGTACGAATTTTTTTTTTTACTTCTTCAAGTACATTTTATAATTTGGTCGATATTTATGTATTACTCGTTAACTTGTACTTAGATGTGATAGTTTTCCTTTCGAAATATAACGGGTGTAATCCTATCACCAAACTGAAAGTCACATATTCTATACATCATTGGGATATTTTTTTTCTACTGGACTATACCTGGGAATTCACTGGAATCTAGTCTGGAGATATTGTAGGTTAAAGGTTTTTTTTGAGTTCTTTACGTAAAGAACGTAAAACTTTGGTCCAAACAAATATTATTACAATTTTAGTTTTTTTTTCACATTTGAAGTTGCAGAAATGCAATGATTGGCTGTGTTGCCAGTGAAAAAAAAATGATCAAAATATTGATGTACGTTACCTACAAACAAATATGCAATGGTACTATGAATATCTGCAAAACTTGCAAACATTCGTTCCGCACCTCTTGCGTCTCAGCTCAGTCCACCGAGGTCGTCGAACGATATTTCAATCTCCGAAGTTATGTATGCCGTTCGTTCCATACAGCGGTGAGCGTGAAGGACGAGGCGGTGGCTGGTCGCGAGTGCGCTGCGTGCGGGCGTAGCAGCGAGCGACACCTGATGGCGGCGTGCGACACCTGCCGGCACCACTACCACTTGCACTGCCTCAAGCCACCTCTACAGCGCCCGCCTAAGAAGAGCAAGCTCTATGGATGGTAAGCGCTACCACAGATATTATAAGCGCTACATTCTACTCTAGACCCAAACAGGAACCATGCTAGTAGTTCGCTACGAACTAAGATTTCGCGATGTACCGTTTTTACCTGACTACCGAAAGTCAGCGAACTGTCGCAATTGTTTTTAACATAACATTGCCGGATGTTTTAGTCAGTGCGATACAGAAAATGACACTTTCTACTACCGACATCTAGTTATGTTTTTTGCTTATTACTCAGAACAATAATGCCTAAAGTTATAAAATGTCGTACTTTGTACTCGTATATATTTTCATTTCAATGGATACCCTTTTAAAAAACCCACTATACCATATTGTCTAACTTTTTCTTCCTCTTCCCCCTCATAATTAAGCTCATATGAATAAATAGATTTGCAATTATCATGGAACAAGATTGCCCAAGTCCAATTATTGTCTCAGAGTCTGAGACGAATAAAACTAGTGGCACGCCCCGAGACTTAGTCCGCGTTGAGTTGTTTTACGTACACACTTAATCTTCTTGCTGCATCTCTGGGAGTGAAGTTTTGGAATATCCTTTCTTAGGGCACACACCAAAAGGAAAATAGAAAAACCACTCTCTCGACGGTTATCCCCACGATGAACATTTCAGTACGTAGGAAAATAGATATACTCTTTATTGCACACTGATGAAAAAACAAAACAAAGGATTTTAAAATAAATAAAAGGTGACGATTGTATGGTAGTCAGAGGCAAATTTTAGGTCTTCACCGCTTCCCTAATATTTTTAAATGTACTAACCTAAGACGTACGGAGACATCCAAAATATTAATACATTTGTTTCTCAGGCAATGTTCGGAGTGCGACAAGACATCCGATTCCGAACCAGAAGTGTTGGAAAAGAAAGTACCACGCCGATCGCGCATTCGCTACAGCAAAGATGGTGCCATCATCACCTCGCCGCCAAGCCCTACCAACGTGGAACCCATGCCGGTGCCCAAATTCATCGACCAGAAACCCATCAAACTAGAAACTAAAATAGCTACAACCATAAACAAATCACCGATCAAAGTGACGATCAAACCCTTCGAATTCAGCAGCGAAAACGAAGCATTGCTACCCGAAATGAATATAAAGAGAGAAAAGAAAAACAAAAAGAAAAGGGACCACGTATTTACGTCTGACGATCACAAAAAGCAGCATAAACGCAGTTTCACTTCTCCCAATTTGACCAACACTCCTCTGATGTCGATAACTCCTATAGTCGCGGATAGCCCGAACGATTCGCACAATGAGAATTCGAACGCGTCCACAAGCGCAACTAACCAAAACATTCCAGCACAAAACCTGTCGTTCTCTTCTCTCCTTGATAAAGAGAGAGACAGCAAGACGATTGAGAGCTCCATCGAGAGCACGCTCGCTAACTTATCCTCAGACATTGCTACATACAAAGCTAATAGGAAACGTAGGAAAGAAAAACATAGGAACCGCTATTCGCCTGATCTTCTGCGCTCGCCGTCAAAGTCTCATAAACATAAGAGAAAGAAGAAAAATCAGGATATGGAAAATCCGGCTGAGATGCCTCACCCGAGAATCACTATCAAGGTGCGGTTGGTTACCCATTATATTAATTTTAATTGAGGATATAATTAAGACCACTCTGATTAGACAGGCTTATTAGATTAGATACTATATTGCATTAATTTCCCCTATTACCATCGATTACATTCTTAAATGTTTAATGCTTACAGATCAAACCAATCCCAAAGCCGGATGGGTCATTGGACACGCAAATGTTTTACGTGCCGACCGACAGCAACGACGGCCCACCGCCAGCGGTCTTGAAGTATGTCTCTAAGGTACTGTATTTTCTGGTTATTTAGCCAGCATCTTCAGTTTTTATAATGCCATCTGTCAATAGGCTGTCTGTTTTATCTGCCAGTTTTAGTGGTAGTAGTAAAGCTCCTTGTGAAAAAGCTCGTCCGGGGAAATACCTATCTCTGCCGCCAAGAAGTAATGCTTGCATTGCTGTGTTCCGGTTTGAAGGGTATGGTTGCCGATGAAATTGCAGGCTCATGAATATTTTCATGAGTGTCTCACGGTCGGCAACGCGCTATTGATACCTATGGTGTTGCAAGCGTCCATAGGCTACGGTAACCGCTTCCCAACAGGTGGGCCGTGTGCTTGTTTGCCACTTTAGATTCGTTAAAAGAAACTAATAACTATGTTATTAGATGCTATGCTCGCGAACCATCATTGGTACTTTTTTTTTATTATTTGTCTCATTATTATTTAATTCATATTTGTTTACGCTTATCACTGTATTCCTCACCCGTCTAAGGTCAGGTATCCATCGAAGTGAAGCAGTGTAAAACCAACCAAAATAACCACATACATGCAAGCATTTCTAACCTCCGCTTTACTGCCGTTCCTTATTGGTTTATCTCCGAGACATGATCAATCATCATAGCAATCACTTTATTTCCCATCAAAATGATAATATCAGCGTTGCGATTGTTACCGATACTGAGTTTTAGATAGATCGCGATAAGCCGATTGGTAGCCTGACAGTTTATGGCATTTCCGATTAGGGGTAATGGGTTAGAGGCGCATCTTTGGGGATGGCAGTTAGTGGATACAGCACCTTAACAGAGCGTCCCATAACACCTATGTTATCCCGATAGAAGGAGTTCTACCTTCAACGAACAACTCTTCCGGAAAATACAGTTTTTTATCATCATCTTAATTCTCAGGCGTTTTTTCTGCTTGTTTCTTGCGCGTTGTCCACACTCTGGAGCATAGGAGGACTAAAGTAAAGACATTTTAATTCAGGTTCCATCACCTGATCATGAAACAGATTTCTCCCAGACAAGTTTTAATTTTAAATACCAATTTCCATAAGTCGTTGCATAAAAGTTGTTCCGAACTATGACTCCCAAGCGAGGACCATAAATATTATAGGTCAACCTGTAGAATATGACTAAAACCCCGCCTTAGCTGCCTCATTATCATTTGCCTGTGTTTTAGCTAGTGTTAAACTGATTATAGCATGCAGAACCAGATAAACAGACCGATCCAGAAATCCCTACACCTGACCCAGAGCTAGAACTGTCAACTTTGGACACAACACCGGTAAGGAAACTACCATAATCATCCAATCATTTTTTGTAGATGCAGAAGCCATTAAGAACTGATTATGGTAAGTAAACGCTTGTGACGAAGTTTGCCTAGGTCTGTTCACGGATCGTTCCGTTAGTTATAGGGTTTCTAACGAGTCTCTAACGCTGTCTCTCACATCGTATTCTATTAATATTAGTGCTACGTCGAACTCAACACCGACCGGATCTTATAAAATCTATTGTCCTATGACTGCTTCGTCGAAAGCAACAGATGACAATGAAGACGACTGATGTTCGATTTTCAAAGTCATAAAAATTTGCATTGACAGAACTTTCTAATAGTTTTCCATCACACTTTTCCATTCTAATGATAGTTTCCTTAAAATTGCATCATCAAGATCGACATCATATTTTATTGATATTACTGTTCCATTGAAATCATCATCGGCCGGATGTTTTGAAGTTCTCACTGTATCTCTCTGTTAAATCTCCTTAGACAAGATTTATTGGTGTGAATAAAAAGTAACCGAGCTATTATTCTAAAGAACAGTTACTGTGCTACCCTTAGTTAAAAAAATTCATTTTCATAAAAAAGTTGTTAATCGAAAACTCATCTAGACATAGTGTACTTACACGTGATTCAGGTAAAGTGTATTTCGGGCGCGCTATGATTTACAATTTCCGATCGGTTGTAAGGGTGTCTTCTTTCCTCAAGAATTAAAAGTCTACGCTTTAGTCTGATGTATAACTTTTTTGTGCAAGCGTCACTTTAAAATGCTGGATCGACCGATGGAACCGCTACCGAATCCAACGCCGGTGGTGGATGCAAAGCCAAAGGTTGGTCGTATAAAAACATGCATCCCTCTAACTATCATATCATCATACTCATATTAGCTCTTTATGCTGATATAAGTTTATATTATTTTCCTGGCATATAAGTGTGCTGGCATAAGTTCCCACTGCTGGCACTCAGTACCTATTCTAAACGAGAGTGAATAAGCTTCACTCTGACAAGCGAAGGGCTAACTGATGCTAGCACGGTAAAGAGTGCGTTTCTATACTAAATTACTAGTATAGTTTTGATGGGCCGCATGCGAAGAGCCCAGTCGTGGCCAGGCCTTGGTGCAATAGGCAAAAAACAAAATAAATACATCAAGGTTTTACAGGCACGCCTTCGATTTTTGGGTCTTACTTAGGCATCCCGGTTTTCAAAACATATTTTAGTTTTTTCGAAACAAAATTGTAATTTGTGTGAAAACATGAAATAACTCTTTGTTATGAACTTTAAGAGCGATCATGGTATTCATAAAAAAACATAAACCAAATTTCGATGTAATTTTCAAATAAAAACGCGCTCAAAATCGCTCTCAGCAGAATGGTACACCATTTCTTTGGTCTTAGTATGTCCCTTAGATAGGGTTGTGACTCTCCACGCACTAAATACATTTTGATTTCGTGCATTCCATTTAGGAATAGTGCCTTTAGTAGCTTGCTGTAGTGCAATGGGTAATCCTTAATTTGTAAAGAGTATTCTATTGCACAGAGAGGGCGCGACGCTCGCTCAGCGCGTGGTTCTGGCGCTGGCAGCTCGGCCGCTAACAACAAGATGCAAACTCCTATGACCCACTGTGACGTTTGCGAACAATCCGGCGACAACACCAATCTTGTACGGTGAGATACCTCTTGTACACTATTCATACATATTGTTAGGTCTCCGATCTCCAACAATGGACCCGGACAATATAGACTGCAGTATCTGCTGCCCGATCAAGAGAAAAGAAAAATCTTCCTTTGACACTCGATGCTAATCGCTATTTGGGATTAGGATCGCACCATCGATACTAGCGAACGATTGGAATTAGTGTTTGGTGGAATTATATGGATTAAATGAAACAGACTATACTATTTATTGATAGGTACTTATGGCCGTTATACCATATTACTTATGGTATAACGGAGAGTCCCACATTCGTATCCTGCGGGCATGACAGTCTATATTCACTTAAATATGCACGTGGAGCCTGTCATGTAACTCCTTTCTCTACACTGTTCTATAGACGGTCACAATGACAATATACCTAATGGGTGATCATGAAAATAACATTGACCTGAAGAAGAAGACGTATACATTCAAAAGAATATATCTGGAAGACTTTTGTTCAAAATTCGTAAAAAAATTGGTACATTTGAAAACACCGATCTTAAACCTAAATCTGCAGAACATGCAAACATTTGTTCCTGAGAGGTAACCAAACCTGAATTTCTTGCGTGTGCACCTGGCTACTCGCCCACTGTGTCACTGAGGTCGTATCACCGAAGCACAAAAATACATAACTATTTTCTTGTCAAAGCTGAATATACTTTTGTCGCCGACTGTACATTCCAAAACGATTGTGTCGTTAACGGGCGTTGGCTGTTTACGACTGTAATGGGAATCTAAAAATAACAATGTTATTTCTCACGTTCAGGTGCGATGAATGCGCAAAGCGGTACCACTTCACGTGTCTGGAGCCGCCTCTCAACAAGAACCCTAAAAAACGTGGCTACTCTTGGCACTGCGCCGATTGCGATCCTACGGTAAGTTCATAATAAGTAATTTCTCTTTTTATCTGTGAAGATTACATTTCATTCGGATGTTTGTTGAAAATAAAATGCTGAGACGAAATCATCACACAGTTTTCTTTTTGCAGGATTTGGAGGAAAACATTTAAGAGTATAAGTGGAAAGTTTTAGAACCTGTAAGGTATCTGTAATATGAAATTTTTAGCGTATGGAATACGGTCAAATTCAGTATTTATGAAGTCGATAATTATAAATCAGTTTTTTTGAATTTATAATTTATATTTAATCTGTTTAATGTGTGGAATTCTACTTCTGTAGATTGTTTATGTAAGAAATAAATGTCATCAAATACATACAACTGCAGTATAATTTGGCACGATTTTACTTGTTTCCTCGACGTTATTAATTATTTCGAATAATAAGCGTTTAATAACTAAATAGGATTAGGATTTTAAATATATATATATATAAATAAATAATGTCACACAACATCTAGCCCCAAAGTAAGCAGAGCTTGTGTTATGGGAACTAAATGACTGATAAACTACTTATATACTTTTTTTGTAAATACATACATGAAAACACCAAGATCCCGAGACAAATATTTGCATATGCAAACATTTGTCCCGAGGCGGGAATCGAACCCGCAACCTTCTGCGTCTCAGGCGGGCCTTCGCCCACTGCGCCACAGAGGTCGTCAAAACTAATATAAGTAAATAAAACTATATATATATTTCATATGCTTTATTTATGTAAATGATCCTAAGTAGCCGCGTATACATTTGTTTTTTTAATTTTTTATAACAGTTCGAACGTATTAGGTAAATAAATAATAATAAATAATGCTGGACATTTTTCACACATTATCATCTAGCCCCAAAGAAACAAGAGCTTGTGTTATGGGAACTACATGACTGATATACTACTTATATTAATTATATTTTTTTTGTAAATACATACATATTATACATAGAACACACCCAGATCCCGAGACAAATATTTGCATATGCCAAAAAACTTATCCCACCATTCTAACCTACAAAACTTGTGTTTTTTATGTATGCCAAAGAAATGTATTACCTTCTTTCTAAAAAAAATGTCCGATTTGATTACACGAATTTGAAGCACTTCAATTTAGTTGACAGACCATAAATTATAGTTTTAAGAGCGCGGTGCAATCTTCAAGCTTTATATTTTTATATTTTTGTTTTATGACTGCTGCCTTCCGCAGCTTAGCGTAGCAACTGATATTTCTTTGTGGTAATATTTTTATTATCTAAAAACTAACATGAATTGTCTTTTGATAATTCATGATTGGAAACTCTTTTTAGCTTTTCACAAGGTGTATAACGGGCGATTACAATTACAAAAAATCCTCTTAGCAGCATATCCTTTCTAAAATAAATGCCTGCCTATCAGGTTTCAGGAGGTACAGTACTACGATTTAAATTAGATGCTTCGGCAAATTTCGTCTATCATCGAAAATACGAATGCCAATAGTCATATTTATCTAGAGCGGGTACAACAATTATGTATCCAATGTTTTATTGTGTTATCGTGAAATGGTTATAATAGTTCCGAAAATAAAATAAAAGTGTTTTAGGTTGTTTAAAAGTTCAGTTATTTAAGTTCAGGTTTACCGAAGGTGAAACAATCACGGTGTATGTGTGCCGCTCGCTTAATGTGTGGAATGGGCCACCAGTTAATTATCTGAGAATTGCTGTAAATAAGCAATAAACTGTAAATCCCAGACCTGCACTCCAATACATAAAGTATGGTAACTGCCACAGCAAAAACAGAATTCTCATTGCCGAAATTCATTGCAAAAGTATTTGTGATCGGCACGTGCTTACGATCTTACTTGATCGTGAGTGAAGCGGTTTATTTGTATTGGGGTAATAAAACTAATGTCGTTTCAATATTCAGCGCAACGGTTCAAAATATAACATATTTTATGTTATTTTTTAAAATGTTTTCAGAGCAAAACATTGTTTGTTATGAATGAGAAACCAGTTTTCTCGACAGGAAATTAAACCACAAACTTCATAGTTGGTAGACAGGCTATAACGACTTCGGTTCCTTGTTTTGCTCGTAAACAATTTTCAGCTCATTTTGTGAAAGAAAGTTGGGGAAATTAATTCATACATACCTACTCTTAGTAGCCGTTGAAACTTGACTCCGAAAACTTCATTGTTGGAGTCACAAGCGGAGGTAGATAGCGGAACAATCACTAGGGAGTGCTAGGAGCACCGCTTTGTTCTAGGATTCGCCATTCGTCGCCAGGCACGTCTTAGAAACTGCGCAGACTCTTTAATGAATTCTAATAACGAGAACATGAGAAGCACCGCAAACTTGGGTGCTCGTTCGTGCCTAACAAATTCATCTGTTAGTTGGTTATCTGAATAATCAAATCTCATCCTTGTGTTTAAGTGGAGTTATCCCAACTAATATTAAGCTCAGCCTAATGATTTGTTTGTGGGGCTCACTCACAATAAAACAAAGGCACAATGCCTTTGTTTGACAGACAATACGACGAACACCACTTATCTTACATGAAACGGATTTCTAAATAAACACAAAAGTAAGTTTCATACACTTTACATTCTCTACATTACATTTAACTTTCATAAACAAAAGAAAAGTTGAAAGTTGAAGATACATAGTACCTACATATATTTCCTGTCTACATAATTATGTTAAAAAACGCTCTACCTCTTCCAAACAAACTTCGACTGAATAATGTCAAACTCAGTGTGACATATCCGTTGTAGGTACTTCCATAAATATTTAATTCATCATTTCGTAGAATGTGCCAACTTATCGCCGTCGGAGCGTCGGCATCACGCCTCAAGTTTGTTCATTTATTCCAAACAAACTTCCATCCCACTGCATAAATATCTTCATATGGAAAACTTTCATGTTTTCTCATAGTCTCTCTTGTTTAATTTTAGCGTGCATTTGAAAATGCTTGTTCGCTTAGCATAACTCCCAAGTATTTGTGTGCAAAGAAACTAGTATAGTATATGTGGCAAAGGTAAGGAAAACTAATTAAGTTTAAACAAAAAAAATTATGTCTATATTTCCATCATAGATTGCAATGATCTGCTAAAGCAGTGTTTTTTCTATCTAACCGCCAATTTCTGCGACCTCAAGTCTTGTTCTACGGTTCGTAATATCTTTGTATTAAGGTGATAAAATGAACATGGCTCTCCCACAACTTTATTACCAAGTGCGTAATATTCAGTGGTATGAGCAATCAAAGCAGGGCTGTAGCGTGACACAATTCGTTAGGCTCTAATTCCGCAAGACGGTAAGTTTTCCGCGGCTGTAATTTTCCCAAACTCTGAACTGCAACAAACCAGGATCAACTGAGGAGAAGTTAACACACCTAATATTATTTCCTTGTTTACTTTTACAACTATAACTACCTACTTTCTACATCCTACAGGTAAAAAAAACATTTATTTATACAACTATGTACAAGACATGTAGGAATATATAAAAAATACAGATGGAGCTATCTATCTAAACACCGTTGCAAAGTATCTATAGATAGTTCGTAAGTTGACTTAGATATTCATGAAGGACTGTTTTGTGCGTAATATGTTTGCATTGAACCATACACACTTCATGCACTCTATACATTTTGATTTTGGTAATTTCATAGACTATTCTTTATTCCCTATAGCGGCTAAAAGCTATCACACAAAAACACTTATGTGAATCGTGATACGGGATCAAGAAATAAATACCTAATTTTACAGTAGCAAATACCTAGAAGTAATGGTGGTTATTTTTGTATGATTTGCTGAAATCGATGTTTATTTTGTTACGCGGGGAAGTATCGTTGTTTATTTTGTATTAAGTTCCCGCGATTCATTTACATGAATCGCGGAAAATAGTTTTCCGCGTGCTTCGCTGGCATGGGACGCCTGCGGTTCTCAGATTATTAAACTTGACTTTATTGGGTCGTTTCATTTTCATATTTTAACGATACAACGCTCCACTTAAAAACCAGCTTAGGTTTCAGTATCTCACAAGTCTTATTCAGTCATTTCATCAGAAAGCGGTCCAAAGAGTGGGCCAAAGCCAATGTGGCTTCGTGCTCTATTAATTGAATAGAAAACAGGAACCGTGAACGGCTGCACCAGCTAAAATGAAAATCATTTCGGTACCATCAAGTTTTAGTTTTCTTTCAACCATGTCTGAAAAAAAATAGAAAACGGTACCTTCCTTTATTGTACCCATCAAATCTCAGCTAAATGTCGTCCTGAATGTTCGAGGACACAAACGTCGCCAGGCGTTCTTGTAAAGTTGTAAGCGTTTGATCAGTCGTCTTCGGAAACGTGCTACGGATTTCCGGATTTGTGGAAACGTCATACTGACGTTTCCACAAATCCGGAAATCCGTGGGTAATACTTATTGTCTACAAAGACATCCATAAGTTTCCTCGTAAGAGCTACTGATTGATAAAGTAGAGCTGATCAAGAGGAACACATCTTCAATCTGGAACATTAGCTAAAAGTTTCTATAATTTACTGCCAATGCCAATACTCGACTGAAAAGTTTAATGCGATCTTCCAAATGGAACAGAGTAAAAGCCCATTTAATCAGCCTTCGAAGTTGAGTAAGAAATGGTTGATTAGCCACCTCGTCCGTCCAACTGCGAATACTGCAATGTGCACTCATCCACCTCGTAAATTGATAATCGATTCCGGACCGAGGATAAAAGGCTTCCTCTTAATGCATGTGCCGTGAAATCGCATGCACAAGTGAGCGAATTTTAATATCGCATTAGCTGAACGGTGTTTTACGATCATCCTATCATGATGGTTATTTTAAAATAATCGACATTTTACTCACTACTATCGATACAAAGGTTTTATTTCAAGTATTTACCATGCGTCAAGCTAGTGCAGACGATTAATAGATTCTACAATGTGATTTTTTAGTCTAGAAGATGATGTCTATCAGATAGATGATATGTAAAATATTAAATGCTTAATTGAAAATTGTTTTGTAATGTATATGAATGTTTTACAATCTCTAAGGGTTGTGGTTAGGAGCGTTTCCTTTATACAAGTTAACATTAGCTATGAAAGTTTTTGACAGCTCGAACCTATCTCATGCGAGGGTCAATGACGATAACAATCAGCCTGGAAGTTTTGGCTTCACTCATATTAGAATTAAACATAAACTAAGGTTTGAGGTCATACCAGCCTTACCAGATTCATTTCGCAACCAGGCTTTGTATAGTTATTGGTTCTTCGTACTGGTGTACGAGATTTTTTCTTTTTGTTTGAAACCAGTTTCAGAACACAAATTATGAGGTTTTGTTGTTCTTTTCTTATTAGGTAATTACAGATTAATTTATCAACGTTTTTTTAATATATAACATTTTTTGCACTGTGTATTTTCTAAAATATTACAATATGAGTAATCTCTAAAATAATTCAATAATTGGACCCCATCCAAAACTGACAGGAAATGAGCACCCTTGAGTAAAAAGCAGATAAAAAATAAATTCCCATAGGACAGTGTATTCACCATTAGCGGTTGGAGGCGAGCGTACGAATCCATCGACTCTTGACTTGGCGGCTCGTTAGGTGCGGCGCCAATATTAAATTTATAGCCCACCTTGTTCGCTGCCTTACTGTCATGACGTACATCATACGTCGCCTGTTTATGTAATATCTTCTGATAGGCATTCAGATTTTTTACCTTCCCTTTTTACGACTGTAAAACGTACGGGGTTATATTTTTTTATATCGCTTGTATCTAATTAAAAGTTTTCTTTTACATAGTATAATTAAAAAAAATATATATGAACTATATAAAGACAACTTCAAATAATTTTGGTCGAAAGTTAGTTAAAGTTAGGTACTTCAAAGTTTATAGGATTTATTCATTAAAATCACAAGGATATATAATATAGAAACGTCAACTTATAAACTTGAATTTAGAACTTAAAGGTGAATTTACAAAAAAAAACAAACACGCTCACGACTCGCCATGGTGGACATCCTCAGATACATCAGATATTCTTTTTGGTTCTAGGGCATGCCGGTTTCCTCACGATGTTTCCCTTTACCGTTTTGAGCACGTGTTAATTTACGCCGATTACAATAATGTTTAGAAGAATCAGGCAACGAACTCTGCTTGGTTCTTTTTTTGGAAAAGAAAAGTACAGCTAGCCGCTCTAATCTAGACTGTAATGTAAGCTAGATTTTTACTGTGCGGCCTCAAACGTGTGCTTTTAAAATGTTAACTAGGCTCAATAAAACCTATTACAAAAACAGATCCCGGGACCAGCCATCTAAAAAGGCTAGTTTGACGAGGTGTGTAGAGAAAACTCGTTTATTCAACTAAAAGATTACCTGTAAAAGTTGGCAAGCGGTTACCAAAACTGCGGAGTTTTGAAATAAGCATCGAATATGCTGAAAAACTTTTAAAAAGCTATAAAAACTTGTGTTTTTCAAAAGTTTTCAGACTTCAAACAGTAATGCGAAATGCATAAAATATCACTTGAAGTTGGTAAGTGAATTTAAAATATTACGTGCCTAGTTACTTCAACAAAGTTTTCGTACTTAACTTCAATTTTATTTAGCTGGATCGTGTTCTATCTAATCTCAGTACCAACGATCTATAAATAACATTGGTTTACACATGAGCGATTAGGATAATTGATTAGGACGTAGGTAGTGAATATATACCAACTCTTGGATTCGAATAATTTTTATAAATTGCCTCAATATTAGGATCTCGTTTGCGGACAATAATTTCCGTTCGGATGAGTAATATGATCGCTACGATTCTAATTATCAAACTGCGAAAATGTGTTGCTGACGTTTCCAATAATTACCACAACTTTGTAGGAAGCTTTACTCCTAATAGCTATCAAATGGCTGTTCTAATCGTCTCGCCACTCCGGCGACTTATAATTACTTCCAAATGACTTTAATTACAGTTTTTAGCTAAATTTACTGAATGTTCACCTTGGGATTTCCACGAAAGGGTTTAAATGAAAATTCTTTATGAACTCGGCTTTTTTATGTCGTCTCTTTCCATGGGATAATATTTTAGCATATTTTATTATAAAAAAAATTGTTTAGGTGAAATTGTGGACCTTTTGTTTTTAATTGCAATGAAATCTCGTGCTTTTAGTAGGTAAAGGTGAAGTAAGATGACTTCTTGGAGGAGGTTGCATCTTTGTAGGTAGGTAACTATTGCTCGCCTAGTAGTGTTGTGAATTAATTATTAATCCACGCTAAAAATAATTATTACACACTAGGTATTTACAAATAGTGACAACATTAATTTGATACTGAAAATATAACACAATTTGTGAAATTCGTTGCAATTTTATACTCACTGTTATAATGTTATACAATGTTGACACACAATGTTATATAATGCATTGATTTTCATCACATGCAAAAGACAAAATCCATCCTGTTCCCACTTATTAAGCACGTTTCTTTTAACAAATAATTAGGGTTGAGAACATTAAAATCACCATACTTTGTATCATTCGACAAGACCCTTTTTTCACTCATTGCGGTGCTTAGATCGAGCTTCTGACATACTAGAGTATGTGCGGCTTGAAAATAGAAGATAACTAGTTTTGTAGATTGTTGTCAGAAAGATATCGGAGCTAAATGGATACGATATCGGTTAAGAAGATGCTATTTAATGCAACCCAAGCATGTGCACGTCAAATTTATACTGCGAGTACGGTATAGGTATAGCAGCTATAGACCGAAATCGAATCTTTTGGTCGCCTGGTTCTATGCAAATTGGAGAGCTATTTTGGCCGAAGGATGTTGCTGGTCGTTGAAGAACGCTGCTCGTAGCTTACGGCTGTTTGTCATGTATCCCGGTCCCAGGAATAACGGAACGTCGCTTCTGTACATCCCACTTGGATTCGGTTTTGCTGTATGACCATTATACAAATAGTTGGACATATATCCGGAATGTACATAAACCCAGATGTGACTTTGCCCTCGGTAATATGGGGCATTTTAATCGCGGAGCTTTCAACGGATACAAAATTCTAGTGGATTTTTCTCCGTAGATGTGTTGAATGAAGGATTTTGTGTGCCGTTGCCGCACCATGCACTGACTCCCTTCCAGGCTGTTGGGCTGGAGTTAATATTTACTGAAACACTTGTTTTTGTTTGCTGCTCTATGTGAGTTCAGGTGAACAAGGATATGCAAGACTCTATGTCGAACAAGTTCGGGGTAACCATTGCGGGGTTGATTATCGCAGGAGGTCCTCTGACCGGCGCTTTTTTTTAACCCGGCCAGAAAGCTTGGGTCTGCCTTATGGACCGGCATTTGGACGTTACACTGGGTATATTGGGTTGGACCTCTGACAGGTGTTTTCTACAAAATAGCTTTTCTATACAGTTGATCTCGTTCGTAAAACATCATTTATTGTCATTAGACCAGAGAATATAATTGTAAATTACTTTTAAGTAAACATTGTGATACTTGTTGTATAAGATTGTAAATCTATAATATAGGATAATTTATTGATTATATAATTTAATATAAATAATAAAAATAAATAAAAAAATAATGCTGGAAATTTTTCATACATACACCCATCTATCCAAAACTAAGCAGAGCTTGAATTATGGGAACTACAAAACTGATTTACTACTTAAATTTTTTTTTTGTAAATACATTCTTATAATCATAGAAATTATAATAATGATTATGTTATGTACTCATAAGTTAATTTATTCATTAGCAATAACACATTGTACATATTACCAACCTGTATTGTTTTCTTTTTAATTGATTATTTTTTTTACCTAAATAACAAACCTTCAATCTATAGAGCGAAGTCTAAACTTACCTAGATGTTCTTGTAAAATACCTATAATTCCGCTTGAGTATAGGGCAATTACACAACTGAGCACTTTGGCTAGATTGGTGGTAAATTGAGGTGCTAATTAGGCTAGATAATTATATGCCCATCGGGACCTTTTAAAATTTGGACATAAGGTACCTTATGTTAACCAAGCTTCTGAGTTACCAATAATAAATCGAATAGCAGTCAGATCGACTGTTTTGATAGCAGTTGTTGCGAGCGAATCCACCTACCGAAATTACTTACAAACCGAGACGCAGGATAAAATGAAGCTTTCATTTCTCATAATAAAACCGAGATATTTTTCAAGAATGTCATTGGTTTTCCATTCAGAATAAATCTTAAGCTGAGTCGAGCTCCTAGATCATAAAGTTGAAAATGTTGAATAGGGGTAGAGGGTAAAATCGAGTCAGGAACAAAGGTAGCACTCACGGGGGACATGTTGGCACGCCTGGATGGTCCCGAACTCTATTCACTACGGATTCATGCATAATTTTGAACGGAATGACACATTTTAATATTTTGAGTGCTAGGTAGGTACCAACCTGCAACTTACATATATTTGCTTAGGTATAATTTTAGAAATTATCTGGAGAATTTTCTTTTCCGTTGCTCTCGAAGTTTTTTAAAGGATAATCTGACATACCCATAACCCAGCATTCGAAAATTAGAAATTCTTACTAATTTCAATAAATAGTTCTACTTTGAAAATAAAAACATAGAATGTAGGTTCCTATGTTGTTGCAGAGTTTTAATGTTTGCTGCCATTTTCACATGGCTGACAAAACTTTTAAGTTTGGAAAAATCGGTGTCCTAGTATTTTTTATAATAAACTTATACACAATTCTATAGAATTGTGTTATTAATCATGCATATAATGTAAGTAAGTTTCTGTTTCCTTACAAGAGCGTGATATTTTTGAAAGTATAATTTTCGTGTTCATACAAAAAAAAAGTTCAACGTGTGGTAAAAATCTCAATTTAAAATTCAAATTTGTTATTTATTTCAACTTTAAGGTAATAATTTAATTTAAAGTACTTCTGTGGAGTTATGTTTCATGGGTGGCATAATTTTAGTTCCAATACGTTTTTTATAAATCGAGTAATGATGGGGTGGAAAATAATGAAATTGACCTTGAAGGTAATGAAGATGTTAGTAGGAATGTAATGAAATTATTAAGAAATTGCAGAATCTGACAATGAAATACAAATAATTGCTTCGAGTACATCGTATGTTCTAATAAATTATATAGGATACAGATACCTATTATCTCTATTTATATGAGTTATCTATCTATTGTAACATCTAAGATCCTAAATTTTTGGGTACATTTGTTACTAATAAGTTAATCTATAAACATTATAAAGCCTTTCCTAAACAGGAAGTTAATAGAAAAACATTTTTGTAGTTTACTAATTAATTAACAATTTATGAAAAAAAAAAATTCAAAACAAAATTTTAAATGAAATGTGAAAATTTTATAATTCTAAAGAAAATGAGGACTTACACTAAATGTGATCTAATTTTTCCTGAATTAACACAGCGCCTCATTGTGAACGCGCAGTGATAGACTGAAGCAGGAACTATGACTAACTATGAATGCAGTAAAGTTTATAACAATTATTTCGGACTCACTCACTGACCAGTCGTTTGAAAAAGGTGGGTAATGATATTTTAGGGTATGTTTTCCCAATTGCTTGCTACGAAGTTTGTACACAAAAATTTTCCGAAATGCTACATGAGCTAGATACTTACCTAGGAGGATATCCGTAATTAGATTTATTCATACCACATAATTGTTGCCTCTTAATTACGCCCGAGATCTAACCATTATTTTAATCTTGTTCGTGTTTTTTCGACCCTCTCTCCTTCTTTTCAGACTGAAGTGATACGAGGCTCGCTGAAATTGCATAGAACTGGTTTTTCAACAGGTAGACTAATATTGTTCATGGTTTTAATGGAATTATGTTTGCGGTATGTAAAGCCCAGTGAATTTCGTAAACAAGTTCTATCCAGATTAACCACAGACAGCTTGTGATTATAACCGGTTAACTTCAAAATTCTATTAGTACCTACCTATCTATAAAATACCTTCCTACATACGTATTATAATATATGATTGATACCAGGTTTCATAAAGATTGAATAATCTGTTCGGCAGCTATCGTCGGACAAACAATAATACATACAAACGCCGGATTGTCCAAATTAACTCTGGGATCTTTACTCGCTAGTATGTAGCTATAGCAAGAAGCTACATACTTTTTGTATGTAGCTTCTCGCTATAGCTACATACTTATACTCAAGTATACCTCAGCGAAATGCTGAGTTACGGTTGAGTAACAAGAGAAACATCCGAATCCTCGATCAAAGTTTATTTGTTTTATAGCAGAAACACTAAACGGCTTCTGTCGGAAAATTAAACAAAGCCTTGTAGCTGTAAACTTTTCACAAAGTACAGCGAATAAACAGATCGTCGAACCACAATAAGGCGATGAATATTGAAGAGTTTCAGCTTCAATACTAATTTGAATTGATAATATTATATGAATGTATTGATGTTCGTTGCGAATAATCTGTAACGGATGCGCCGATTGGATTGAAATTTGGTATAGATATATTTCATGACGTATATAGATATAAGCAGATATATTTCCGTTCAGCAGGAATTATTCGACACCGATTTCATCCTCCTAGCGATATCATACCGATTGCAAAGAGGATGAAACCGGGGTCGAATAATACAGGCTTCTTCTAATCCGGATACTACCTACACGGACAAAGCTGTGGGCTAGTAAAATATAAAGAGTTGGATATACCGTTTTATAACCTAGCAGAGATACAATACCAGGGTTAGCATATTTGACTGGGTAATTAATTTTCTTCTATTTAATTTATGTAGTTAATCCTAGTTTTATAAATGTTAAACCTGGTAAACACATGTGCAGTTATTGTAACTTTCCATCTATATTTGTTATTGTATAAGTCGAACAAAATAAAATGTTTTTTTCTTTTTATTTACTCATTTTTTATTAGGATGGACAAGACAAGTTACACCTAACATACAAAAATAAGAACGATTGATTAAAATGTAATTGTGCTCTCGTAATAACAGGCATCACATCATACACAATTAATTTTACTAATTCATGATGAAATTAAGATAAATTTAATTCAATAAATAACATTGGAATCTAAACAAAACTAATACAATAGAGGTAAACTTACTTGCAGTTCGGCTCTACAATTTTTGTCCGTTTACTATCTCTTGCAATTTCCTATCGTGTTCCTAGCACTTTATTTTTGAGTCTTTGATGTTTGCTTTGGAGTCTTTTGGACAACTGAAGTCCCTTTTTTGTAAATATAGCTGTTGTGGGATTGTAATTAGTTATTAAGTTAAATTTTCGGCGGGTTTATTTGCCATACCAATTCATGATTGAATTCGTTTTTAACAGAATTATCTGATCTGTCAGATCAACACTAACCCACTTTTTGTCTGGTCATCGTCTACAGCTTATAGTAGTCTTCTGGACATACGCTAAAGAGTGCCATGACGAACAATCTTGTGACATCTCCATCCACCGCACTGTGTCGTCTGATTTGTGGTCGCCGTGCTTCCCCAACGCTCTGGTCTTCCCCTACGACGCCAATATTTTTGATGCTGCGCCAATCCAATCCGGTTAATCCTACCCCAGCTTCATTTTCTTCTAATATTTTATATGTATACGCAAAGACCTATTATATACTTACTACTTGACAGAAGTTTATGGAATCGATTCCCGCCGTGGGACAAATAAAATGTATCAAAACAATCGTATGGGGTCCAGGTAGTTTTATATGAAAGTTTTTACAAAAAAAAATTATACAAGTTGGTAGTATATCGGTCATGTAGTTCCTATAACACACGCTCTGCTTACTTTGGGGCTAGATGATGCTGTGTAAAAATGTCCTGCATTATTTATTTCTAATATTTACGAATGAATTGTCTTTGACACAAGATGAAGTTGAGAGGATCGCTTAACAGTTATGCATTTCACGACAATACTCCCCGGTCGATGTTATTATAAACGGAGCGTGAAATCACGTTGTTGACTGCAGAGCTTGAAGCAAAAGGAATTTCTGAGTTTCTGATGAATGCTTAACGTTTCACTCTGATTGTTATTGAACCTTTTCCCTAACATTTCTTTATATTTAACGATAATTTCTTATCGTGCGAAATTCATTTTGATACGAAATCTTTGTAGTTATTGCAGTGGAATAAAGTTTTATGATGTTTGGTATGGTTAAATTAAATGCTGTGTTTTGTACAACTGAAAATTGTAAACTCCTAAGTGACCAAAAGCAGATAGAGACAAAGCGAATGTGTCTAAAATGCACGCTAAAAATAAAGCCGTCCAATGGACAGACAACATTTTTATTTAAAATTTGAATACAGCTGACGAAAACGGAATGTTGAATTTACAGTTCCATATATGCAGTAAAGCCGCGTATACATGGCCGGATTTTTAAAATCTTTTTTTTGATGATACAGCAGGCTCGGCGGGGATGGCCATGACGCATTTTATTTTGTGTGAACGTGTGAACGCTTCGAGTGACGTTGTGTGCTTTATCTATATGATACATGTATGCGACATAAATATTTCGAATGTGTCCTGTGTGAAAATTGATAGTCCAATTGCTTGGTTGTGACTGAAGTTTTATATTTTATACTTCATGATAACATGACATTGGGATGATAATATCTGCTTACATCTCGTTTTTTCACTTAATATTACAATGTATCTGATAAGTGTAATAAAAGTACATTATTATAGAAAGACCGGAACTGCGCTCATATAACTGGTATGATTTTTACACAATAAAACAGATGTACGAATTTCATGAACGTTTAGGTTATTAAACAACAAGTAATTTTTTGTGGAAATTTATGACTATGACGCATTTTCCATCGTCTATTACAGCGCCCCCTAATGATTTGTTGTGATAAAACCTAAGAACCATCCTGGAAGACACACAAATTGATTGCTAAAAACATTACAACCCAATAAGCCGTTTTGGAGATAAATTATAACAGACAAACAAACATATACTTATGGTAGACGCATGTACGTATTCCTGCCATCGGGTTTATGATATTTTTTTTTTTTTTATGAATAACCTTAGTCCCAAGCTAAGTAATATATAGTAACTCAGTTAGGTAGTTACTACGGACGGTGCTACGCCATTTCTGAAAGTTATTATGCAATGCACTACCCTCTACATGCACTTCACTTTAATCTCCTCTTAAAAGTAAGCACCTAATCCTTAATGAGAAATTACAGATTAGGTAGTTAAAGACTTAACGATCTGAAAATAGCGAAATGTATCTACTGCTCTACGACGTAGCGGAAATAGTTTATTATACTCGTAAGTAGATCAAAAAGTACGTTTTTTGCGTAAAATTTCGTGGTAGACACATCGACCAAAAAAACTTGCTTTCCTTAAGTGTTATGAGCAAGGGGCAAAACTTAGTAGCCGGAATTGACTAGTTAGAACTTTTTATTTACTGGTTCTTTCACTGTTGCTCACTATAGGCTCTTTTCAGGGCCACCATTCCACTATCTGGTCAGATCACTGACCTAACGTGACCAAATATGAACCAGTGACACAACGAAGAAGCCTAGTTATTATAATAAATATGAAAACTAATAATCACAGTCTGTTCCTTGTATGAGACAAGTTCGTCATAAGTAGAGTTTGTTCCAGATGCGACCCATTCATCAATATCTGACTGTCTCATGGTTTGACAATACTTGCTCCTGTTTTTATTGGAGGAAAATTAGTCTTACCTGCAATAATAACCGTGATAGAGACTCACCAGTTTCTTTTGTTTGACCAAGGTGGAAGAAAATACAACACTCACCAAAAGTAACCGACGACAGAAGCTTTACAAATCAAGGTCATGTTATTCACTGGATGCACAAGACAGCAAGCTTTGATCGCTTTGATCTTTATTTGAGTGTTGTGGCGACTGTAAGTACTACCTACTTACCTCTAGTTTTGAAACAAACAAATTACCTCCTATGGAAAACACATATGCTTTTTTCGTCCCAGATACAGACAGACAGTGAATAACACCGTTCGCCGAAGCTAAAGTTAACCGAGGCCTAACCACGTTTATAAATAACAGGGTCCAAGTTAGCCAGGGCTAGATGCTAGGTGCCTTGTTAACCGCACCAATAAAGTACCAGCCAGCAACTAGCAGCGCGTATAGCAATACAAAGGAGGTGAACACCTTGGTCAAAGCACTTGTCTAGGAGCCTGTGTTATTTATTAATGGGACTCTGTAAAAAACTTACTAACGGGTCGATTTACTCACTGATTAAAATTATATATCAAAGTTAAGTGCAAACGAGCTTAAATAGGGCTTCTTCACGGTTACCTAGAAAAGTTGGGTTAGTTATGCACCTATTGTTAATTTTGTAAAAGTGCTGTGTCTTGTAAATATGATCTTATCGTATCTAAAGATTATCTTAACTATTAATAATTATAATAATTTTAACTATAAAACACGCTCCTTGTCTTAAAATCCTGAGCTCCGAGTCGCTTGTATTAAAATTTATATCATAGCCTAAGTGAAATAAGTAGGTGTGCTATTGTGAGCTTGCGGTAAAACTTTTCGCTTGCACAAGCTATTGTCTAGTGGTGCCTTGTTTAGCGCACACGTATGAAACAGGTCACCGCCGAATGTCTACTTCCAGGAACTTAGCAGGTTCTGTGATTTGGCATAGATTGCGTCGCATAAGAGTAAGGTAAACCACATACCACCTGTTGGTATGTCTTTATGACGCTAGCAATAACAAAAGGGGTATCACTCGCGCGTTGCCGACCCTTAGACATAGTGGACAGTTTTAGTTGTATGTTATTTCACCGGCCACCATACCCTTCTAACTGGTACACAGTTGGCGGTAGATACTTCCCCAGACGAGCAGCTCTACTAATCTAATGCTATAGATATACATAAGGCTTCTCCAGAAAGTGCCACTACATATTTCTTGTGTCGTTTCCTTGCGCAGACTTTCTTCGACTGTTGCATTATTGCAGAAAGTCTGTGCATAGAAATGCCACTGGACTCATCGGTCCATCGAGTCAGGCAATCCTATATTGCGTCTTCGTGGTTGCCTCTCGATAACATTTTTCGTAGCGGTTGTCGGCTTTCTACGTGAAAGCGGGCTTTGTTTGAGCACCTTGTTAGGTCATTTCGGCTGCGATGTCATTATGCTAACTTTCGGCAGAGCGTCGGGAAAGTGCAATAACGAGAATTTGTGATGTGATTTTCATAATTATTTTGGGGTGATGTATAAATCTCTGTATACGATAATGCATACATATATATTGGTTAGGTACTGCTGTTGTTTGAGGAATATATTAATTGAAACTTAGACGTCTTGAAAAACGTCTTGTATATGTTAAAACGCCGGTGGACTAGAGTAAAGAGGTGCGCCATGTTATAGTAAAAGGTATGAGTTTGATGAGTGACCAGTTAAAAAAAACACCAATAATTCACAACATAAAAAATATGGCTGTTGTGAATTATTTGTGTTTTATAACTCATTCCGAGTTTTTTAGTGGTTTTTTTGCTTTGCTTTGTGATAATGACCAGTTTTATGCATGGTGGCCCTGAAAAGAACTTGAGAACGCTGGTTATGTAAGACTTCACAAACAACAAAAAAAAACATTACCTGTAGATTTTGTTTTATGATTTGTCTTACTCCAATCTGCATGATCTTCATTATCATCATCATTATCAACATCCTGTAGAAGTCCGTTGCTGAATATAGGCTTCCCTCAAAAAGTACCATGACGGAACGATATGTGGGCTTCCTCAATCCACCGACTTCCTGCAACCTTATCATGATGAACTTTAGCATAATCTTATAAAAAATATAATGAAGAAAGGGTACACATACAGTAACAGTTGGCATGGCTTACGACAAGTAAATCCTATCCACCGCCTCGGCTAAGATAAGGATAGGATAGAGGCGGGTAAACTAGAAATATTGTGGCGACGCGAGCTCCCGCAACGGGATTTGTGGTGAATTCGCGTCTAGTTAATAACCTTCTATGTTTCTTAAGTCTGAGGTTTGTTAAAGGTACTCTTAATGCAGAACAGCTTTACTACTTCCAACTAACCTTTACATGTTACCAAATTTAAAAAAGAATTGTCATTTTTTTAATTTTAGATGTAAGAAAGTTGATAGTCATACTATCACATAAGATCGATTCTTTGAGAAAAGTAGATGGCAAAACTTATCGACTTCGAACGATTAACTTGCTACATGGAAGTATTACTAATAAACCACCTCTATAGGAGCCATATGAACGTCTTTAACTCCAAGATCCCCAAGGAAACATCAAGTTTTACGACTATACCTAGTAGGTCCTTAAGGTGATATTGTTGACGTTTCGTTGACCTCCTCAAAGTCCTTCTGAGAAAGGACATGATAAAATGATGTCAAACTACGACGATTTCAATTCAAAAGTTCATTATGGCCATGTAAATTATGGCTATACCTATCATACTGTCAATTCATCAAATAATTAACCAGACATACCAATAAACATCATGTATATTTTTAAATCAATTAACGCAGTTATGTGCGAACTATAAACAAACTATAAGTAAAGTTTACAAAACAATAGTACTTAAATAACGGAATTTCATTTCGATGCAAGTATCCGGTGCTGAATGCTGCTAACCGGAACATTTAAATTGTTCAGTAATTTAACGAGTGGCCAAACTTTACCGTGTGCTGTGTGTAACTAACTGGAAATTCAAAACTATTTCTTTTATGATAAACTTTCCGCCTCTGTTAAATGATGTGCAAAATGCAGTTGAAAACATTTTGCATTGCGATAACCGCTTAAGTCCGGAGTAGGAAAAAAGCGAAATTAAGTTTTTATACATAAAATCATGCAGATATTACAACTTACTGAGACTTACTGAAAGTGGAATAACTTCAAGAAATTGAGGACTTTTTCATGTAGAGTTAGCACATAGGCCATTGAAGGATACTCGTAGCACACTCGTAGACTCCATTGATTGTACATATAAATAAATAAAATAAAAATAAAAAGCCTTTTATTTCTTGCAAAAAAAAACCTTAAAATAATAACATTTTTCATAAGTATCTATTGTGTTTAATATTGTATTTGTAGTTATATTTTATATATACATATAAAATACAATGTATATTTATTCTGCAAGAACCCCTTCACAGGTGAAGGCCTCCTCCAAAGATAGCCATTGGTCTCGGTCTTGAGCTAATTGATGCCAGTGTGGGCCAGCCGTCTTCTTTACATCGTCTTCCCAACGTGCGTGGGGTCTTCCTTGGCAGCGCTTGCCTTGTGGGCCCTTCCATGACGTCACCCTCTTGGTCCATCTCTGGTCTTGAAGTCGTGCGACATGGCCTGCCCACTTCCATTTCAATTTTTGCGCGTAGCAAAGAGCATTTGTTGCCTCTGTTATTTTGTTTATTTTTGTGTGTCGTATTTTTTGTATTTTCTTTATATTTAGCATACTGCGTTCTATTCCTCGTTGGCAGGTAATGATTTTGTTTTTTATTTTGTTGGTGAATCTCCATGTTTGGCAGGCGTAAGTCAAGCTTGGTAATAGGCATGACGTCATTACCTTGGTTTCAAATGTACCGGCATGTTGCTCTTAAATATGTCTTTTAAACTCCAGTATTTGTTCCAGGTATATTGTATCCTTCGTTCTATTTCCATATCATTGTTTATTCTGTCGAAACCAATTTGTTTGCCTAGGTTGATATATTTATTTGTATACTTCAGTGGTACGTCGCCTACTGTTATTATTCTTTTAGTGCCGTTTGTCATTGCCATTGTCTTAGCAAGGTTCATTTCTAAGCCCACCTGTTTGCTAGCCACGTGTAGTGATTCAATCATGAGTTGCAGTTGGGAGCTTGTTACAGACAGTAGCACCAGGTCGTCTGCAAATCTTAAGTGACTCAGCTGACTGCCTTTGATATCCGTATTTTTTCCAGTCTAGTTTATTAAACATTGTTTCCAATAGAGCTATAATTTTTTTAGGGGATAGGGGGTCGCCTTGTCTTACGCCTCGTTTGATGGGAAAACTAGGGCCAATTATTTCGAGTTTAACTCTGCTTATGCTATTATTATAGATACTTTTTATTACTTGTATATAATCATTCTCTACATCCTGAGCTTCTAGAGTTTCCCATATGCTTGCGTGTGATACTGTGTCAAAAGCTTTCTGGTAATCGATGAAGGCGATAAATAGAGGTCTCTGCTGTTCTCGGTATTTTTCAATAATTAACTCTAATGTATGTATATGGTCGATCGTAGAATACCCTTTTCTGAATCCCGCTTGCTCTACAGGTTGGTTTGCTTCCAGCGTTGTACTTATTCTCTGATTGATGATAGAAGAGAAGAGCTTGTACAGACTCGGTAGTAGGCTTATTGGTCTGTAATTGCCAATATCCTTCGGGTCGCCTTTCTTGTAGATAAGAATTATATTGGATTCTGACCATTGAGAAGGTGTAATAGCATTTTCCAAGATTAGGTTAAACAGATTTGCTAGAGGAAGGACTAGCATTGTGCTAGCTGTTTTTATAGCGTTAGTAATGTTGTCAGATCCTGGAATTTTTTATCATATTTCAATCTTTTCACAGCTTCAACAATTTCTTTTGCATCAATTGCTTTAATATTTTGCTTTGAGCAAAATATGATTTCTTCATTAACGTAACTGATTCTTGTGTTTGCGTTTGCACTGTATAAGCTCCTGTAAAATTCAGTTGCTATATCAATTATGTCGCTGCGATTGCATATAGTTTTTCCTGATCGGTTCAAACCTTCAATCCATGTTTTGTTTGTTCGTAACTCTTTGTAGGCTTTTTTGGTGCTTCCAGCTTGTTCAAGATGTTTTTCTATGGTGTTTGATCTACACTTTGCGTAGTCTTTTTTTATATATTTGCTTATTAGTTTATAAAGAGCGGACAGTTCGTTTTTCATGGAACGAGTTTTGTTCTTGGTTTTTTGTAGCTCTTGCCTTCTCTTTATAAGTGTTGTGGTACGCTCTTGTAATATTTTATGGGTATTTGTGTTGTTTTTTGCTATTTTTGCCTGATGTAAACTTTGTTTATTGTGGTAGGTTTGCACTGACATGTTTGTATCCCATGCGATCAGGTCGGTAAGGTGGGTTTGTAGACACTCTTTGTAATGGAGAATTTCCTTGTCACTTTTCAGTGAGCTGACTTTTCCGCTCGTGTACCTGGCTCTGCTTTTTTTGGGTTTTGCCATCATAATCGTCGCTCTAATCGGTCTATGGTCAGAAGGGTAATTTATGTTTAGTACTTCTATATTTTGAAACATTTCTGGTCGGTTTGACAGCACAAAATCTATTTCATTTTTATATTGCTTGTTGGGTGAAAGCCAGGTCCATCGCTGATTCGGTCTCTTTTTAAAAAATGTGTTCAAAATTGCAAGATTATTTTCGAGAGCGTCTATGAGTCTTTGCCCTCTTTCATTTCGCATTCCATAACCGTTTTGTTTTGTCCAACAAGCAATGTTGGGTGAAAGCCAGGTCCATCGCTGATTCGGTCTCTTTTTAAAAAATGTGTTCAAAATTGCAAGATTATTTTCGAGAGCGTCTATGAGTCTTTGCCCTCTTTCATTTCGCATTCCATAACCGTTTTGTTTTGTTATTAAGTACTCGTCTTGTTTAGGTTGCCCTATCTTTGCGTTAAAGTCTCCCATCAAAATGTAATCTTTGTATGCTCCTTCAATAGCTTTATTAAAGGTTAAGTAGAAGTCTTTGATCTCTTCTTCTTTTGCTGCTTCTGTAGGTGCATATACCTGTATAATAGTTAAGTTCAGTCCTTGTAGGTTTAAGTTTAGTGATGCGCCTCGATCCGTGATACCATTGAAGCTTTCTACATTTTGTTTTTGACATTTGTTTATCAAGAATCCGACGCCATATTGTCCTTGTGTCTGTCCTACATAACAGAGTATAAAGTCGTCGTATTCTTCTATTTTGTTGCCAGACCGTCGCATTTCTGATATGCCGATTATGTCGTATTTTATTTCTTTTAGAGCTTCGCTTAGTTCAATTAGTCGTTCATATGATGAACGACTAGAGCTTGGAATTTATAACGTTTATGCAGACGTTCATACACCTATTTGTCTCGTAAGAATCACAAATAAATAATGATGATAAATCTTCAGAATTATGATAAATCTTAATAATTCACTATTAGGTGTATAGTGAGTAACAGGAAGCAGACGGTCTGGCGGCGGAAGTGATGCCGGCGAGCGGGAGCGAGATAACATCCGTTTCAGGTTTACGTAGGAACCTGTCGCTGCAACCAGTAACGCCTGCAGTAAGTAATCCCTGTGCAGGTAAGTAATTAGATTATTTGGCAGTCCCTAAGACCAAGTAATTATACTTACCTAGTTAAATGTTGAAAGTTTGATTTCTGAGAGCAAACGAAATTGTCACTTCGTTTTCGAAACACTTACGGTCTATAGGTACACTCTGGCTCCTAGTTGTTTCTTGTTATAATTATCACCGGATGTAATACATTTATATTTTCTGAGCTGTATTGTATTTTCCTTCGTTATGCTGATTTAAATTGCTAATTTTGTTGTCATAAAACGTTCGTTGTTCCTATTCGGCTAGATACTGATTTACTCCGTAGTTGCTTATATTTTTATAGCTTTAGTCATTTGATTAAAGTCGATTAGTTGTCAATAAACTGTCGTTAAATTCTATGGTGAAATAACGAATACCCATTTTTCAGAATATCGACCTACAACCATCCTACATTATTATTTTTACGTAATTAGTTGGTTATTGGATTGACTTGCCACCGATTACGCAAAGTCATCACTTTTCATCGGATCATGCAACATTTCGAGTCCAAAAAATATCTGAAAATAAATGTTCAATAAACTGCAAATTAGTGACAGTGTCAATAAACGCCGTTTTCCATGACGAACTCGTTACAATGCGATACCTAGTAAATAGAGCCTATGAATAATTCAAGCGATCAAAACAATAGGTTCAACACGAACTTGCGAAACAACACGGCTCACACATTACTAATGGAGTTATGATGTACATATATGTACGATACTTGAATACCTGTTTGTCTGTTAACATTTTATACCTTTTTGGTTACATACAAATAAATCAGGTACTTGGTAAAGTACCTGGTGTTTCCCTGCCGAAGTTTCACTGCCAATATTAAAAAATTACAAAAAAAAAATGATTATAAGTAGTTTATCAGTCATGTAGTTCCCATAATATAAGCTCTGCTTTGTTTGGGGCTGGATGATGTTGAGTGAAAAATATTTATTTATTTATATAAAAAACTGTTTCTGTTATTTGTGCAATTTTCTGCCTAAAAATGGTTATTTTTACCAAGCACAGTTCTTTGTCCCATGTCTCATCAACTGGGTCCGAGCTTAATAAGAATTTAATAATGGATGCGAGGAGACAACAGGCAATGCTTATTACGTGTGGGATAAGGTCATCCACAGGATTGGTCGCGACCATTTCGTAAAATAAAGAACATTTTAAATTAAGGTCTAGCAAACGTAGGTTTTTGAGCTTATTGACATCATGTCGAAGGGCTAAAAACTCCGACACAAAGCGAAATTTGCTTAGTATCTACTTGCTGCACATAGGTTAAAATTATAAGTTTTGTACTATTATTAGTGCGGAATGTGCAAGGTTTTTGCATAATCTAACTTACATAATTGGTTGGTACGAGTGATTAGGTAGTTGCCGTAATGACCGAAACGCAGGTGTCGCCTAATTGTAGTGCAAATGAGGACACGAATTCGCATCCAACATAAGAACGGACTTCACCGTTGTTTAATTATTTCCCTTTAGTATGACTGAGCCTAAAATTTAGAATGTTCAATATTTTATAGGTATTTTTATTGGAGGGCTTGGGAGGAGGTTCAAGAACGATTGTCGTAACAGCAGTGGACTTCTTCAGCTGATGATGAAGATGGTGTTTGCCCTCGATAAAGCAGACCTAATTCTACGTTATACATATCCTGAAAAAAAAATATCACTACGTTTACATCTTACTTACCTAGATCTCTCGGAAACGTACTGCAACTACAGTACAATATATTATGGAAATTTGCCGATTTCCATAATAAATTGTACTAATGAAGTAATCAACTGATACAAACTCTGATGATATGTATTCTGCAAACATTTATTTAATTTGAACTATTCGCAAGTGTGCCAAGCTTCGGTGCTCGGCACACCCAAGTAACGGTATAGAGAAAGAAATATACATGTACTCGTGTCTGATGAAATTACAGATGCATTCTTCTCTCAGCCAAGTTTCGGCGCTTTTTAGCCTAACTTTCATTCAAGTGACATTAGGAAAGCTAAGCCTCTGAGGAAAATATTTCAAATTGGAAAAGAAAACCCGATGGCCGTGTTGGCCTAGTGGGTGATACCCCGACTTCTGATCTGGAGGTCGTGGGTTCGAACCCGGTCGTGCACCAATGGATTTTTCCACTCTTAAAATTTATGTGCGCATGAACACGTGCTCAAAACTGTGAAGGAAAACATCGTGAGGAAACCGGCATGCCCTAGAACCAAAAATTCCAATAGCTATGTTCCAATAAAGGCGATGGGCTTGCAACCTGTCACGTGGAATGCTTACTACTTGCAAAACGCGGGCATGTACCAAATGTAATGTTTAGACATGCCTCTGACTACCCCCTACTTGGTATCCTCAAAGATCTACTCACTGAGTATATATCTGAGGATGTCCACCATGGGGATGACAGTCGTGAGCGTGTTTTTTTTGTTTGTTTTGTAAAAGAAAACGATAACTGTCTTTTTATTCCAATAAAAAAACACGGATTACCATTCAACCTCAGAACATCGAGTAAATGTACCTGAAACTCATCGCGTAATTATCGACTGACCACGAAATTGTGTTACTCACAACTTTCAGAAGCGTTCATTGAGCTGGAATGTTTTTCAGAATTTTCGGTTTCATGCTATTACGTTTTATGTACTGGGACAGCCTATAATATAATATATATAGGTACCTACGTTGTTAATAATATATTGCCGCCTTCTAGTGACTTTTGGCTATAAAACCTTAATAAAACCATCTTTGAAGTCATACAAAACGATTGCAAAAAACGCCGTTATATAACACCCGTAGTTTGTACTACGCAGGTTCATCGGGTTGCAGGTAAAAAATATTTTCTAAGTGTGAATGCATTGTTGAAATTAGAAAAAAAGGTTTACTACTTATTCCTGTTTATAATATGAAAAAATAATGCAACGGTCTAAATCATTCTGGGTTTGACATAGGTGCAATTTGTTCATCCGCTATAAGTAGGTGGACACAGTCCAGTTAGCTAATTATGGAATCTTTCGGAGGACAGACGGCACCCCAGGGTGTAAAGATTAGCTGATTCAGTTTATGCGTAGGACAATTTATGAGAGGGAGGGAATTTCGCATTTCTCGGTATAAGCACCCATTTGTTGAGGCAGTTGTAAGCAACGAGTTGACTGTTAACTATTTGGGACTACATTAATTGGGATGATTGATCAGCTAGTTATCAATAAATGATAGTCAGTTAAATAAATAATAAATACCCAACAGTCACATACCTACCTAGTCCTGACACTTGGATTCCCTGTGTCGTGGGTATCAGGAACTATCATTGTACCACAATACCTGAACCCGAAACAAAATTTCTGAAGATCATAAATGTGCCCCGCAGCGGCAAATGAACCCGCATTTCGTCTCAGCCTTAGTGGCGCGGAGGGCGAGTAGGCAGGCAATTGGATCTTCAATCTTTATGAATATGTATACAAAGAATAATTAATGAAACTACTCCTAAAAATAAATTAAAGTGTTATGTAATCCTTATTTTGGAATAAAAGAAAAGTGAAGATATTTCTATTGTATTTTATTTGAGATCAACATAGAATCTTTTTTATTTCGTATTTGCTGTATTTTAGAATTCTAAAACACTGCAAATACGTTGTTTTGTAAAAAGGGTTATTTTCGTTGGCTCCTTTAGAGTATGTACCTGAGTCTGTCACTTTTCGGAAGTACTTGTCACATAATACCCCTAAATGACACCTGATATGTTGGTAAAGAACGTTCTGTAATATTTTATATTTAGAGTTTCACTCAGGCCCAGGTCCTATCATTGGCGCAGGGTTACTAAATATCTGCTCCGCTGGGATGTATAGGACAGGAAATTGAACCTGCAAAGCCACGCACATGACAGCTCACAGAAAATTAGATTATGTTATATTTACATGTACAAGAAGGTTTCAAGGTACGAGGTGTCCAAAAAGGGTATCGGGTATTTGTAAGTTCAATAAAACAAAAGTTATTTGTATGCAATAAAAAAGTTTATTGTTTATTATTAGCATATGAATTGGAGAATTATTTGGAACAGATGATGTTATCCAAATGATGACCGTTACGTTGCTGGCACTCTTCTCAACGGGAACGAAGATTGGCGATAACACGTTGACACATAGCTATCGATATTGCTGCCATTTCTGACCTGATGTTTTGCTTCAACTGGGTTAGATTCGTCGGATTATTTTGATAAAACTTGTACAATAAGATTAGAAGGTATCTGAGGTGAGTTTTCTTCAAAACTTTCCAGGTCTGATAAAAAAAAAGTTTTGATTGTCACACAATGTTTTTGAAGCGACTTGTGGCAGAGTCCACTATAATTAAATCAACATCGTTCTGTGAATTCTTAATTTTGGTAGAGTATAGTAGTAAGTTCATGGACGGTAAGACGTTATGCGGTCTAAATGTTAATCAGGGTAAGATTAAACTATATCTAGAATTGCTAATCGTCTGAGTGCTCAAAGCAGTGCCCCTTTGCCGCAAATCCAAGACATCTTCTAAATTAGCTTTGACGCAGCTTCAGCTTAATTAATGGAGCAGGGGGATATTTACATCGCTGGTGATAATGGACAGATGATCAACCTAGACCTACACTCGCCACTTGATTTTCAAGTTATTTTCATGACCAATCAGAAAGTATTTTTTAAATAACTGAAGTGGCATTCAAGCATACGGATCCATTTATTGGAAAGCAGTTACTGTAACTTATAGACGCTTGCAACACCAGAGGTATCACTCGAGCGTTGCCGACCCTGAGCCATAGGTAACGGTTGAGGTCTCACATGTGTCTATAATCTCCACAGCAAATATACCCTTAAAACCGGAACACAGCGAGCATTATTGCTTGGCGGCAGAAATAGGCAAAATATGGAAATAGAAACTACCTTTTTTTACACTATTAATAAATAAAATAATATAATAATAAAATAAATATTTTTTTTGAGTTAAACAAATTTATTAAATACTCATAAAGAACATGGTTCACTTATAATGAGCTTAAGCTACAAATATAACTAATGGATTACTAGTTATTTAAGTATAAGTATTACAGAGATCTGGCGGTTACTTAAAAAAAATTTTTTTAGTTTATTTTTAAATATAGGAATTGATTCACAAGTCTTTAGACATTTAGGTAGGTTATTGAAGAATTGTGCACCCTCGTACATAATAATATTCATTTTTCCATAATTTGTTCTATGTTTATTAGGCTTTAATTTATTGGTGTTTTTAAGGTGATGTCGGTAGGTCCTCTTTGTAAATGTTATTTGTGATTGTATTTTACTTGATAATATCTTTTTGACTAGAATGCATGTTGTAAAAAGTGTAAAGTTATATATACTTATATACTTTTTTTATGTACATATTATATATACATAGAAAACACCCAGACCCGAGAGAAATATTTGCAGACCATATAAACCATATAAATTAGTTCCGCGGCGGGAATCGAACCCGCAACCTTCTGCGTCCCAGGCGAGCTTTCGCCCACTGCGCCACAGTCTATGTTATAAACACACTAAGCTAACACTTCCCTGAATAATTCAATGATTACGTATTATGATAATGAGACGAACATGAAGTACTTTAAATACTAGCCGAGGGAACAATCTTAAGACGGTTGTTTGAATATTTGGTATTAATACTCGTTGGCAAACAGACATAGGTAAGGATAGTAAACGTTTACCGACGTCTATTTACATTGTAACTGGAACACAGCAATGCGAACATTACTGCTTGGCAGCAGAAACTGATACGTTAGTAGTAATTTCTTGGATGAATTATTTACAAAGAAGCTCCACTACTACTTACTACTTGACTAGAAGAAAAACTTTGCTGGCGAATACAATATCCCCCAAAATTGCTCCCATACATTATTTACCTAAAGACGTGCAAAATGAACAGCGGCATACAGCTACCCTATTTTATCTGACACTGATAACTTGCTCTTTTATTACGAAGGCGCGCAAAGGCTGCGTTTATACATGAATCAGGTCTCAGCGTGTCAGCTGGTGCTACTCATAGTATATAGTATAAACTTACATACGATATCAAAGTCATTGCATTTACTAACTATCAGTCATATGTTGGCAAAACGGCCAACATATGACTGGCGCATACACCAACTTTGTGATTTCGTGGCGGCAATGATAATATTAGTTGTAACGTACCTAGTTTATATACTATTGATAAATTCTTTTCTGGTCAACTTTCTTGAATTCACCACAGATATCATACTCATTACTGTCGCCAGGTGCTTACCGATGTAAATTCCTGAATTAGGATGACAGCTAGCTGCTTTCCATATAAATGCGTTCAAAGGGTTGATGTTAATGGAGGTGCAGACATTATCTATTACCGAACAAAAGGAACAATTCGCTCCAACTCTTTGTATTTACTCACAAAGCGTTGAGATTAGAATCCTGTGTCACCTGAAATAATCTCGGGGTGTTCGTTAAACCGAGCTCAGTTTCGCGAAATGCTTATAGGCATTTCAGATTTTCTTGTCTTGTAGTGGACAGAAGTTGTTGTAACAAGTGCTCACTTCAAGTTCTCAATAACGACGATCTACGGCGATGGTACCAGCCCTTTCTACTAAAATAAGCTTGGGAATATACTTACTTATAATTTTGACGAATCACGAACCGAACGATGGGTGTTCCCCGCCCGATGTACCGTGACATTTTGGCGGTAGTCTATAGACGGAGTAGCCTAAGATCGTTCGTCATGGCACTCTTTAGACTAGGCATATGTCCAATCAGGTTTTTTTTGAGACATAAACTATTTCAGTTTTCTATAGAAATAATAAACTCTATTTCACTTCCACTATTAATAAACAGATAAGTTTTCCGACAGTAAATTACAGCACATGGCACTGCAAATGAAATGAAACACGTTTCGCAAAGCATCGCGGAGGAAGTTGTCGGCGGAAGTAGTTTAGGGGCGCGGAAGCGAGTGCGGCGCTAAGATGGCGCTGTTTCCGGTACCACTCTGATGTTTGCCTTCTCTATTTGCTTTGTTCAATAAGCTTGCAGTTCTCTGTGTACAAACATAGAATACCATTATCCTCACAGAGGTAGGTATCTTACTAAATGTAGATAGCGCTTTACGAAAACATTAAACGTGGAAACGTGCGGCCAAGCTAATCAGTTGGCCTATAACTCTTTAACTTTTTTGTTATCATCAATATAGCAACTAGGACCAAAAATATATTATGATACTTCAAATAAAAACTTATGCTTTGCAGTGAGATGTTGTCTTACGATATCTACTACAGGCAACATATTCACTGTTTTTTTTAGGTATATTTAACAAGCATATTTACCATGAATGTTAGCTTCAGTTTAAAACAAGCGTAACATTACAAAAAATAATTAAAGATTATAGGGTAATAAAAAATGCAATAGCTAGAACCATAGCTAGAAAAATGCAAAAGGTTTATTTCAGTTTTCCTAATAATTGGACCTACGAGTGCTACGAGTGTATTGGGCTGCTACGACGCGACACCGGGGAAATATCTTAGATCGGCACGTGCATTCGCTCATCTTTGGTTGCATTTTTACCTGCGACGATGACCTCGTATATTATGCGTTTGTTGTCTTGACAAAGTATGTTGTTTGTTCCAAAATGTTGGGGCGAAAATGGGCCTATCTACTATTAACTGAATACTAACTATGCACTTGCGGGCTGTGCCAAATGTAATATTTGGACGTGCCTCTGACTACTCACTCACTCAGTATGTAAGCTTTGGAAAAATAATAAAAAGGTAAACGCGATAAAGACCCGCAACAACTTATAATTAAAGTATCGCTTCTGTCTCATTCGGTACTGCTGATCTTGGCATCAAGCAGATATTGGGTAACATATTTTGGACGGGAATACGTTGAGCCATCACTGAACCCACCCGCAAAATAATCGCATCCAACTGATGTGTTTTAACACGTAGTTCAGAACGTAATCATTAATTACACCTCGACACTTCATGAGTTATAATTTCTCTTAGCTTGTCCTAAAATAGCCTCTCACATAAACCACAAAATTTTGCTTTGCTAGCTTATTTATACCGTGTGTTACATTTTCAAACAATAACTTTTGTGTAATTAGCTTGTGCAATTCTCGCTGGACTCTTGCTCCTAAGCTTTAAAAGGTATGCGGACAGTCAGCGACCAGCAAAATGTAGTGTGAAAATCGTATTTGAGATAATGCCAGAATACGGACGCTCGCGTTGGTGGAGTGATGTACTACGAAAGTAAAGGATGAAAGAAATCCCTGGTCTGGTTTAACCACTCTACATTTTCAGGCATTTAGTCTGAGCTTTTCTTGTCGATCTATAAATTGCCGACGTGAATAGGACATATTAATAATAATAAAAATTTATTTCAGGCAATTATTATAATACTAATACTATTTGTTAACACGTAAAGTCTGCGACGTGTTACGCAATTTCGCTGTGTCCAGTAGTCGCCCGCGAAAACGACGAAACAACACATTTTTCGGCCAAAATTCCTCACTCATGAAGGTCGAAAGATGGGAAGTCGGGACACGGCACACAAAAGATTTAAAACTGTTGTGGCGTGCTCAAACTGTTCGACTCTTATTTGGACTTTATAACTTAACGTGCAACTTATAGCATCAAGTGCTTAAAGGTTGGAAATTTTGGTATATATACCTAGCTAGAGCTGGCTCAGGTAATGTTCATCTTGAACGTAATTAATAATTTAGTAGAAATTACCGTTTGGCTACATGTGAAAAAATTCAAAACGTTATCACAAAAAGAAATGGTACCGTGAGAATATCTGTCCTTTTTCAACTACAGACAATAAATAATTATAGAGAATTAGACATTCTTATTATTTAATAAGAAATTCGACAGTGTTTCGACATAGATAGAATTTTCGACAGTGTATAGTTTTGGAGTAGTCTCTCGTCGAAAATTCGCATTTAGGATCTCTGCATGTCGACATTCCGGTGAGAAAGCCATGTTACGTCGTTGCCTACCTGGCCTGGATACCATACATACAGCTAGTGCGAGAGTATTTATCATTACTAAAACACCAGAAATATTAACTGAGTCTTAGCCAGGTAGAGTGCTAGATGAACCAGAAATTAAAAAGCACAGGTTCTATTTTGTCACATAAACTAGGTAATTTTAACATTGATTGCGCCAGCTTTATAATAATATATTAATACCTTGGCATATAAAGCTGATAAGAACTTTATTTCATTCACTGATGTGATTTAGCAAATTTTTTATAAGATGTTTAATTATGTTGATATAGGCAGGCACATATGTAGGTATTATTTACAATGAACCAAATTATTATGTTTTTTTTATACATGATTACCAGATATTAATTTCGCGAAGATCATAATAAAATTGATGGTGAAAATATAGCTCACACAAGTTATCTGATAAGTACTACCTTATGTAGTAGGCAAGTAATAAATAAACAGTTCGTAAAGCATAAATTGATAAAAAAATACGATACCACTTTATGACTTGCGAGCTGCTGGTTACTACCCGCGGCCTCGTTTGCTCTAAATTGACTTTGTCTTCCTGAGGGATCCTCTGACGGGTAAAAGTTCTCTTTTTTATCGCTTTTAAAAGTCAGAATGTTGTACCTGTCTTCATGAGTTCAGGATCAGAAACATACGTTAGTAATTTTGAATTATTTTTGACAAGATTGATATCGTGATAGTTCGTCATATAAAATATTATTTTAAGTTGCCACATAAGTCATTGACAACGTAATGTTGTTAGAGATAGAGAGGAACGCAGTGCATTTGCTTACCTATCTATGTTATCGCGTTATTCAATAATAATTGTTCGTTGCAAAACGTACAATTTTCACCTCTATTAATACTACTTTTGAAATGGTAATGGTTATGAAGATAATTTTTACTAAAAACGGGATATTTACCATCATTTGTGAGTTTGGATGTTTCCCGATATTTCGGCACTTTTGCATGTAGCGAAATATCGGGAAACTCATTCATGGTAAATATGCCGTTTTTAGTAAAAAATACCCTTTGTTGCCTTTGTTTTTATGAAGAAAACCTTAGGTCAAAGGTAGTTAAACTTTCTATATCTGGTGTAGTAAGAGTACTTATGCTTGGGTAAACAAACTCATTTATATAAGTAGATCCCCTTGTAAAACCAATTTAAGTTCTTATCAACAAATCATTTTATGACTTTAACAGGCCCAGAATAGACAGTCAAAAAGGCTATTTGGATTTTATTTTACTTTTAATAGAGTTGAAAAACTAATATGAATGTATTTAAACTCGGTCGCGAAATAGGTTATCGACTGTCGCTTTTTCACCGACCGTATAATAAACTATCTGTCACCTACAATGCACTTTCATAATTTGTTTGCAGCGATATTATTTCACACATTGCTTTATTTTTGTATGAGTGAAGAGGAGCTTTAAATGTGGACGAGGATGGTACGTGTAAGTTATTGTATTTATGTTTTTTTTTATTCGTCAAATCTTCACCTTATTTTATCCCAAAATTATAGAAATCTGCAGATTGTACCTACTAACCGTCTTCGCTAGAATCGAAAATCAAGCCTAGACCTCTTCACTTCCAACTAAATGATGTCCAGTGTATAAAGACACGTGTCATTTAAAACGGCTTTGATAATGACGGATTTAATGGCAAATATAATCACGTGTTTCGTTTTGTTCACATTATTATTCAAGCTACTTAATTATGATAAAAAAATATATAATAGTCTGTTGATAAGATATGCAGCTTTACTTTATTTTAGACAGCCAGACTATTTCACACCTATATTTTCCTCGTTTATAATTGTTACTAGCTACTACCCACGGTTTCACCAGCGTGGTACCCTGATAATAAATAGCTCTTACCATTAAGGCAGCGTTTGTAAAAAACGTATTCACTCGACCGATTTTTCATCCGTCGACTAACGTTGCAAAATTGCTCTCCACGATAAGCCCTTTTATTTTAACGGAATAATAAACATTATTGTATGTCCACCCCCGAAACTTTTATAATATTTTGTTTAATTAGCTATTTGTTTACAATAAAGTATTTTCATTAATTTATTTGATCATTCATTCACTAGTCTGAACACGTCTGCTAAACATTGGTCTCTCGCTTACAGTGCCATAAAAAGGATAATTTTGATGGATCGCGTTTTCAGGTCTAGAGCCTTGTCCAGAAGGAACTTTACCCCAGCTGTGACAACATAACCATGCCCCAACGAACCTGCCGCCAGTACGAATTCAAGAGTTTGCGCTATATTTTTGACTTTGTCCGATGCGAATGCCTCGAGCAGAAATATTGGGACGAAGCCGCAAAGAAATGTGTGGGTTTGGAAGAATGCTCCGACCAATCTAAGGTGTTGGATTGGTGAATAATGATACTTATCCAATGTAACCTATGATCCAATAAATTAAAAGTTTTATAAATCGTTGTAAACATAATTAAACACGTGCAGGGTGCAGTATATCCTATTTGTAATATACTTAATATTCAATATTAATGATTTTAAAACGGTGAAGGAAAACATCGTGAGGAAACTGGCATGCCCTAGAACCAAAAATTCGAAGGCATGTGCCAACAGTTAGTGTTCCAATAAGCGGCGATGGGCTTGCAACCTGTCACGTGGAATGCTTACTACTTGCAAAACGCGGGCTTGTACCAAATGTAATGTTTGGACGTGTCTCTGACTTCCCCCTACTTGGTATCCTCAAAGATATACTCACTGAGTATGTATCTGAGGATGTCCACCATGGGGAAAAACAGTCGTGAGCGTGTTTGTTTGTCTGTTATATGAATTTTTCTAAAGTAAACTTACATGAGTCTGACCTTTTTAGGCGATTTCCCGTGTGTGAATAAAGACTTTAACTATAATTTTAGGTTTGTAAATGATTTTCACAATTAACAAAATAAAAAACATATGTCACTAAATCTGATGTTAATAACTTCTCTTATTCCGTGTTAAAACAATGTCTTGACCCTAAGACCCTTCTTTGACTCGCGATATCGCAGAGCGACATTATATTATTCCTAGGCTATCTTTGACCTCTATTTAACATTGTCATTACCTACGTAAGAAGATTAGAAGCCCTGTATTTATAAATACTCGGACCACCAGTGGCTGCTAAGTTACACATTGCACGCTATAGGAACGTAGAGTAAGTTGTGTTATTTTATTCTTGAAAGATTCAGACTTTAATTGAAATGGTGATTAGGTATTATTTTTTCATTTACAGGTCTGTGAGGATGGAGCTCAAATTAATACTTGTGACGCTCGCTATCACGCTCAGCCTACCTTGTTATGCAGAGGAAACGGACCCACAAAAAGATGAATGTAAACAAATTACCTCGTGCTCATCCTGCATATTAAAAAGTTACTGTGTTTGGTGTGTAACAAAGAGCAAGTGCACAAAACAGGAATGCGGAAATGACAATATCATTTATCCGGACAATGTAGCGGCCATAATGGCTGGGTCAAGCTTCTGTCCCAGGGTTGTCGAACCAGATGTTTGGACAATCAAAAGCGGAGCGAGAGAGAGCGTCATTGCGAAAATTACGCAAATACATTTGTATATGGCGTTCACCCCTTGGAAGTGTAGAATAGCCGTAGGCGGCAAGGAGAGCGTTGTAAACGCGATTCTGGTTGCCGACCATGTGATATGTGACACAGTATTATTTGAAAACAAATCGGACAGCCCAAACATTCAAGGAACAGTGACTATTCTATGGGATTATAGCAAAATGTTTGATGGTTCGGTGCCGATTCAGGTTTGTCGTTGTGATTTAGATTCAAAGTGCAAAGCATGTAAAAAAATTTATTAAGATTAAAGTAAGTATTATCCAGAAATGTATTTTCTATTTTACAACTTCCTTTACGAATGCAAACCTGCAGAACGAGAGCAATCTTCCAGAAATGTATCTCTTGTGAAAACAGTTTGATCAAAGTTAAAGTTTCATCTTTAAAGTTTGAGTTTGAGAGAAATATCGTTATGCTAGTTTTGCTCCAGTGACAAACAAGACGGCGCGTTTTCAGTTCATTGTAGGATATAGATGGGATTTCACAAAGAGTAATAAATAACAACATTTGAGTCCAAATTGCCCTAAATTATTGCTAAAGGGCGTTTCGAATTCGCAGCAGTTGTTTTATGAATATACGAGTACATTATTGTGTTTAGTAGTTTTATTTGCGAGCGTTGTGATCAGATCACGGTCCGGGTCGGATTAGGTTGTGAAACAGTCGTGAGCACAATACAGAGTTTTCTCCGGCGCAATGTGTGATGTCTTATATATCCTTTTATTGGAGTAACACACCTGTCTGATGCCTTGTGAGTCGGTTGTTAGCTTTGTTTAACAAAATGTTGCTACAAGGTGATATATGTTCTTCATACCAAAATGTTACTGAACACGCTACGTATGGATAATGCATCGGTCGGTTAAATTGGTGTAGCAGGCTGCAGGTAAGTTACCTGTATAATCTACGTATTAGCCGTAGTTTTATTAAATGCGCGATAGAGTCAAATGTCCACTATCAGAGAGAGTTAAAAAAAATGCGATGTACTGAATGGTGTACTGAGCACCGGCTAGTGCCTCCGATAGTATAGGTATATACAAGTTGGTACACAACGGTACGTTTTTGGCGTAGTGCGAACAGCAGAAATTACTAGGCACGTTGCTCTGAATTACTGTTTCCGAGCACCGGCGTTGTGTGTCGCTAGATCAGGTTGTTACTTCCAATTAACAACCGTCACCGGCAATTTTTCTTCCGAAGTGGGTGCTTCTTGCTGGAATAAAAAATACCTAAATGAGTTAAGCTGCACTCCACTGTATTGCAAGAGCTTCTTTCTCAGGCAGGTAGTTACGTTAAACCTCTTACTATGATGCTATCGTTTTAAAAACCACAGATTAAAAACATCACGTTGACCATTATAGATAAGTCTCACGTCTTCATCAGCTAGCAATATTAGTGGATGACAAAGGCATCATTTTGTGGTTCAATGGGCGAAAAAGATGCTTTAAAAGAGACAAGTCCACTATTTCTAGGTTACAGAAATAAATACTTTGTGTTTCTTTTAGAGTTGCAAACGAGGAATTGGCTGAATTGGAACGAGGTACCTATATATTCCGGCAAACATTTTGTTACTTCTTGATAGCAAACTATTACATAATATACACCAGAATATACAAAATAAATTTTTGAGATTGAAAAAAATCTTCAAAGGTCAGGAGAGAAAGGTTAAAGAGGGAGGTAGGTAAAACAACGGATTCTTTAAAAAACTTCCGCAAACTTATGAACTACATATGTTTGCAACAAACATACTCGTAAAAGGTTACTCAATTTCTAGGGCCAACAAAAGTTATATTCTATATTTTCTGCAGTGGTAAGTTATTGTGACCCCGGTTTCCAAATCACACCGAGAATAGCCAAATACGCGAAGAACTTTTAGTTAGAGAGCAAATAAAGGATAAGCCCGTAATATGGTTTTGAGTTAGGCTCAACAGAACGGGATATATGCCACTTAAATAGGCTGCGGATTCTGTGTATGGAGGACGTGTACGGAATCGTTAGTAACCTCAGAGTTTTGTCTCAGAAGAGACAAAACAGCTGGTAAGGTATGTACCAATACGTTTAAGAGTTCTTATTATTTTTTAATAAACTTTCATCAATAAACATCATTTATAATCTTATAAACAAAGATAGACTCTATTCTATATAGACTGAAAGACACACGGCTAGGTTTTTTTAGGAACCCTTATTAAGTTGTATTGTCTTGTTTCCTGTAAGTAATACGAGTATATGCTTCAAGGTTAACCCGTCCAGTCTCAGTGTCAGAGTCTTATTCGAGTTTACAGTCTATGTACTATACATAATCTCGATTAGGTACTACTCGATTTGTTATTATTATTTATTTTGGTCGCAATCCATACCGGATATTCTACTTCACGTAAATGGCTAACCTGGTAACATGCAATCGGAAAAAAAATTGCCTCCAACATGAATGTAAAAGATCATGGCCGCGAATGCCTCTGCAACCAAAGTATTGAATTGAAGTCACTCGGCAAAATGCAAATATATTTGTTTCTACCTTCAGGCTGAATAGTTTTATGTATTTAGTAGGTAGATATAGTTAAAATTGGTTCTGTAGGTTCTTGTTATTTCGCAATATAAGGAACTTTATAGTTACGTGTGTGTTTTTTGATAGATGGTACTGAATACTTGAAGTGGAGCTTTGTGGGAGTTGAGTGTATATAGCCATATATACACTCAACTATATATAGTTATAGCCTCTGTGGATAGATTCTTCCTAATTTACCGTTATATAATTAATGAATGGAATTTTAGCCTCTCATCGCTTTACAACTGTCAGCTTTTATAATCTTTGAAAAAAAATGTTGTTTAATTTTAAATAAAACTACGTTTGTTACGATCCCCAAGATGGCTTCTACGTACTATAGTTATCATTGGAAATCCGTCGAACCTATTTCCTACCGATCATACCTATACTACTTCTAGGACTCAAATTAGAAATTTAGGTGGTAAAGGGATGAAAGAACATTACAAAATGGTAAAGTAAAACATTAAAGTTTCGACGCGGGCACCAAATTGATTTTAATGAAATCGTGATTCTTTTAACCCTTTACCGCTCTCACATTTTCTAAAAGGAAAATTGTTTGTCCTTAATTAATGTCCTGTTAAGAGATGTAGAAAAAGAGCAATTAATCAGTCGGACACTTCTCCAGGATTATAGGAGATAGCTGGGATTACTCCGCGTTTTTCAGACGTATTTCCTAAATAAATGATTTGGAGAACGAGAAGATATATAAGTAGATAGGTATCTAGGTATGTAGAAGAAATGGAATGGACTCTCCACTGATCATAATATAATAAAATTATCATCATCATCGTCCAAAAGACGTTCACTATTGGACTTAAGGGCCTCAGGCCACTTTTATTCATCGTTATTTTGTCACTGATGGAATAAATCTTACAACTCTGCACATTTAAAATACTCTCAAAAGTATTTTAGTATATTTTTGACCTAGTTTACTATAGGTGGTACAGGTAACATGTAAATGAAATTATGCACAGCATCGAACCCAAATTGATTAAAATTGGGAGCCAAAATAATTTGCAAATAAATTTCTAAAAAGTGCGATGAAAGTGATTGAATTACAATTTTCGCCTGTACTCTCTACTCTAGAATTGTATCCAGCACTTTATTTATTTGATGTTTAGTTCAATTTGCAATATTAATTATGTTCTTTTTTAAAAAATCTATATTTTTTAAACAAGTTAGTTATATTACAGTTCAGAATACGTACTTTCTAGGTAGTACACAAGTAATGCATTTTATTACCTATCTAATAATACATCTTCTAGTTTTAACTAAATTATCAGGCACGCCTATGCCTTCGATTCCGGAGATAATTTTGTGATAACATTCTGATTTGCAAAAACAAATACGAGTTTTGCTATCATGATTGTTGTCACACAGCACATTAGGCTGATAAAGGAATAACACAGACACAATCAAGCAATCAAACATGACCATTTTATTTACGTAGGAATGTTATCACAAGATTATCTACGGAATCGAAGGCATAGGCTTGCCGAGCTGTCGATGTCGCACCGCTGATACTCAGGCCGCTATACCCGGCCCCGCATCCTGACCGCGCTCAACGCAACGCTATCCTAGATGACAATCCTGAATGTGATTTGGGTCTTGTACACGAGATGTATGATTGCGTGATATTGTCTTTATTTAGACATTTAAACTTTTGTATTGGCTTTACTCATTTTTATAAAAAAAAATATATTAGTGACTTTAGTTAATAAACATTAATGATATCAGTCAAAATGTAGACGCAATTAAAAGCGGCCGGTGCAGGACATAAATATTTATACAGCGGCATAGATAGGTCGCATTTCTCGTAAAATCTTAATAAAAACAAACACAGGATTATTCAACCTACCAAACAAATAAAGATCTAAGCAATAGTTTGAAGTGGACGTGGATCATTTAACGCCATAACTTCCCCTTTCCAAACTGAAAAAAAAACGCCAATTTTTGTCGTAAAAATTATTTCAACGACACGATGATTTCAAATTATCAAATTAGAGTATAGTTGTTCTGTGATTCGCCGGCTTTAGTAAAAGTAATTCACGCAGGATAAACTGAAGTCGAACACATTAGCCACCTGGTTCTTCGCACAATGGAAAGCTATATTGGCTGTATGAGTATCTACAACGGTTCTGGAATTAACTGACCACCTGGATTGGATTCGGATTTATTGTCATGTTCAATATACAAATATTCGGACATTTATCCGGAGCACATATGAACCTAGCTGTTACGGTGGGCCCTTATTAATAGGGCAGATCTTCGATCTTTGGATTGCGATCGAAGTTCGCAAATTATATGGTATTCTGGTTGGCCTTTCTCCCATGGAACTGTCACTTGAAGGAACCTTCATTGCCGCATCCCCCATATAACTTGCTCTGGTCTAGCTCAAGATTTGAGATTATTCTATGTGAACTAATTCCGATGAAATTAAATGCAATCAATAGGTAAATTTTACTTTGTTAGCCCAGATGAAAAAGGTAAAATAAAACAGTAATACTTTTTGGAACTATTTATTACACAGCTTGTAATAACAACAGAAAAATATTCAGACAGACCATGTTGTACAAGAAAATAAATATTGTCGTATTGATAAGAGCTAGCTGACATTAAATAAATTATCAGTCACTTCATTTCTCCTTTTGCTTTCTATATTTATTTACTGACAGGCAGTGAACCATGTAGTAGGCGTATTAATCCATACATAGGTACATATTGTTAATGACAGAAATAATAATGATAATCATTGCACACCCATGCAAGTAGGTACTTAACTATAACTGCCCTTAAATTTATTTTGTCAGACGCTTCATTAAAAACGTATCAGCTGAAAAACCGGTATTGTGTGGTTTGCTCACTTTGTAGTTTTTAATCGATTCCTATGCTAACAATTGTTTGGTCAAAATAACAAACTCCTGAATAATAAAAATATGTATTTAATCCCCTATGTTAGTATGGTGTGCTGTATGATCATGATAACAATTTTTTTTTTTGTAGCATAAATAAGATAGCACAGCGCACAGTCCAAATACGTATCAATGAGTTCGACGCAATCTGACGCGACCGGTGTGTGTAGAAGGACAACAAAATATTTATACCGCTAGCTTGGCACGGAGCGGTCGCGTTGCTCATAAATTCAAAGTGAAAAGAGACTGTGGATTAATTTAACTTACCGAACAATGACCGTTACAGTTTGAACGGAGTGTGAACGTCTAGTGAACGTGAATCATTCAACTCTGGTATCTTCAGAGCAGTGACGGTTACCGTAAGATTTGTATTATTTCTACATGATGGCTTCGAGCCAGAACTCACAGGCCGTTGTAGACGTCACCGAAAACAAAGTAATTCAGCAGAGCAAACCGAAATCGAACACAGTGGTCGCCTGGTGCTCAGCTCAATGGAAAGCTATATTTTCCGAATTAGTGTCCACGATGCTGCTACTTTTGTTCGGCTGTATGTCATGTATCCCGGTCCTCGGATTAACTGAACAGTCGCCACTGTATGCCCCCCTCGGATTTGGGCTTACTGTCATGTTCAATATACAAATATTCGGACATTTATCCGGAGCACACATGAACCCAGCTGTGACGCTGGCCACGGTATTATGGGGCAGCACTTCAATCGCAGTGGGAATCGCCTTCTTCATTGTGCAGTGCCTGGGTGCTACCATTGGATATGGAATTCTAGTTGGCCTTTCTCCGGTGGATGTTTCGCTGGAAGCAATTGGTGTGACATTGCCGCATCCCGCATTTACTCAGTTGCAAGCCCTAGGGGTTGAGATTGTATTGACTGCAGCACTTGTTTTTGTTTGCTGTTCTGTGTGGGATCCGGTGAACGAGCATAAACAAGAATCTGTGCCGATAAAGTTTGGCTTGACCGTTGCAGGATTGTCTATTGCTGGAGGCCCTCTTACAGGTGCTAGTATGAACCCAGCTAGATCACTCGGGCCCGCCTTGTGGACAGGCATTTGGACGTTCCACTGGGTATATTGGGTTGGACCTTGCGTAGGTTCCACGATAGCAGTCTTGGTCTACAAATTCATTTTTCTTGATAAAATACTGAATAAACCTAATTGAATTGATGCTTATGTTGTTGAAGAACAATTGAGTCAAACAAATAAATCGTCAATATTTATAAGAAGGTGTTTTTATATAGGTACGTACCTACTTACTTTGTTCTATGAACTGTTATTCTAGACTGTTAAGGAAAATAATGATAAACATGTTTTACTGAAAACTTTACTTTTTGATTAAATTAATACTAACGTTCCTATTTACTATCAACACCTTACCTGGTCACCGATGCAACCGATGCAACATCAACAAGACCTCGGCACGGATTGTGTGGAGCCATTTAGTAGGTAGATACTCAAACACACTTGTATATCGTTTTTTTTTTAACAAAAAGTATATTTCATTTTGTTAAGTGTTGGTAAAGTTTTAGATGAAATGGTTATTAATGGTTTATAATTTATTTTACGATATTACGGGCTATTCTCTTTGTCCCTCGATCCTTGTCCTAGTCACATTCGTGATTCGTCTCGCCACTAGATACGCATGTGTAAACTCGGCATCAGTCTCTTTTATATCGAAATAAATGATTAATACTAATAATTAATCTAGGAAACGACTTACCTAATTAAAATGTTTTCTGGATCATCGATTATTCGATGATGCAGAAAACATCATTGCATTATGACGACGATTGCATTAAGACTTGTTATAACTTGTTAACCGTATTTACATTTTGTAGGTTCCTTATATTGTTAAGAAAAACAATAGTAATCTATCTACTCGAAAGTCAGTAGTCAAGAATTCTAATTATTACCTACATTCAATAAGTTCAATCCATTACGACTAAGAATCTATTTTGCCATTCACGTTAAAGATTGGATAGAGATTAGTGCTAGGTAAGTACTAGGCATTAATCAATACGGATTGGTAATGTAGTTAGGTACTAATTAGTAGATATTACAACTCTGCAGCTTATCTTAGCAGGTAATTCAAAATATAGTTTTTTTTATATATATTCTACTTTTCGGAAAATATAACGAAATAATATACTCACCTAATACGTAAGACTTGGCTTTCATTCATATCTTGTCATAACTATTATTTTTTATAGAAGTTGTTCCCGACATCTCTTTCATTGTCAAAGCTCCAACGTAGAAACCTATAATTAGCCTTACAAGCCTTACTTATATATACTTATACTTATTTGCAATCAAACTTTTTGTTGGTTTCTCTAATAAATAAATAAATATGCTATAGATTGCATGAAGATATCTACCGGGGTATCTACCAAAAGGTCATCCTGTAATCACATGAGGTTTTTTAGGCCACTTTTTTACTGTTTCAATATAAAAATATCATAATATTAAATTCCGAAAAACCATAAATATTAATAAAACTAGTTGTGCCAACCTAACCAACCGCGTCACTACACCCACCCGCGCTATTACATTTTGGATCGGCTCCTGAGGGCCATAGCGAGATGTTAAATAGCTTATAACCTTCCTCAAGAATCGTGCTATCAAATACAAAAATATTTTTTCAAATCCTACTTCAGTACCAGAGTAAAAAAATCGTTTTTTTAAACGCGTTCAAAAAAACAAACAAAAACAACAAACAAGTAAAATGGAATTAAAATCGTGGTTTGGTCTCCTGCTGACGTTTCGCTGCTGACGTTTGCTGATGTTCCCGTCTCACGACCGTCGAGCGTGGTCGCTAACGGTGCTCATGAGGAAGGACCTCTAAACGGTCAACGAAACGTCAGCAGGAGAATAGTAAAGTACGTGGTATAGTCGTAATTATATTCTAAAAAGAAGCAAAATAACAAACAAAATCTTCAACTTTATTATTAGTTTAGATAAATAAAATTGAGATTTTAGTTCGAATTTACTGCACTTGAAGCTTTATGTACTTATTATATAAAATATTTCCAGGCTGATGGCTGCAAGTTTGCAAACTGAAAGACGCTGAGGTAGAATTTGGATGTTTTATTGTGATTTTGGTTATTATAAGTGTTATTATTGTGGAAAACAGTCAAGCAAACACATGGTACGAAGAACCTGCCTTTTAAAAGTAATGTTGTAATTATTTTGTTTTTCACAAGCATCATAAAAAAAAATTTGGACATTTTTCACACAGCATCATCTAGCCCAAAGTAAGCAGAGCTCGTGTTATGGGAACATGACATGACTTTTACTACTTATATTTTTTTTTGTAAATACGTACATATTATACATAGAAAACACACAGACCCGAGACAAATATTTGCAGATCATACAAAAATTTGTCCCGCGGCGGGAAATGGAACCCGCAACCTTCTAAGTCTCAGGCGGACCTTCGCCCACTGCGCCACAGATTTTATTTTTGTGTAAAGTAAGTTATTTTGTTTGTTGATTTACTAGTTTATAAGAAAATTTGTTTATTATTATCCTATTATTAAATGATAGGTATTTGTGTTTTTTTGTGACTGTTTTTTAAAGACAGCAATACTATATGATTCTGTGATTTGATGATATAAGACTGATTGTACTACTTTCTAAGTTGATTTTGAGTTTTTATAGTAATAAAAAGATTTTATATACAAATTCTATTCATTTTTTATTCTGTCACTTCTTTTACTTAAGTAATTTGTTTTTACAAATACTGAATTTGTTTTGTTAGGTTTGTAAAAAAATACAGTGGGCAATTCCTTCTAGGAATTAATATAATAATTATTTTAAAACTGTCTCTAGGGATCAGCAGTCCGTTTTATTTGGAGTCCCTTACGGTATTGATCCGACTCTGCACTAGGAGTATTGTTCAGTTGCTCCAAAATTCAAGAGTGCAGCTCTCTTTGTGTGATTGAGCATTTTTCTTATACAGAAGTACAACCCACACTGCTTGCATAAGCTTCTTTTCATAAGCTGCTGACGTACCTTTCTGACCTATTAATCAATAGGTTTTTTTACTTTACACGACTTTGTTTCCAGCACTTTCGAATTCAGAACGGTTTTTCATTTTTAAATTGTCAACGGTCTATTAAAATGTACCTTCTCACAAGTAATACTTTTAAGAAAACCAGTGGAGCGATGTCATCATCAGACGACATCAATGGCGCGGCGGACTAGTAGCCGGCTGTAACGTAAGAGGTGCAAGGTACTTACGATCAAATATGGATCATTGTAGTTTTTTATTTAAATTTGTGCTCATCATAAATCTGCACTCTACAGGCAAAGATATGGCATATCAATGGAAATAAAATTTTACACATAATTCTAGAACATTGTATTACAATCAGTAAAGCATTTTTAGAGTTATGTTTTCTGAAGTAAACCCCGTTAGTTTAGTCAAATATAAATGTACGATAGGTTTTAAAATTGTACATAACTTTGTAAAACATTGTAATGTAATCATTGCAGCTGGTTACAGTTATGGCTTCGAAAGTGAGACTTAACAAATCACCTTTTAAGACCCTCTTCCCCCCTGACCTTACGTGACTAGGACGACCACTAACTGGTTTCGAAAAATACAATTTAATTAGAAGGAATACACAATGATTGAAAACTTAACGTTAAATATTTTATAAAATTTGCAAAAAATGTACTATTGTTTGTATCGCTCTATAGGCTCACATATAAATACCAATATTAACAACCGGTTAGCCCAGCAAGAGCTGCCCTTCCTTTTTCTACCTGGGTATGGCGTCGATGTCCCTGTAGGTATGTTGCATTGTAACTGCAATGGTCGAGTCATTCTTAGAGGCACTTTCGAAAAGCAACAAATACAATTATGCTATACTTAGTCTTGCATTTACTCTGTGCTTTTTTTACTCAGACTTACTTTTATGATGCATGGTCATAATTGAATGTAATTCATTGTAAGAAATCAGGAAAACGACCAACCTGATGCCATAGACTTGATTGCAGTAAGTTGATAATAAAAATAAATAATGCTGGACTTTTTTCACACAGCATCATCTAGCCCCAAAGTAAGCAGAGCTTGTGTTATGGGAACTACATGACTGATGAGTTGATGGATGACCTATTTCCAGCAGTGGGCATCTAGGCACAGGATGATGAATTTCTGGTCGGCATCATTACGGTTGGCCTAGAGGGCGATACCACAACTTCTGATCCGGAAGTCGTGGGTTCGAACCCGGTAGTGCACCAATGGATTTTTCCACTCGAAAAAAACGTTGCTTCCTCGCTTTAACACGTGCTCAAAATGGTGAAGGAAAACATCGTGAGGAAACCGGCATGCCCTAGAACCAAAAATTCGAAGGCACGTGCCAAAAGTTAGTGTTCCAATAAGCGGCGATGGGCTTGCAACCTGTCACGTGGAATGCTTACTACTTGCAAAACGCGGGCATGTACTAAATGTAATGTTTGGACGTGCCTCTGACTACCCCCTACTTGGTATCCTCGAAGATCTACTCACTGAGTATGTATCTGAGGATGTCCACCATGGGAAGACAGTCGTGAGCGTGTTTGTTTTTTGTTTTTGTTATCATTACGGTGAAGTGTGTAATTTCATAATATAAACAGAATGGGCAGATGTCCATTTTATTGAACTTCCTTACAGCTGTGATACTAATAAGTAGTATAACATTTACCTCAATTATAACATACTGTTTGAGGTATGTATGTTGGCCATGGTTGAGGTAAATGTTACCTAAATGGTTGAAAACAAGTTTCATACAAATCCTTTTTTTTTTATATATTGTATTACATGGCTATTTTTGTCTTTGGAAACTAATGACGTCATTGTAGTAAAATACATTAGGTTCAGGGAAAATTTTAAAAAACATAGGTTATAGTATTTTTGTTAGAGCAACAACATAAAACCTCTGACGGCATGACGACCTCTGTGGCGCAGTGGGCGAAGGCCCGATTCTGTATAAAAACAAATATTTGCAGATCATACAAATGTTTCAGTATGTATGTATTTAAAAAATATATATATAAGTATATCAGTCATGTAGTTCCCATAACACAAGCTCTGCTTACTTTGGGGCTAGATGATGCTGTATGAAAAATGTCAAGAACTATATTTTTTTTAAATTTGACCTGAATAAAAGAAGGAAAATAATGTATCACGAAAACCATATCGATGTAAATACCCTAAATCAATGTAATTTGTTGGGACAGTTTTCAAAAGAATTCAATTTGCCATCAAGAAAGTAACTCCGGGAGGCTGAAACACGATACATCTGAGGGTTCGGTCGACACACGATTTGCGAAATTGAACGGAAAGGACCCACTATTATGTTGGGTAATCTTTGTAATGCCGACGAGGGATGACGTGATTTATGCTGACTGTACTCCAAACAAAATACTCAATTTGAATGTTTTAGGGAAACGAGCCACTTAAAAAGATAGATTGGCGCTCTTGTCGCGGAAATATGTGTCGATAACATCAGTACTTTGCTTTCATTATGCAAATCATTGACGGTATTTTTTAATTAAAGAGAAATCGCGACCTAAATTATCTCATGAAAGATATCTAAAAATATGCAGTTTGGTAAATTAATAAAAACCTTCACAGAAATGCGGCTAAGACCAAGCAAAACAGTAAAATTAGATCTTCATCTCATTCCTCCAACTTCAAATGTGTAATTTGTTAAGAAAATTTGAAAATTTGGATTATGTTTGTTTGTACCAAATTTTGATAATAACACTTGGAAATAATTTACGTAAAGAACTCAAAAAAAATTTAGACTTTGTCCTTCCATATCTTCAGAACCAGTGGATACTACCAATGATATATAGAATATGTGGTTTATTAGGTAAATCCGTTATTTAGTCTACCAAACTGGCTATAGGTACCTACTTATATTGTTGGTATCTTTTGGATCAAAAATCAATAAACGAAATATAAAATCTATTGATATGCCATATACCATGCACTTCGTACCTAAGAATTGTTCCCTTTACGTCGAGTCCCGTTACGTCGAGTCTTAAATACTATTGTTATGTTAATTATTACTGTTTACGCTTCCTATTCCCTTTACATCGATTTTGGAAAGGTACAATTGAAACAAAAAATAATAATCAGTCAGTTTTAATAAAAATCACAATCGTTTAACATTTCAGACTAAGTATTGGTGTCATTGGTAACATAGACTAAAAATATTGTAATCAAGCACACAGTTAAAGACATCGTAAGTACCTAACTTAACTACTAATCGTTGGCAAAATATTTCTTAAAACAATTGCCTTCCTTTTTTATTTTTACATCAGTAATCATATTATCTTTGGTATTATCTAAAACAAAACACTGTAATTACTCTTAGGTACTTATCTAAAAAAATAGTAACCTGCATAACTTGGATACTTAGGTAGGTAGGTACGTACGCCTGAAATAGACTTGAAAGAGCACCCCTATATATTAAAGATAAGGCCACTCACACGAAACTTGACTGTAGGTATTTTGATAACACCCTCGTCATTTCACCACAATAATATCTAGAGAACGCAACTCGTCTTAAGTTACAAGTTCTACTTAACCTGATTCATGAGATTTGAAGGATCTCATTGCAGCAGCTATTTGAATAATTTATTTGATACTTTGTGATTTATAGCCCTAATTTGTGGACCTCAAATCTCTATTTCTTGCAAAGGATCTTCGAGGTTTTGGGACGGAGTGTAAAAAAAATACTTTTTTGTAATATTAGCGCCTGCAGAACAAATGAAACAAAAAAATTGTATTGAAACTATCAGAGTATACTGATTCTTGGAATATTTTATGGATTTATATCTCCAAAGTATACGCTTCACGATTTTTTTTAAATAATAGATTGTTAAATAATCTTGAAATAGTTAAGTACCAAATACAATAGTTACCGGGATTTTAATTATAATTTTATATATAATAATATAATTTTAATTATAATTTACAGTGGTTGATTTTTTTACGTGTGTTAGAGAGCTCTTTATTTTAACCATATTCAATAGTGAAATCTGCTAAAAGTTAACATAAGACCTAGTACCGTTTTAACTAAGATTAATTAAGTGGATTAATCTTAGTTAAGATTCTAGACATGAATTTTACGACATTAATGAGTTGTACTTGTTACCCGAAAGCTTAAATTATTAAAACGATAAAAATGTGTAAATAATTAATTAGGTAAGTAATATTTATACCTAAGGTGATAATTTATTTAACGTAATAAATTATTTCATTTCATTTAACCAAAACAAGGCGTCAAAATGCATAATGTGTAGGCATTAAAAAAGATTAATTTTTCTTTTAAAATTCAATTTTAGAACCTAAGTCATACTTTGTATCTAATTAGGTAGTTGTCCGACTGCCAGTAGTAAGGATATGTCAACTCTTTCTTTAAATTGATATTTATTTAAATTATTGCATTGTTTGTCTAAATGTTATTGTTCATATATATTGTGATTTGCTAAATTTATCTTTGAACTCCATGTTCGTTACTTAAAAAAACTTTCTAATTATATGACCACCACATAGCATTATCTAGTCCCAAACTATGTTATGGGAAATGCATGACTTTTGTAATGTTTCTTGTAAAACATATTAATTGATGTCTAACCGGTAACCTGTTTCTTAAAATGTTTTTTGGGAGCTTTTACATCATGCATTTCCTAAACCTAATATGTATCTGCGTGAGTTAGAGAAGCCAGGATTTGAAAGGATAAAAAATCAGATATATAGGACCCTAGCACCTATGAGTGTGTCATTCGACTAATGCATTTTGTTAGGAAAGTCAATTCGTAATTATAGTATTTAAAAATAAATTTTCAATCTTTTCTATTCTATCAGTACAAAGTAGGTAAGTTCCATTTACGGCTACGACCGACGTGGTCTATCGAGCTCAGCTGCAGGCTGTATTAGAGGCTCTGTAGATCTCCTAATTCCAATTCCGCTAGCTCAAAGCGTGGTCGATCGCATTCATACTAATGCGATAGAGCAAATAACAATTTGGTTCACTGCTTCGTATAATATCCGTCCAGTGAGGTTCAGTTATGCAGATGATGTGAGCATTGACTTCAGATCCTGACTAAGTGTTTTGTTAACAACTCTCTCTCCAAGTCTCTTGCTTAGTTAAACAAATTCAGGGGAGATATCATACCTTATAATCATAAGTGAACGGTCAGTTAGTCTAGAGATAGATGAACGTCCCTGCAAGGTAAAGATGTTTAGTTTTAATTCTTTATTATACTTTCTGCGTTTACTGCGAGCGCAGTAGTCTATTAGGTATTTTTTTATGGCTTAGTAATGTACGTCTAACGTGTTTGACTTAACTACTGCAGAGAGGAAAAAAAAAAGTTAATAGGTAGGTAAATTCTACCTTTTAAATGTGTACAAAGCACATATTTAACTCTAAAGACCGCTATTATATTTTGTTACGTACAAATAGGTAACTACGTACTTACGTAGATACTTACTTAAGCAGGTATCCTAAATTGCTCTGGGACCCGAGACGTTTTCAGAGTGTATGTCTATCAGGCTAAGCCGTTGTGTGACTTTCCACCTTCAGGCGTCTTAGTCTGCTGAGACAACTTAGACTTAGTCTGCAAGCCACTGGAATTGTAAATGATACCCTTTGATCTCTAATTCTAGTGTCTAAACTAAGCTAGGTAGGTACTATAAGCTGCATCCTTGTCGAGTATATATATTTAGGTGACTTTTGCAACAATATACCGATAGGTAGAGGTAAAAAAATATTAAGGATGTTAAGAACCTAGGATACCTTGAGACTTTCCAAGTGTTGCTGCGTATTTATTAGCACCTATGTGGTAAAGCCCTGTGAAAGGCAACCAGTAGGTACCTTTTGTTCGCATTTATTTATTGCGGTCTGAAGTTAATATTACACTGAGTGAGTGCCTATGAGAGAGATTGCATGGATGCAATGCAAAGCCACGATAGGCGAGATGGCTTCCCTGCAATTTTGCGGATTACTGGTACTAAGTCGATCCGGCCGCCCCGGCGCGACGGCCTATGGAAGAGGCGTCGGCGTCGGTGCGTCGGTCGGCGCTGTGGCAGACGGGGCGTGTCGATGACGCTCGGATCCGCTGTAGCGGATTCATTCAGCAATGAATCCGTAATCTCACGCACCGTGGGAAGAGCCTCGAAGTAAAACCATAGACTGTGAGCGCACCTTGTAAATGTGATGTGCGAGGTAGGTACCTATTTACTACCTTATAAATGCCATTGAGCTGGACCTGTTATGTCACATAATTCCTGCAAATTTGACAACATTACCTTGATGAATAATTTTTGAGTTAACTCGTAAATTGAAGGAGAGCAAATATTGTGGAATGGTGGTAAATACCTAGTTATCTCAACTAAAACATCTTATTTGGTGACTGTCACCGTAATTTATTTATCTTAATAGGCTTAGCTGTTATTACGTTATGAATTGTTTATTTTGTAGAAAACTAAAAGTATCAAAGTAAAATGGAAACCAAAATGTTATTCCTACGTAGGTATTTTTAATCTTTTAGCTGATCCAGTAGTAACAGGAATTGTATAAAATAACAGTATTGCTGTAAATACCTACATCCGTAATGTCGCATTTTAGCATTGAATATTTGGTCATTGTTTCCTTTCCTACATAACTGGTTTTATCTTTATCAAAATAAATAGACTCCGGTACGGACTGTTCGTACCTGAGTCTATTCAGATAAATATAGGTGGTGTAACACGTGCTTAATTTAAGGTGGTTGTTCGAATCGTCCCGCGCAGCGATAGGTAAAATACACTCCCGCGCCTCCGACAAAAATAAAGTTGTAGAGGGCTAGAGAGGGGAGGACTATCCAATCGGCCCGCCATGCCAGCAGCTGCGAATTTTAGTGTTTTTATCCTTTTTTATGTTTTTAACTATTGTTTTCTAATTATAAAAGACCTGTGCGTGTAATTATAGTGTTTCCTGTTAGTATCGTGTATTTTTCACCCAAACATCCCCTGAGAGAGACCTTTCCTACAGTGGTAAAAATTAAGAAAATTAAAAATGTCCTGATATTTATTATTGGTATTAGGTAGGTAGGAAATTTTTCTAATAAAGTTGCTTCATCTAAAGGAAGTATTTTTTTGTGAGGACAGCTAGAATAAGAGTTAAGCTGGCCAGCGGCCAGGGAACCTTGACGAATTCGGTGGCGCGGCGGGCGAGCTGCCAGCTGCGACGCAAGAGGTCTAGATTCGATCCCCACTCCAGGACAAATGTTTGCATGTTCTGCAGATAGGTATTTGTTCCTAATCTGGGTGGTGTGGTAAAACGGTACTCGTTCCTGATATCCACGAATGAGGAAATCCTTGTGCGGGGTCAAGATTATGTACCTACCTACACACCTACTGTGTCTGTTGGCTGTTTAAAAAAAAGATTACCTAGGTACTTAGGTAAGTAGCAAATTATATTTTTATTTAATTGAAAATACGGCGTTAGTAACCAACCAGCCCTGGAATCCAATTCCGTGTAAAATGATGTGCTTAACTAAACAGAAGCGATTTTGAGGAGTGTAAACAAGTTGTTTGCAAATCTCGTATTTTGGTAGGTACTAACGCAAATAGTTACCTAACTACTGCGTTAGTAAACCGACATGACAGTACGTTATTACTGCTATACGAGAAAATGTCTGTTTCCAACAACTGAAATAGGTACCTACCTACCTAGATTTATACGTGCATGAGTTATTTAGCTCTTCAATTCCATTAGAAAGTAGCCGTACCTACTCTACAACATTACCTGTTTCGGGTCAAGTCAAAACAATTATAGGTATTCAGATGCTCTAGTTTATTCAAATATACCCAGGAACCCAATACCTAGTTTATTTTTAGATTATTTATTAAAACCAAAGACATATTGTACATTTCAATAAAATTATATTAAATATTTTAAATAAATATTTAGCGTAGTTTAGCAGTCGTGCTAGGTCGTAGGTACCTGTGTTATGGTCTGCTAAGTTTTGATAATCCTCCTAAAACGCCTAACTAAACATCAACAATCTTCGATCTTCATAAGCAGTAGGCTAGACACATTTTATATTTTAACGTTTCGATGTGGATAGAATTAAAAAAGTGAAGAATGCGGAACAAAACTGGGATAACTTGAATGTGTTAGGTAGGTACTTCGATACAGAATGGTAATCTTATGGAACTATATATTTATACTTTGAAGTTTATCATTGAAGTTTACTTATCCACGCATTTATAATCCAACGAGCTCAAATAGTTGTTTAGTTGTATTCAATGCAATTATTTCCTTGCAATTACTGTAGTTGGATCCGTCATTAAATATGTATAAGACTCGATTTTGAACCACACCATTATAATGAAACATTATAAGGAAAACTGTGACGAGATTCAAATACTTGCATCCTTTTCTGTATAGGTACGAGTATAGATCAAACGTGAGCAGCATGACCAAATTCACTTTAAATAGATTACGCGTCACCTGAACTTTCTACCGGCTCACCCTAAGCTACTTTTATATCTACACCAATCTATGGAAACTCAGCCGTGGCGCAAGATCCAATTACTGGGGAAAATAAAAAGCTAACAGACTCTGCTGTTGTTTACTTCGAAGGTACGCAAATTCATCTGCAACGAAGACTTCGAGCATTTGTTTATTTGACTTCTAGTAAAAAAACAAACTGGCTGTCTTCGATAGTTTTGGTGCGGAAAACTAATTAAAAGCTCTGTTTTTTATTACATTAACTTTCAAAAGAATATTTGTTTTTTGCTGCAACGTCCTACTTACCTCATTTGCAGCATTAAACTTATCGGCAACGGCGGTTCTGGAACCTAACCATGAGGTCTTAATACGATTCAATTGACGACCTAAAGTTCCCATACAAACTTTAACACTCCATTGCAGCCTCATTTTTGTAGTAGTTTGGTAACAAAATATAAGTCTTTACTTGCATTAAAGAACATTTACGCAAATGTTCAACTTTCTAAGTTCAAGGAATACGATTTTGCATGCAATGGTTTTAACCCCTTTTAGGGGTTGAAATTCCTTAAATCCCTTACTAGTGGCCTTTCTAGTGGGTGGTTTCGCTATAAAAGAAAGCTACACTCCAAATTTCAGCTTTCTAGCTTCAGCGGTTTATTTCAGACAAAGGCATATTACAATTTAAAATGTTCAGTTTTGATTATAGGATCCACGAAGAATTCCACGATCAACTCCTCAAATTTGGTTAAAAAAATGGGTGATGAAATTGCATTATTGGACTTTTTATCAATTTCCCGTTATATGAAGTCAGATGTTACATTTAATGTCTTATAAATTTTCAATATAGGTAACCCGATGAATGATTGTGATTATTACAGCAAAGGTTTAATAACCGTCCATTAGTTCAAGTAGGAACTATAGTACATATAGATATATTGCTATTAATACTAGAACATTATTTAACAACGTAACATAACAGTAATAGAGTATGTACCGTATGTACCATACTTTTACTCTCTTAAATACTTTTATAAATGCTAAAGTGGGTTCTTCAGCTTATGATTTGTTTGATAAAAATAAAAACATTTTTGTTTTGGAGAAAGTAATGAATTACAAAAGAGAAAATTAAAATAGAATAATAAATTGCGCAAATCGCAAACTTGGCGAGTTCTTTTTGTGTGAAATCAAAACTTTATCGTTGAACGTCTACTTGGGTTTCTTTCATGAAATAGGTATAACAGCCGTACAATTTTATTCATTGCATTAATTGATAACTGATGGCCGGGGTTGTTTACACAGAATATAATAAATTAACGCTTTACAAACGCGTGATATAGGTAATTATAATAGGTAGGTAACTTAATAGGCACCTACTTAAGTTATAAGTACCTTAGGTTCATATAACTAGATAAAGAAATTAAGTTTTAAAAACGATCTACCTCCATTATTTTAAAATTTTTATAAGTGAAGGGAATAAAATTGTTAAATTTCTGTTTGAATTTTGGGCGACACGAATATAGTCGAAGTAGTAGTTACTTCCTTGAATATCTTTATTTCCTAACGGTTACGTATGCTTTAAAAGCATTAAACGATTTTCCTTAAAATAAAGTGTACCTACCTACGTAGCCTAAGTACGTAGAATAAATTGAAAAGCGTCCTATTCTACCGATGAGAAGCGTCCGCTGCGAATCCGCCTTCAATTGAATCGAAGTGCTTCGGAAACAGAACGTCTTCTAAGGTGAAGATAATAAAGGAAATGTGTTCGAGACATCGTTACTTTTACCATCCTAGTTATGTGTTTTTATATGTAATCGTCATCTTACAGGAGTCTCCTCTTTGATAATAAGGCACTTGTTGCTTTTAATGGTAATTATATTCAATTTTATTTATTAGACTGTACAGTATTTAAAAAAAAGACAATTTTGCAGATCAATAACTTATGAACCTGAGTAATTTAAGAAACGTCTTGTCATACGAGACAGTTACACCCCGTTGTGGAATTAATAAACAAACCCTTGAATCATTCAACTCAGCAATCTCTGCTTTCATGTCGTGTCGTGTACCTAGTGTTGAAATGTCGTTGGGCTCTACAATACACATAATATTGTTTCAACTGCTGAGACTTGGATCTTCTCTCAAGCCACGCTAGCAACGCCCGTTGTTTGATGTCACATGATTTTAAATACTCGGACGCGACGCGTCTCAAAATGATAAAAAGCACATCACTTTTTAAAATAGATTTTACCTTGGTACTTTGTTGCCTAATTAGGTGCATGTTATTCTTCAAAAATCAAATAAGTAAGTGTAGCTCTACAAATACAGGGCGTGCTTACACATCATTATCAATCGGTAGGTACATGATCAGTTTTCGAAGCCACGGCCGGAGTTAATCGAATAATCCAGACAACCGCTCAAAATTAAATATTAGGTAATAATATACCTAGGCACCTACTATTACATAGAAGAACAAAAAATACTTTGGCATCTCTAGGTATAACTAAACTGGTGAAATAGGTAGGTAGGTACAACAAAAGTCCACGACTTCTGCAAATTGGTAACTGCCGTACACAATTTACAAAGTACGTAACTTACCTACTAAGTACAGCAGTCACATATCTGAACGCTGAACTCGGCAGACGACACAGAGTCGAGAAAGTTAGGACTCATCAACGAGTTTGTGTACTCGTCTTTGTGTTTGTACGAGTTTGATTAAAGTATTTTTATACTGTTCTTATTATGGATACCAACTTTATCCTTGCATAAGGACACAGTTTAAAAAAATGTTAGCTATGAAAAAAACCTATTGTAAGTACAGTTATCCCGCTTGATCAAACTATCAGTGGAACGCAGTCACACCACTTTTGGCATTCATTTACGTCATAATTCATGCACTAGATATGCCACGTATTTAGTTTTACGTTTTATGGTGCAATCATTTAATAGTTTAATCTTAATTATTAGTAGAGCTTGGATTAGTTAGGAGTGCAGTCGGATGTAGAGGGCGCACTTCCGGTGAACTGCTTCCGCTAGCAACCACTTCCGGCGTCTAACAGAATACTTGCCACATATACGCATATACAAATAAGTACTAAAAGCACAATTTTCATCTAATTAAATTAGCTTTGCTAGCGGTTACGCTTTCTTAGTTGGGCGGAAAAGAAAACGCCAACAGAGTTAATAAACAGTAAGAGTAACCAAACAGTATTTGTCGGTAAACCAAGTCTAGTTTTGTTGTCTGTCTTCTAGGCTTACTAGTTTTTACCAACAGTAGCCAAGAGACATACAAAATCCTGACCCCACTGATCATAACAACGAATTCCGTGTTACCACAACAACCAAACCCGGAACAAATATCTGCAGAACATTATCTGTCCCGCAGCGGGAAAAGGGGAATTCAAAATTATTATTGTGGTTCATTATTTTTTTGTTAATCTTTTTCTTTTGATGCTGGCCGGACAAAGGTCCGTTTTCCTTTCAAAGATTTTGTTTCGATTCAAAAATAACTATTATGCTTCCAGGTCTTCTCGCCGCCTTTTCCTGGTCCTTCCGCTGCGTCTCAAAACATTTTCGAAGAAGATTTGCTTAACATTCTGGCTAAAGTAATGCTACTTATCAACATTGAATTTAAATTATATGTAAGATGTATTGTTATCCGTTTCGTGCTTGCGGTCGCAAGCCGTAGGTACATCTGAACGAACCCAACTGTAAAAATTAAGTAAATTGTTATCCAATTATATGACAGCGGTTTGGCATCGGGAATGTCCACAGCTTCAAATCCTGCTCCCGCTGGGTCTGCTCGTTATCGCCGCTTGTATTTGTTCAATGCACGTGAGGGCGGCAATCGCAACTCTCGACCAGACTGAAGCTAGGTACCTAAACATGCATGGAGCGTGTACATAAATAAGATTATTAATTAGTGATGTTGTCCATTCCAAATTATATGAAGTCGTCGTGTAACTGACAATCAACGCACAACCTATAAATACACGGAAAGTTTTTCGGTGTGCAGTAATTGTACTGTATTGTACGTAAAATTTAAAGTCCACTATTTTTTTTTTACGAAATTTGGACATACTGCTGAATGGGTTATCGACATCTATACTTGAAACATCAGGGTCATGTAGACGCTGTGTCTATATACCCCAAAGAAGGACTGTTTCGTTAACCAAAATTGCAGTAGATGTAAAGCGCAAAATAACGATCAGAGAAAACTTTTATTTTTCATAATGCTTACCTGATAAAATTGGTTGATTTTTTCTACCTTATTTAGTAAGTATTTCTTTACTGGTACTATCCACATATACCGAAATAGTAGATAAGGTCATGAACAATAAACATTAAAATTCAAAATCATACTTTCTATCAAGAAAATCCAATTTGGTATGCTTTTTCATAAGTCTAGTTTGCATTGTTAATTCTTTGATCCGCTTCCTAACCAACCTACTTCTTATATTTCTTTTTTTAAATTTAAATCTGAAATTCAATTGGAGCGATTGAATGATAATAATAATTTATCTCTTTACACAAGTTGCAAGCTTTTTTTTGTTTATACAAGCTGATTTGTTTGAGTTTTCACTATTGTTTGATAATGTTATTTCAGTACCGTACAAATAAAATTAAAAGTTAAATGAATGGTACAGGTATAGTTTCCAAGTACGTAAGTCCTAGACAATTTACAAGACCCGCATTACAATATTGTGACTCCGTATTACAGAACAATTTCCTATGCTCAAACTAAGATCAATCTCAAAGGACTGAACACTGTTTCATGCAATTTCATGCATAATTCATGCTTCAAACTTTATGCGCTATTAATTTATCAATATTTGACTAACAATGTTGGTTTGTATTGTTTACACAAATACTACACATTCTGCATTTGTTTATACAACTATCTATATATATAGATACATAGATACAGTAATTATGCTCGTTTAAATATACCCATTGCATTTATAAGACACATACATATATCCTTTGATAATTATATTCATGCAATAATGTGGATAGGCGTGCCAGTAGGTACTTAAATATATTACGTACACTCAATGCGACTACACAATACTGAGCCTACTTTATACGGAAGATAAATCGAACCTGTATAAAATCTTTTTATTTTTTCCCTACCTGAATGAAACCGCCGTAACAGCTTGCATTTATTTTGTGAAAGACTTATGAGGACACACGTAGAAATAATGTTTCATGCGAAACAGATTTATTTGAATTTTCTGAGAAAACAAATTAGTTGATTTATACGTAGATACCTTTTGGTACGTGCTTGCCGACCGTTTTGATCCCTTGATCGGACAACAGATTCTATCATAGTGACTGTTCAGCCTATGTTGGCCCATCACGGTGACAGCAGACTTGCCAGCTTCATGCACATTACTATTACTACTATACCACGTCTATTCTCCAAATAAAATAAATATTATGGTACGCTGTATATTTGTTATATTATATTCTAAGACGTTGTTAATCTTGGGGCACGGTGCCCCCGCCAAGTCGAGCAAAAGGCACAGCCGTACCCATCCTTTTCTCGGAGCCATTCAAGACATTTTCGACCCCCCTGTAACTTCGTTGTGGATAAAGCTAGAAGCCTAAATTTTGATTTTAGTGACCAAGAGAGCATAACATAAATATTCATATTGTAAAATAAAATTCGATTTTAACCTGAAGCAAGTCAAAGTTTCTTAATTTTGTCAATCACTCACTCACGCACTCGCTCACTCACCGATCATCAAAATTCTAAGGTTATTCTAGCAAACTGTATGTCTGCTTCAAATGTTGTATACAATCGGTGTTTAGCCTAAAAAACAAGGAAAAATTCTAACATACCACAATTTCAGTTCCGTTTTCTGAGTATAGTAACTTTGTAATAACTCATAAACTAATACCAATCCTACCTACCTTACTACTTACTGCTTAGATGTTGCTATGATGTTTGTCAGTTGTTATGATTACAATTAAGTTGTGTAAGTATGAAATGTTGTAACTACTTAAAATGTTTTTATCAGTGGAGACCTCTAAATGGCCTCATAGCTATTAGTTTAGTCATTAATTATGTTTTTTAAGTGCCGATGGTTTTCCTAAAATAAATAAATAAATAATTTTTCGTCACATGTCGAAAGCGAGTGATGGATTCATCTCCTGTATGTTGTCAATGAAACTGCATTGAAATTGAATGAAAGAGCAATAAACATATTTGGGATCTACCTACGATGCCGCAGATAGACACAGAAACTTGTCAGAAATTGTTTCACCACAGCTTCTGAGATAAACCCACAGAGACAGGGAGTGGGCTTCGACAAAGTCCGTACAGTGACGGTCTAGAAACTGTACAGACGGTTCTCGAAGTACGTCAGTACGTACAACAAATAGAAAAAAAGGAAGACTACCTACAAAAAGAAATGAGGACACAAAAAAAAAACATTAAAAAAAATGCCATGTCTCGCAACGCTATTCTTCTACCGCAAAATGCGAGATCTAATGTAAAACCAAAACGATTCACTTATTCAGTATCTATCTACGGGAGCATCTGGATAGATGCTTGTCATAAATTGTTACTTAATTACTTCTTTAATAATTAAATATAATAATTTTTCAATCGCATACGGCAACAAAATCTACCTACCTAATATTAGCGCTCCGGGCGCTTTATTTATGTTTGTGTTTGCTAAAATTCGGTCCGATAACGCTGTGTTTACTAATAAACTATTAAATTTAAAATAGTCGATCTTTGGTATGTGATGATTTTGAAAAACTACGTTGCGAGACTTGGCATTTTATAACATGTTATATTTTTGATGGGATTAATAATTGCCCACTAGAAAACTAAATAACTAAACGAAGGTTCCGATATGTCATTTACTTTTTGGTAAAAGTACAAAAACCTCGATTCAGTTATACATAATTCTCATTATAGGGATGGTCTCACGTTTAACCCTTAACAAGCAGTCGGATAAAAATGATAGACAAGATTATCCAACCGAATTTAACAAACCTTTTTTGTTGTTTCGTCATTATTTTATTTCTTTTTCTACTCAGTGTAGCAAAAAACCGAACGTTGTATTTTAACCTTAGAATGTGACAATGTTATTATGTGAACATGGCGTTGCTCTACATTTTGCTTTTAAAAAGCAGCTGAAAGGGTACAGCTGTACTTTACAAAGCAGTACAGGCGCTACTACGAAATTAGCGAAATAATTACTTACTTGGTTCAGTGCGAACACCAAACCGCGCAAAGTGCGCAGTTTAGTATGGCTTGATATAATCTGTGGGTACTGTAAGTACCCTGCCATCCATCAGGTGGATTACTACTGAGGGAGGGTTCTGTCGCCGCTCAAACCTTTTGGGATTAAGAGACGAGTGCGACCTTTGCGTTCCGTTCTATTATTTTGTTAAAAAACTAAATAATTTTACCGAAATTCAACTCAAAGGGATTTAAAAACGTTACACGATTTTCTGTGAGCATAACGACAAACACAGCTGCGTATTTGAAAATATAATTAGTGATGTATCGTGTCTCATATTTTACTAAATTCTATGTCCGATAATGGTTTTCCAAGCATTTTCAGGGTAATTTTTAGTTTTTTTAGAACCGTTATATACGTCACCAGAATACGCTAGTAGTAACCGTTTTCTTAATTATGGGACATTTAGACCGACAAAATAAACACAGATAAATTTTGATATCTATATTTTATACATAAATTCTTTTCCATGAAACATTTTCTTATAACTTTTAACTAATTTGACATAGACATTATTTTCAATGGCTTGATACAAACACGAAATATCCTCTAAAATCGATTTTGAAATGCTTTAGTACTTATAGCCAAATATTCGAACATTTGGTCAAATAGTTACAATATTGTCTTGGGAAATTTCGTCCCACTTACTAATATGTACTTAAAAGTTTTAAAAATTGATTCGGGATATCAGCTATTCACACGTCAAAAGAAAGCTAGTACCATCTGGTACATATTATATATCTTAATTTATTCTCCAATATCAAATTTAGTAAGTTGGTAGTAAATTTTACAAATCATATTCATACTCGTAATATACAACCGAACTGTTTTAATTCAGATGAAAAGTATTTGCTTTGTCGTTCAATACAATAACCTATATAAAATGTGACTTTTGCTTTCTTTGTGACGCAGGAAAACTGAGAAAATAATGTAAAAAAATCTAATTTAGCACACTAAACAATTTAAATCAAATACCGCTCTGTAATTAATTTTAAAAAATAGTAGGTAAGTACACAACATTCAAAACGTATGTCCGTCTGCACTAATCTTTAACATCTCCTAATGACAGATTTATCATGCCTAATCATTTCTTAAGATTTATTTCGAAAAACTGTCACTGAGACATGCTTAAGTCTCTACTTAAGCTTTAGAAATTTAGTGCAGGCGAGCAATATCTTTCAAATATATTGTTTTTGATGAAGCAGCACCTGTTAAATGAAATTTATTATAAATTATAATTAATTTTAAATAGGTGATTTAAAAATTCAGTCCCATTGAATTGATAACTTTTCGATAATTATACAATCTACCATAACTTACACAAATTATTTACACCTGCATTATATAAAACTTAAGAAAATCACAAATGCATCTTCGTAAAAGCATTCATCCCTATATACAATTGTATACTCCTTGATAGAAGGGTTTAAAAACTTATTGAAATACTTTTACTTTTAATAAGAAGGTATTATATTTGGTTGAAAAACACACACAGCACACTTATGCATAGCGAGCGACATATTGAAACACTTTAATTTTAGTACCTATATACCTACTTACATATATGAATTACTACAAACTTTGTATGTAGCCGTGACAAGACTGTCTGTAGTTTAGTTTTTTACGACAAACTTATTTTTTTTCAAAGGGAAATAATACAATATTCAAATAGCTTTTTTAAGAAAGAATGTTTGTAAATACATACAATCTAATATGGAATGTATTGGAATAAATAGATTAATATTTGGGTTTTTTAACAGAAATGTAAATATTTTCTTTTAAAGAAGGCACAAAGGATTAATTAATGTGAAAATAATTGAATGTAAATATTTTAAATTCAATATAAATGTATAGTAATATATCTCTAGGTAGTGAAAGGTAATAAAAAGTACAATATACATTTATATGATAATTGTACCTTACAAGATTTATCAAATAAGTTTTTTTTTCAATAACTTTGTCGTTTTATTTAAAAACGTTTAAATACTGGCAGTAAATTGTATCATTATCTCGTATCCATCGCAATCTACTTTATAAACATCAATATACGTATATTTCTTAAATTCCAAATCTAACAAGATTTTTCAAAAAGAGTGAGAAAAGATATTCTACAAACTGTATCTACTCTGTAATATATAGTCTTACAATTTATTAAGGTAACAAACAATTTGGAGCATCTACGATGTAAAATATTCAAACATGAGATTCCACAAGAAGTTCAAACACCCGTAACTAAGAAACACGAAATAATTGACTCATAAAATAAACTAATGGACGTTTAATTTTCTAGGATTCTCGCAAAAACGAATGAAATCAGTAGCATAAAGAGACTATGGGTGAAATATAGTTTTTCAGCGGAACCAGTGGCTCTAATATCGCTTTCTAAAACAAAAGGTTCGTCGATAACGTGGATGATACCGTTGGTGCATTCGACATCAGGCCTGAACACGTGGATCCAGTGACCGTTCCATTCCACGTAGTAATCTGTTAACAATTATTGATTTTAGGAAATCTGTTAAGTGAAATTATTAAAGGGTTAGTTATCTCCTATCCACTTGCGGGATTTTGTGGGATAAAAACGCCTAATTGGGTCTTTGGTGTTTTTCCATATCAATAGGTGCCTTAAAACTAAGAGCTTTGGTGCCTGGTTGAAGACTGTCAAGGCAGCATCCTAGTTATGAATGACTGAGAGCGATACTTACTCTTGTCAGATTCCTTGACACGCAGCCGCAGAGGGTCACGTGAGGTCGGCAGGACGAAGGGATGTGTCTCATTGCCCATCAACTTTAGATCAGACACCGTGTAAGCTCGCCCAGCCCTGATCACGTGACGTTCCAGGATCTGTTTAGTCTGTGGAATGGATGGACTATTCAAGCACTTATTATTTATTTGAAGCTGCCTTAACACGGCTGTCGTGGGAGCAATCCTTGTAGGACAAGTTGAGGATCTCGAATTTTTAAAAGGAGATATTTTTAAGTAGGTAATTGGCACTGAAAGATAGATTATATTTCTTAATTTAATCATTATCTTAGACAGATTTTATTTACCCACTACCGGAATAAAAGCATACTCTAGTTTATACCAAGTATACTACCTGTTTTGAACTGATCGTTTCCAGGTCTTATCGCGATTCTTTTGATTTCATCGGTCAAACCTACAAATGCTGGGTTTGCTTCCGCTAAGTATCTTTGTTGTCAGAATGATATTATTTTGTAATACAGATATAAATAAATCTAATTGAGTACTGATTGAGATATTATTTAGAGCAATACTTATATATCTGAAAGGCTTATTAAAATAGGAATATTGTTTACACGTTTCGTGGTTAAAAACTTACAAAGTATCCGAAGTCGTCCTTGAAGAGTGCCTTGTATGCTGAAGGGTGTCTAATCTGGAACTTCAGCCAGGCGTGATCGCGCGGTACAAAGTACGTGTAGCGGTGCTCCATGTCGTTCAGCTGCTGATTGAACATCTCGCGCTTGCCGAGCTTGTACGTGATGCTGTGATAAAAGTTGTTGGTGATATTATTTTCAAAAACAAAGTATCAACCTCTCCTATGTTAAATTATTTTTTATACAACTAATGTGGCAGACAAGCATACGCTTCACCTGTTGGTAAGCAGTTACCGTAACCTATGTACGCTTGCAACACCAGAGTATCCAGAGTAACTAGCCTAGACAGGCACAATATGCCATACAAAATAATATTACTATTTTTTGAATGTTCTAGCATCCAAAAAAATACTCACTTAAGCATCGGATCAGTTTTCAATTTCTCGAAGACTGTGGTGTATGGTACTCCTAGAACTCTATCGACGATGTGAATGAATCCGTTAGTGGCTGCAATGTTCGGCAGTGTCACTGTAGCATTCACTCCGCCGCCTTCGACAGTCAGTGTCTGGTTCGCGCCTTGGTTCAACACGTTGAAATAGAGGTATTTGCGAAGTGAGGCCGTTGGAGCTTGATAAATCTAGGTTTAAATTAAATAATGTTAAGGTATACATATTTTATATATTGAAAGTTAGAAATTGTTATTTAGGAATGTAAAACAGTCATGCTCAATCTAATAATCAATAAATGTGACGACCACGATGGAACGGAAAATACTAATAAAACTACTCAAATAATAACTACCCAGACCACAGACAATACCATCATGCAAGACAGGAAATGCTCATTAATAAACTGGCATCTGGTATTGATCAAAAAACAATAAATAAAACAAAATGACCTGACTGTAAAACGACGACGAGAAATGTGAATATATTCGAAATCGAATTTAAAATTGAATTAACGTACAGTTCCTGGGAGCTGTTCCCGCAAGCAGCACACAAAGCAGAGCATTAAATCCAGTAGGTAAACGGAATTAATATTAATCGGATATGCATGATGGAAAATTGCGGTTTAAAATTACGTCACAAATACGGTTTTCGCTGAAAATTGTATGAGTACCATTGTAAGTGGATATTGGATCTAACATTTTTAGCGATATATAAAAATATATGTTAGTAATTTACCTGATTCATATTATTATGAATGATTGCGTCCATGGGCAGCCTCTCTCGAACTAAGTGAAGGTTCAAAATCTCCTTTAGCTTTTGCTGGTTCCTAAAACATATACCAGTTAATAATCAAAACGAATACGTTTTTTCTGTTAGTAATATGTCTATATAAAAAAATAAGTAAAAAGTAACCTATATTTTAAGTCGCACCCAGAAAAAATATTTTTACCTAAGAATGTTTTGCACGCTGATGTCATTCCAAGCTTCGTTAGAAGGTGCGAAGAGAGTGATGTCTTTGGCCAGGGTAAGTTCATTTAGGTACTGGTTGTTAGCACCTAGGTCCAAGATCACCTCGTAGAATTTGCAAAGCGGGCCGTCTTCTTTCTCCTGTTTATTACACAAACAGCAATCAACTCAAATAGAAAAGAAAATTAAAGCAGGTATTTTTAAATTTCCTGAGCCCAAAGAAAATTACCAAAACGGGCATTTAACATTTTTTAGGTCCATGGCGTTCTGCGAAAAAAGGTCGACCACATCAATCAGAACCAGACAATTAAAAAATTCTCAATGAATTGAAACAGTTGAACAGTTGAAACAGTTGCTTGTAACTGTGCTGTTGCTGCTTTCACAGATAGTTCATTGCTTTCAATTAATTAAATCTGGTTCATTCCATACAAAGAAAAAGGTTAACAGCAAGTTTTCTGCAATTAAAATAGAATACAAAAGTTTTTCGTTTCCATTCTTAAAAGACGCCTTTGCGTTCACTACTTCAAAGAAATTAATTATACCTTACCTCGGTAGAAGAAATTGGTAAAAAAAGAAAGGATTTATACTACAATAAATAAAAGAGTTTCTTATTGTTACGGGAAAGAGATAATTAGAAACTATGTCATGCAAATGTAGGCAGTACTTACGATTCCCTAAGTTTTCAAGATCATGCAGGGTCCAACAGCGGAGCGGGTAGAAGGCACAAACATGTGAAATATAAGATACTTTTACTATATCTATTATTTTACTCACAGCATTATTTATGGGTCGTGTTTATGTCGTTGTCTGGGAATTATTTTAATTATTGTTTGTTATGTAGGTTATATTCAAAATTGTCATACATGGGAAACAAAGCGTTAATTATTGTTATATGAAACTCATGCCTTTTGTGATCAAGAAAATGTTGCTATACAATTAAAGAAGTTCGTGTGATTTGGTCGCGCCTCAGGGGCACGGACATATAATGTGATGTGCCTATCTAAATAAAAATAAAAACAATTTGAATAAAACTCGTGGTATGGGATCTATGTAACTATTTGTTAAATCCAAACACAACTGTATTCATAATAATACCTAAGCTATTATATGATTACTATACCTATTTGTCACTCACACATACAAAGTTATTAAAACGTGCTTATTTTTTTACTAAAAGTAAAAAAGACATTTACAGGATTTAAATAAAAAGAATAAATTAATTGGTCACTTCATTTTACCTTCATTGCCTGGTTCCCATAAAAATGGAGCGAAAATTCAATATCACATTGTAATATTAATCGTGTAACTGATAAAAAGCGAAAGAGAAAAAAAAAATTAAGAAGTATTAGGAAGTTATCACTGTGGGAAAAGTTTGTCAGTATTAATTGTGGAAGAGAGAACTTCGCTGTTATTGCCATAAATTTACCTTGAGGAAATCAATGACGGAGGTGTCGATGACCATTAGAGGTCTTTGGATAAGATGAACTACGCCATTCTTGACTGGGATGTTGGCCCTCACGATGTCTGCCAGCACGACTCCACGGCTATGCTTCGCGTCGCCGGCTACCGTGTTGGATTTCACATAAGCTGGAATAAAACAACTCAGTAGTACATTGATTTATGTTTGAGCCACGTTTACGTTTGCCATACGAGGTTGTTTATTTGTATATATGTCTGATACCATTTATCTCCGATTGAAATACAGTTTTTTCAATCGATTTGTATGACTTCAAAGATGGTTCTCAAATAGGTTTTATGTCACTACCGAGAGCTACCGTAGAATACTCGTCGGGGGTATTAAGATTTTGCAAAAAACAATTTGTTTTCTTTATTGATGTTCAGATGTGAAAGTTGAGAGTGAAATAACCACAAGTATATACAATCATCACTAACATTAATCCTTGTTAACAAGTATATGATCCTCAAAATACGCCTAAGGAATTGCACAGATTTTGGGGTTACAAAGTTCGTTATTTGAAAATAAACATAGCAATAGACCAACCGGAAACCTATTGGTTTTTTCTCTCGCAGGTAATAAAATCTCATTCGCCTGCGCAGTAAACCCAGATAAAAAGTAGGTCATGGTACTTGTTTAAAATTTCATTAAAATCGGTTCAGCTGTTACCTAGATCGTTACCAACACATATCCATTTTTTGTAAATATAATTAAAACATAAACAAACAAACACACTCGTGACTGTATTCCCCATGTGGACATACACATCTTTGAGGCTATCTAGTAAGAGATAGTCAGAGGCACGCCCAAACGTTAGCCATATTATTCACGTCACAGGTTGCAAGTCTTTCGCCGTTTATTGGAACACTAACTTTGTATAACTTTGTGTACTACACATGCCTTTGTATTTTTTACTCTAGGGCGGGCATGCCGGTTTCCTTATATTTTCCTTCGCCGATTTGTGCACGTGTTAAATGCGCGCATCAATTTCTCGAGTGGTTAAATCCATTGGTTCACGACCAAGTTCGAACCCACGATCTACGGATCGTTAGTCGAGCTTCATACCACTAGGCCAACACGGCTCTTAATGATATTATTAGAAGAATGATATTATAATCAATCTTTTCATAATCATTCGTAGAAAATCTGTAAACTAGGCTATATTATATCTAAGTGAAACATTTAATTTTTGAGAAGCCAATGGCTCCTGAAATACAGTTTCTACTAGTTCAGGAGCCTATGGATTCATATACAATTTGTAACATTTTATTATGTCAAAATAAATATCTCTTATTTCTATATTTCTAAAAGTATTTAAATAGAAAAGTGAAAAAATCATAGCACACGTATATACGGCTTGAGGTACGTGGTAGGCAAAACAGTGTGGTTTAATTAATGGAAGTTCACAACGGGCGGCGGACTGTGCTGCTATCGGAATTGTAAATCTACAAACGTTTATTTTGCTATCTCCAAACGGCAGATAAGGCTTATTGGATGTTATGTATATTTTAGTCAAAAAATCTGTTTTGGAGTGTGTCCAACATTATTGCAGAAGTAGTCAAGCTGAAATTTAAATTCAACGAACACAGCTTTCAAAAATTATCTAAACAATGTAGAAATAATAAATAAATAATTCTGTTGACGTTATTTTTACACACAGCATCATCTAGCCAAGCAGAGCTTGTGTTATGGGAACTACATGACTGATAAACTACTTATATACTTTTTTTTCTAAATACATAGATATTGTACATAGAAAACACTGACGCGAGAATAACATTACAAATATTTGTCCCGCAGCGGGAATCGAACCCGCAACAGAAGGTTGTTGCAATTATCCAAGCCTATTAATTATAGTAAATATAGTGAAAATATTTAAGCACTCACTGATCTCCTCCCTTCCATTCATAGCAGTGCTGAACGAAATGATGACCTTTACGTTATCGCCGAAGGCTAGGGTTTCGAACTCCTTGGTATCCGGAGTAGCTTGCGTGAACAGCACGTGATGGGGGATGACATGCCCATCGATCACCTTCTCGTCTATGAGGTCCGATCTAGTTTGAGGCTGCAACAAAATGCTCCTCGTGAGAGAGAATTCGAAAAATATACTTAATAAGGCTCTGCCCACGGCTTCACCCGTGTTGTCCACATAGAAAGTCCACTTATTATATGTAATTACAAATCAAATATTCAAATTTGAAATTTGAAATTTTTTATTCAGTTTTTGTTCCAAATTTCATACAAGTCGGTACCGGGTGTAAATTTGGAACGGAGATTATGAGCAACATGGAGATTATACAAGCTTTCGCATTTACTATTTTAGTAGGATTTGAATTTGAAATATAACCCACACCACGGATATTATCATACTATAGTAATACCAACACTCAGATTACATTAACTTAATTTATTAAATCATTATGTCTTGAATCCGCTAAATAGCAGAGCGCCACCTCCCTTTCATGTTTCTAAATATAACGAAATATTGGAAACTGAGCAAGAAGGTATCTTGTTAAGTAGACCCACAAATAACATCATCACTACAAACCTAAATTAAATTAATTTAGGTTTTTGTGTTTTTTACAATAATTATTTTTTAATAAGTTTATATTTGTTATTGTTTAAAGGTAATCTGTAAAAAATAGAAATCTTTGTATATTCTGGAGTTGGCGATGCATAACCAATAATTAATGATCCCTAACATTTTCGTAGCCAGCAACATCTGAACTATAGCGAAAATGGCGGTTCCAGGTCAAGCTGCGAGTTTGACTCCCACTGGATCGAAACATCTGGGTCACATCTTAATTTCGCACAACGCAGTCCTGGGTAGTTCTTCACAGCTCGCAGACATAGCGTTACCGTGTCCTAGTTGTTTTAATGGTGATAAAGGTAAACCGAGATGAGTCTTCTTTAACTCCGACGATGCATTACAGTTATAATAAGCAGACTTTCTTCCTATTTTACGAGTATCAAATAAATCCTCAAATCGTTATTTAAAGAATTGTTATCAAATGTTTTGCTGCATTACCTTGAATCCTTCATCAACAGGGATAAAAAAAGTATGCCTGCCGTCAGCGTTGAAGACCTTGTTTTTTTGGAGTTGAGTCACCTTCTGTCTGAACGACCTGTAAAAATATATTTCATAAGTTCATACCTAATGCCAAGTATAATTATAATAACAATGTGTTTGTTTATATTCATAGCGTTAAAGAAGCGATTATCAGTCTTAAAGTTGATATAAGTGTCCACTAAAAATTCTGATTGATAGTCACAATTTGAGACATAAAATATCAATATTAAAAAAATACGTAGTGAGGTACTGCGCCCATTTTTCGAGCACTATTATTGTGTTGTAAGCAAAAAGTTAAGTAAACGAAAAACTTTAGTTCACCGCAAATTATGTTCTTGAAACAAGCACACTGTGCTCGCAAATATCGAACCCCAGTTGGAAATGCTTTGAATTGAAGTTGTAAATATTGCACGTTTACCTTTGAAATTTGAATAAATACATTGCATGTATTTATTGAATATTACATCTGCGTGACAATTTATAGTGGTGGTTTTTTAAAGCGTTAAGAAAGAGATAACAAAATTATGATCAAACCTCAATCTGTGCTGACCGATGTTAAATACATCGGAGTGCTCGAGGAACTGCATAGCATTGGGGTTATAGACGGGGCCGGGGGCACTGGATGAGCTGGTTCCGTGGGGCTGTAAGGGCTGGAGAACTTGATCTATTACGTGAAGGACCTGAAACAAATTCAATCTGTAGTATCTACATTTAAAAGGCACATGGTTGTATTTTTCGACTTCTGGTTGTCCAAGGCGGCTCATTAATAATGAGCCTTTGTTAATGAGCCATAAGTTTGCTGAAGACCAGAAACATATTCGGTGATAGAGTTATTCTCGAATAAATTTTCTGCGGTGATAGACCTCGCATGAATTTGTAGTGTTAAGAAAGTTCAACATTATGGGAATTCAACGTTTCGGTAAGTCGACGTTAAGCAAAATTAGAAAAGGCCGACGTAATCTGATTTCCGCATTTTAAAGAACTTAATGGTCCCAAAGGTTCAAAGGAGGGTGGTTTAAAATCACAATTTAAAATCGAGTTATTGAGGGATCGTCTGTTGTTACTTTGATTAAATCTCCAGTGCAATGCATCGAGCGGTAAAAAGAAGCTTGATGCTAATTTTTCGAGGTTCCATTAAATTTGATCCATGGGGCCACAGGTAATAGCATTAATCCTTCACACATTGGGCTGTCAAGTCATGGCTACCATTTTGAGCCTTTGATCGTACCGTTTTGTTTTTTTTTAAAGTACCGATTATTACTCAAAAAAATTGATGCAACTTCTTACAAGTATAGAAACTCAAGGACGTCATTTTCTCACCTGCCGCTTATTATTTCTATTAACAGCCTGGTAAGACCTTGAAATGTAGACCTTAGCGTTGTTGACATAGATGTCATCGTGCATCGTGTCCCGGCGCCTCGTTACCCACAGTGGGGGGTTGCCGTCCAGCTCGGAGGAGATCGCATAGTCCAGGTTCGTTAGGGTCGTCGCAAGATTAGCTGTGAAATAACACGGACTCTTAAAAAATATAGTAGCTACACCATTGACGAAAATTATAGGCTACGTAGCACATGCTCTACGAATTTCGTAGCAGTATTTGGTCAAGACTTGACAACAGTTTTTAGTAGTGAACCATCCATTTCTGTATTCGCCAAGTAATAATGCTCGCTGGCTGTGTCCCGGTTTGAAAAGTTTTGGTGTCAGTGAAATTAGTCACGTGAGATTTCCACCCGTTATGTCTCAGGGTCGGCAACGCGCTAGTATTACCTCTGGTGTTGCAAGCGTCCATAGGTTACGGTAACCATTTACTAAACGGTGGGCTGTACGCTTGTTTGCCACTTTAGTAATATTAAAAATAACTTTTTGTACCACTTATTAAATCATTGGAATCAATTACGGAATGAGTTAAAAAACTTAATGATGTAGCGATATCCCATGCCACATAATATATATATATACAATAACGCCTTTGCGCCGATATATATATATCGGCGCAAAGGCGTTATTCAGCTTCTACAATGAGTCATCGACGCAGAACCACGTGTTACTTAACGAATCATCCCTTAGATTTCATATTACAGTGTAAAATCATTAGATAATAGCTTGTTTACCTTCAAAACCATTTGTAAAATTAAATGATTAATAGTTGCAGGTAGTTTTAGCTTGTTCGCACAAGTTGCTTGCTCGAGTCTTTGTTCTTGCATAAATACGGGCGACGGACCGACTACGATTCTTTCTCGCTCGAGCCGTCGGACCGTACAGACCTAGAAAGCCTCTGTACAACCAAGAATAAATTAGAAGAACATCTCCTGGAGTTTACTTTCGTCATCAACTATGAGCGACCAGCATTCTGGTGATGATAGTGACGTTAGCATTGCTGACGTCACACTTTTTAAAGACCACTTTGGAGCTCCTGCTCCGTCATATATATATATTACTCCAAGATACACGTAAACAAAGTCTTGAATCCAAACTGCACACCAACGACAAACGATATGAGTGTTCAAGATTGGCAAGTTTTAGAAACTGCCACCGTCAAACTGGCACTAGGGGCAAACTGGGGGTTAAACACAGGGCAAACTTCACCGGTTCTACTCGACTTACGATGTGTCGTATCAAAGCTATTGAACTACTTAAAGTTCGTGTTGGTATCTGTTTGGAGTGCGCTAAGCCACTAAAGTGGTTTTGGCAATATATTCCAGATCGCTAGACAAGGATGAGCTTGTGATGTAAAAGGCTATCTCATTTACTCGTAATCATAAACTCGTGCACAAAAGGAGTGAGGCCTTATTTTTATCATGCTGGTTCTTTTATACTATTTTAAGCACCAGAACGCAAGGTGAAAGAATTATCACGAAATATTGATGGAGTATTATTGCGACCCGACCTTCTCGCCCACTCACGCCTCAGTCTGAATAGCAACAGAAACAAACCAACGGATTATATTTACTGTGGTATACAGGCAGATGGTTTTCAAAAGAGGGTTTTATTTTACTTGGAATTGTCTTTATATTTTAAATCTGTGAGTTTTTGTGTTTTTTTTTAATATTGTGGGATAGGAATCTGAAGTAAATAAATTAATGATAATTTACTATTATTATTTTTAGTGGTTATTACATTTTTAACGCTGTTCCTATAATGACTGAAGTCGTTAAGAAAATATGTAGACTGAAAACTTGTGTTTTAGTTTCAGAAACTTACACTAAGTACAAAAACTTAATTTATTGCAACAAAATACTGATAAGTAGTTTATCACAATCAAAAATCAAAGAAAACAGATGGCAAAAACATCGTGACAAGTTATAATAGGACATAGCGATTAAGTCAATCTTAATTGCAGTCTAATCCTCAGAGGCTCTGGCTCTGGAAATCCTCAGCTAAAGTTCATAGCTGAGTTGAGTGCTTGTGGATTATGTCATAACCAAAGTGACGTCCTGTACCAAATGGATTTGTGGACTGCGCGTTCCTTTGATTCATACTAAGCTTGAAACATCTTTATAAACCGTATTAACCCGTATAAGTAACCTTTGTATTATTCTAGTTCGTAAACTATACCTATTCTGAATTTCATCCAAATTGCGAATTGCGTTTAGCAGTTTATTAGAAACAAATGTCAAAGTTATAGCATTTATTAATATTGTAGGATAACATGCATACGTTATAGGTCGGTCATATTTAATTTTCTTATCTAAACTGCTTTTTTCAGTAAAGTCAGCACAGAAGAAATAATCAATTAAAAGGGCTAGGAAAATAGTTTTTAGGATAGCTTGATAAAAATGAACGTTAATATGGCTACGCAGAAGAGCCACAGTTACAGCAATTCTGGGAAATGCCTTGAATGTTGCATGTTTAATTGGCTGAAAGTTTATAATTGAACCGGGCAGTTCACAATAATGCTCTTTTTTTAAACATAGCTGATTTCTTATATAAAGGAAACAACTTTGTTGCATGCGCTGATTTCCTGAGTTTGTAGAATGCTCACGTATTGTGTGGATTTGCTTCATAGCTATAAGAACACTTCAATATTCTTACTTATTAATACTAATCCCTATCGATCGTACTCGTAGGAAAGATAATATCTAACGAGGGCCTCGTTGCATGTTTCAATAATCACTGCAATCATCTGTCGAGCCAATATTCATTGGCATTTTTAATTCAAATGCTACTCGACAAAAGTTGCATAAATAGAGTTAAAAAAGGGAGATAAAACTTTCGATATATACATGGCAGTCTTATATTTATTCCTAGATGCCAATAGCAGCTATCTAGATGCCATTGTCAACGGCGCAAGAAAAGACAGTCAGATTTCACACGTGGAGGAGATCCTACCTCTTGAATAGAATGTTCTATCTCCTCCACAGAAAATTTAGTAACAATAGAAAAGTACATCAATAAACATAGGTAAAAAATCTATTTTTTTTAAAACCTGTTTGAATAAAAACATTGGAGGGCACTGTGGGGGTGTGTGAAAATGTCGATATGGGGAAATTGGGGTGTGGCCCGCGGACAGACGGACATCAATAAGTTTAAGGTTCCATTTGACTTCAGGACCCTATAAACGAGTACAGACAGATGTGGTATGACCGTCGTGGGTTCTGGTTTAACCGGTCAGATTTATAATTGTAATTATACCTTCATTGGTGGCATAAGGCGTTTATAGATGGAGTGGATCTCTAGCTCTAAATTCTAAATATAATCATTTTCAGTCAGTTGAGGTCCACTGCCAAGGAATGCCATGCCCATCGGTCTTTAGCCTCCTCCACCCACCGCCTCTCTCTATGTTATGGATCCAAAATAGCTTAGTCCTTTTCTATACAGCATCGTTCAGCCTATGAGTTGATTCTTCATTAAGTCTTCATCAAAATACATATCTTACCAATATGGTAGAGCACTAGATTGTCGTCCATCTCCCCGTTGTACCGTTGGAAGGCCTGGTTGGTGGGCGCGAACAGCGTCATCTGTCGGTAGTGAAGACTCGTGTTCGCAATTACGTTGCGCTCCAGCAGAGCAAGGAACTGGAACAAACGAAAAATCGTAATAAGTAAAATCGTCGCGTGACTTTTTGACTAACTGACAATTAAGGCACCAAAATAATAATAAATGTTCAAGTTTTAAAGCGGTGGCGATCATATAAAAGGTTGCCAAAGTTAGCGTCCGTGTACTGATTGCCACCGCCATTCACCGCCACCGGTCAGTTTGCGAGGGCCTTAAGTCCTAGAGAAAGGAGGGCAGGTTCCTATTAGTGTGTCAATAAATTATTTTAAAATACGGATAATAACTGTTATTCGTCGATATACTGACTTATTGAAAAGCTTTTAAATTAGCGTCAGTAAATCGACGAAAAAGAGTGGCAGTTAGTCGTTCTTTCATTTTAAAAATGATATCTAACCATTACATAAAGCTCTACGCGGAAGAAGTCACGAGGTGTTCCACTAGTGTTAACATATTTGTTGGCGTTCCAGTAAAAAGCGATGGGTTTTTGACCTATCACATGAAATGCTAACTACTACTTAAGTGAAACGTGAGCCAAAATTATAATATTTGGGATTGCCTCTCCGGAATAGTACTTCCTACTTGGTATCCCGGATAACGGATCAGCGTACTGAGTATTTTTCTATGGATATCTATTATACATGTATTATACATTTCCCTCAGTCGTAAGCACATTCTATGTTAGCATATGTAAGCTTATTATAATTTATAAAAACGACTACAAATTTAGAAGAGCGAAATATAATTCGCATTTCTAAAAAAAATTACCGTTATTCGAAGTTATTCAATGTCTTATATATTTATAATAATATTTTGGTATAGATTTATATACCAAATAATTAGTTGGTTCTAGGGTATGTCGAGTACCTACGGTATGGTTTTGAAAATTACAAAAACTGAAAATTAGGCATTGATGTTTGACCACCAGGGTCAATAACGGTATCAATGAAACCAGACAAATATATGGAAATAAACTTGATAAGAAAGCCGCCAGTGAATAGAAATCACGCTCTATTGCGCAGCAGCAAACAATAAGGCCCCTAGAGAGTATATACTGTTTAGTTTACCTACCTACATATATGTGATCCTTAGTACCTGGATGGCCTTTATTGAGGAACGTGGAGCCTTTGTTTGCATTTGGCATGATTATTAGATGGTAGAGATATTATTATATGCAAACCGATTCGTTTACTCAAATGGTTCTTGAACATTAATTAACCAAATTGGAGCGGTGCCAATCAATTTGCTTGCAACAAGTTGTCAAAGTCTGCATCAGATGATGATACCACTATCGCCACCGCTAACGCCACCGCCACCGTACTAATTTAATTGAAATGTCTGTTTTGCCAAGTCAAGACTGAAACTTTCATCGTAATATCCTACTTCCTACCCTATACTAATATAAACATAAATTATATACTAATATTTTTATTGCGAAAGGATGTTAAACTTTGTCTAAGAAAGTTCACTATTCTATTGTAATTAGGAATGAGTATGTATAGTTTCTAAACTAAATAATACTTATAATATTTTGATCCGGATAACATGCGGACAAAGACACGGGCAGAAGCTAGTATATCATCATCTTCTTATCCTTATCCTACATTAGAATTATAAAACAAAAAAGTATGTGACCTAAAGTTACTGCAAAATGCAGTAGTTGATGCGGCGTAGGATTGTTGATAAAACATTAAAATGCAATTATGTTGGTTCACATGTTTGAAACAATAAAGTAAAATGGAATTAATACGGCACTGAATGCATAAATCGCGATACGAACCAATTCATTATTTATGTCAGAGAGATTTGGTTCCAGCAATTTCGCACGAATGTTCAAGAGTGATAAAATAACTGTTTGTAAAATAAAACAATATTGCCTCGATTTATTAATAAAAAAATGGCTTATGAGCCATTTTTTTAATATTATGATATTAGTTTTACTTATTACCTACATAATAAATAAAACGAATATTTATCATATAAACTTAATATATAATGAAATTATTCTGCCATTATGTAGGTACCTACTTGTATTTTTAACATAGGTTGCGTTATTTTTTTAACGACCGTGAATCTCAAATCTGTGCTGTTAGGCGTAAGTTAATCATTAATTTATATTGAACAATTCCCGGAATTAAAATCTGAAACTAAAAAAGACTTTCTCACGGAGTTGACTTATATTTTTCTTAACAAGTATTACGTTTAATTTACTAATTTAATAACTTTTTTAATACTACCGCTTTATTAAGAAAGATAATTCTTTGTGTTTCTTCTGTTAATTACATTATTCTCTTAGGCATTATTAAGTATACCATGAAACATGCCAAGACTTAAACTAACTATAATTTTATCACACGTAATTCCGTAATAAAATCATATAAATTACACCCAACAGACATAATATGTACATAGTCCGGACCCCATATTAGGATTCCCTGTATCGTCGGTGTTAGGAACTACGGGTACCGCGGTACCACAACACTAAGACCTGGAACAAATATATGCAGAACATGCAAATATTTGTCCCGCAGTGGGAATCGAATCCACAGCTCACTCACGCCCGCCGTGCCACCGAGGTGGTCATACACACAAAAGAATCTGAATAGCTATAGACATGTAAATAAATTCTGCAAACACAACATTTACAGAACGGATGTGAGTCGTTGCTATTTTTGGATTGTAAAGTAGCAAGATAGTATTGTCATCTGAGACAATTGTCGTAATGTGGTCGGAAGTCGGCCAAACTAACAACTCCATTTGTTCATCTTCACTGTCCCTTGAACTTTAATCAGACTCCGGACAAACATAACCATGAACTGGATAAATTGTAGCCTAACCTGACTTTCTGTGGCTGGCTAAACTGTATTCTGCAAATATGAGTCTGGTTAACTAGGTGCGAGTTAAAATACGAGTGCAAGGCGTCGAGGCCATGGCAATGAGTACCTGACAGTCATGCAATTTACTACTCTTATATATGGCAGTGTCAAGAATATAACAAAGAGTGGTTCTAAGATCGTAGACATAATATCTACATATTATGTCTAATAATATATATTAAAAACACATTGAAAAACTCGCCCAAGGCTGTATTTCCCATGATACTTAGGTCTTAGAAGATATCAAGTAAGGGATAGTCAGAGGCACGTCCAAACTTTAAATTTGGCGCATGCAGGAGTTTTTTAAAGTAATTTACATTCAACGTGACAGGTCTCAAGCACAACGCAGTTAAAAAAATGCCGCGCCGGGTTCGAACCCACGACCTCCGGATTGAAGGTAGGGGGTTCCGCCAACAAGTCCAATACGGTTCTTATAAATAATTATTTTTATTTATCATTTATTACTATTAGAGATTTACGTAATAAATCAGCGCTAGGATATTTCTACCTACTTTAATTTATAAAGTTATCGAAACAGTCAAGCATTACAGTTTCAATTGCTTCAAAAGAGTCTATTTTACCTTTTTAGTGTGAAAATCGTAGTTTTATTTCGTCATAAAAATAAGATAACGACCATTCCGAAGACAACACGAACTGCTTTGGGGCAACTTATATTGCACACTACAAAATCTCGTTATAACTTTTTTCTAACATTCAAAGTTTTATGAGATAACATACCAACATTAGCAACTGTACGTTTTTGACACGAACACAATAATAATGTACCGAAACGCACAATTTTCAGCTATCAGAATTTAGAATAGTACGATATGTATTCTAAAGTTTCAACCATTCTCGACACACATTCAAGATATCAAAGATACCTATTCTACATAATATGCTCTACGTTGAAAAGATGTATGCTTCGCAATATTTATGTTTGATACATCAAACAGCTCTGAACAAAATTAATTTAAAAAAAAATCATAACTGGTTCCATCGTGACCAAGAATCTTATAGACTATAAGAAATCACAAGAAAAAATAGTGGATGTTAGACAAGAAAATTGTCGGTCTAAACTGAGAAAATGAGATCAAATTGATAAATGTTAGGTATTGAAGTCACATTGACGAGGTCAAAACGGCTATTTTTACTGATGCTAATTTCAAGAGGAAAGTCTTTACTCGAAAACTTTTAGAATAGTTATATTGGTAAGATATGTAAGGCATATTTATGTGTATATTGTTAGATGTAAGAATTGAGATATCCATTGTTCATAGTAACATGCGAGTAGAATGTGGGAGAGCTTTACTCGTTGCTAAACCTAATGGAGGTCGACCGAGAATACAATCCCTTAAGAGCTCCTGAAGGATTATGTGGAAAACCTGATCCAAAATAATAAATTGATAAGGCTGTTATATGCATAGATTAAAGTCGATTCAATTGGAAAACCAACTTCGGACAATGATTATTGAAATAAAGAGGAGTACCTAGGTACCTTTATTTATAATCGTATGTGGTGTTATTGAGGTCATTTATAACAAAAGTATAAAAAGTTATATTTTTGAACAGGTATATTAAACTAAATACTTAAATGCACAAGATGCAAAGATGATGTCTCCTTTCCGTTCTTCCAAATAAAATATTTTCTTTCTTTCTTTCTTTGTAAGTAGGTATAATTGCTTTATCAAATGTTCAATATATAATGATATAAATAATATTCGAAACTCACTGTGCAACTCAACTCATTAGCAACAAATCTCTAAAGCCCCAGTAACAATGGTTTTATTAAATGTGGAGTGTATACACTGAAACAATAAGCCCTCATTAATAAATTATCGTGAAATACCTCCAATGATAATATTTGGGATAGTGAAATAATTTTATATTTATTGCAACGGTACCTACTTCATCCACAACCACAACCCTTGCGATGTTGTGTTCGTGGTATATAGAAAACGTGGTTCGTGGTGTAAGCTCATTATTATATATTCCAAAATGGAGGTGTAGATGTTAAAACCACATTTAATTTTATCGAACTTAACAAAAGTTTTTTCGTTGATTATTCTGTAATTTTTAGCAATCAAACATCAATTGATCTTATGGCGCTCCATGGAATCAAATAATCCTCTAGAGAAATAGAATCAACTGAATTTATATTTATGTATTTTTTATAAATAAAACGCTATGCCACACCTAAATATCTAGTTAGACTATATAGAAGAGCTCTGATCATTAGTTATACTAGTTTAGTATAACTAATAATAAAACTTAAAAAATAATTTAGAATTTAAAATTAACGATTTTTCTACTTTGAAATGAAACCTCTTCTTCCATACGACATTTTGTGTTACTCCTTTCACCATTTTAAAAATACCACCCCACTTATTCAAAAACCCCACGCAAATTAAACTTTCGATAAATTTCCAATCAATTGTAATGTATCGTGATTATGAACACTATAGTAAGGTCCCCTTGCTCATTAATAACTACTCAATAACGTATATCTTTTTTATTTTTTCCTACATTTACCTCCTAGAAACAAACGAACCAAAGCAAAAAAGTTGTGCAAAATTTACTCAAAAATGTTTATTAATTTTAAACTACTCGTAAGGAGAGCATTAATTTTAAATGTTTTCCAAAACTTCAGATGTTTGTACGGGACTCGAAACATTTTTGCTCCTAATCGGCAATTCGTTGATAAATTTCGCCATGTATCGAGTGATGCTGTGTCTAAATTTATTAGGAACTTTCTGTTAAGCTAAGCGTCGATTAGAGGCGAAGATGTGGGTACATGCAAATAATTATTTATCAAACCAATCGCTAACAATAATATATTAATTAACTACATAAGTTATGTGTGAGAAGAACTAAACACTAAAATCAAAAATAAATAAGAAGATCAACGTTTACTGTGAATAATCGACCTTTTGAACTTGCGGCAATTTTTAGGCTTCTTTGATAAACTGTTTTGCGCAAACTAATCAGTTTATACGGCTGCTGGATTAACGATAATCCACGTGCCCGGCGGTCGGGTCGATACAGCTGCACGTGTAATTTCTGGACGCACGCACTATCAGCATTTCCATTGTTATTTAACAAAATCCCATGGGTAATAAGTAGGGTACACTACATACGAGCTTTTTATATTACAGGATTCATTTTGCCATTATATATTTACAACTGATAACCCGTAACTTATAAAACCTGTTGGTAAGCGCTTATCGGACGTTTGCTGTTTCAGCTCGTCAGTTTTTGTGTTGTGGTTTCATAAATAAAATAAATAATGCAGGACATTTTCACACAGCATCATCTAGCCCCAAAGTATGCATATACATACTGCGTTATTTGTAAATCAAGCAAAGGCTCTTGTACCATATTACTACCATCAAATACAACAACTTTTGTTCTACAAATTTTGAAATAAAGATCCGTGAGAATACTTCAAGGCACATTTACACATTATATCTGGCACCTGCCCTCGTTGTTGGCATTACATGTGACAAGTTGGTTAATTGAAGTAAAATTTTAAAATCCTTGACGTGTTTGTCGTCTGTGACTGTGACTTGTAGCAATAAAATCTAAGTACCTTCTTTGAAGTCAAATAAATCGATTGAAAAAAAAAACGCATTTAACTCGAATAGGCCGTTTCGGAGGTAAATGGAAACAAAGAAACATACAAACACAAAATGCATGTATAGCATCCTTACGCCGCCGAGGGTAAAATATATAAATAGATAATTGTAATTGTATGATGGACCAGGTCTGTGCTTTTGATCGTGACTTTACTTACTAATAAACTTCAGACCCATGCGAAGAAAAAATACAAAATATTCTAAATAAAATATACAAAATATCCTAGAAAGTTAATATTCATCTCTCAAAAAATAAATTATTCATTGCCGTTGTCAATTATAAGTACCTAATTAGGTAGGTAACCTACCTATTACTAATCTCAGCCAATAAAGATCAGAATGTCTGCAAGAGTACCATCAATAGCTCTCTAGCTATCGTGTGTAGTATAGGTACCTAACTACTTGACCTGTCAGTCTCTGTTTCATTTGCAGAGTGGAGGGCTTATCTGGAAGTGGTTTTGCACATGGCTCTTGAGGAGCTTACTATAAGGTACTCAAAGACACTTATGGTAAAACTTTTTACCATATAAACATATAAACGTTAAGATGAAAATTCAGTTCTATACCATCGGGAGACCTATGGACCTAAAAGTTGGCACATACTGGCTGTGACATAATCTAATTGATAACTAATTGATCATAATCAATTCCAAATGCAGAGCGGAAAACGATCATTGGCCCAAGGTATTATGTTAGAGCAAAAAGAAAACGACACTATTCATCGCTATCCGTGAGCGATGCGGCACAGATAATAAAATACTATACTAGTAATCTGAGGTAGCAAACCTGTCTTATTAAAATTTTGTTTTATACGCTCTTGACCGTTTTTCGCTGTGCATTTGGACTAAACATATAATTATCTATATGTTTCATGTGTCGGACAGGTGTAGGTATGTACGTGATAGCACATGTTTTGAATAACTCGTGATAATTTGAACGCACGTTAGCCCACGCCATTGTTGTGGTATTCAGAATATTCCATATTTGGCAATAGTATTCAAATTACACCAACATTGTATGGTTTCCGTGGAAAGCAGGCTTCGTGTTCCATAATGTAAGTAATTCAAGTATTCATGCTTGAATGTGGAGTGTTATGGTTACAAAAAATAAAAAAACTGCAACAAAATTAAAAACCACTTAGCGCTACAAATTCTGCACAATGTATGTTTGTTGACATTGTTGGTAAAACCATGTAATTAGTTTTACATGGTTTAACCAACAATCTTGCGTTCTGACAAAATGATAATTTTCGCTGATCCTCATAATAATATAAATGTCAAAGTGTAGACGTTTAGATGATTGTTGCTTCTCGTAACTGCTAGACCGATTTGGATAAAATGTGGGTTCAATACTTTTAGACTAATTTTTATTACAAAACTCCCTAGGTACGTATTTTATAAATCACCTAGTTATGTAGGTATTTTACAAACTTCCTAGATACGTATTTTACAAATCCCCTAGGTACGTAGTTTCCATCGTCAATTACAGACCCCGCTGGTGACTTATGACAATAACAACTAGTGAACTCATATTAATATTATATCAAATTGATAAAAAAATAGCATTTCATGAGAATAAGATATTTTGGAGATAAACGGTAATAGACAAAAAAAACTATCGTTAAACGCATTTATAGCCTTCTGACGTCACGGGTAAAGTACAAAAGGATAAAAGGATTCTGTGGCAACTTATTCAATTTTCTAAGTAGTTGTCAGTGATACCTATAAAATAAGCTCTTAACTAGCTTAGACATAATTATGAGTTATTGTGGCAGTTCTGACAACAGATATAGAGGTTACAAGTAGATATGTTGGCTGTGTGTATGTGGTAAATAGGGAAAAGCTGAATGGCGCGTCATCACAACGCGGGTCAACGATTCACAGATTTGCCACAAAAGGGGGCAACCTTTCCTATTTGCGGGACGCTTAATGACCCCATAGTTACAAAACTTCGCAACAAATTGCGCTCTACGAAATTGGTTTGAACCAGCCCAGTTACTGGTTTAGAACTTTGAAAACTTGCTACTAAAATATGTATCCGAACTTCTTGCTCAATATTTGCGGCTAATGCAAAATCTCTGTGCCTACTATTTACGTAAGTAAAGCTTCTTTGTCTGGAAGTTCAAAGACCTTTGATAGACGTTTTCGTGTAATTACTTTAGGGATACTAACGGCTTTTACCGTTGACAAGACGGCTTTAATGTGGCACTCATCTGCAATGCTTGCCGAGCTGTAATGAATGAGCTCTTTTTTAGCAGGTTTTTTTTTGAGTCAAATTGTAATAGAAACTTCCGTTCGTTATAACTTTTTGTTTCTGAATTTCTTTCTACGTATCAATACATTGCGGATATAATCGTAGTAGTCTAGTCCCCGGTCCGTGGTTTCACGGATGAGTCCATGAACATAGTACGCTAACCGACGCACCGCTTCGGATGCGTCTGAGTTTACCACGGACGAGCCTCCTTAGTTTCGTCGCAGTCGGTGCGGGCTCACAGAATGTGAGAACCCTCCTCTATGTTTAACAAATAGGTCACAAAAATGACATAGTATTTTTTTTTTATCTTCGTTAACGTCGATTAACAAGGATAATTAAACGAAAGGAACATCACCTTATAACGCTACTGTCACTATTATCACTTGTAGGTGTAGATTTGACGCCTCCTGATAGATACGTCCGTGAATGCGACGGCCGGCTTTACAAAGGACACGCGCCTTCAACTACCAGTATACAGATTATTTATCACCACCATAATTTGCACAATGCAGACAATGTCTTTGTTCTTCCCTCCAAATACGATGAGGCTCGGCGATTGCATGAGCGATAGCTCTCGTTCCTAGCACTAAGTGAAACGTGGCGTGCCCTCCTAATTAGGAGCTAGTAATGGCCTTGCAGCATGAGACTGCAAAGGAAAAGAAAGAGTTGGTGCTACATGTTAGTACCATAAAGCAAACATTCGAGAAAATTTTCGAATAACATTTGATAGTTGGGAGAAAAAACATGTATAAAAAATTACCCAATCAGCGAAGTACATAGCCCTGACCTCACACTAGTATTCCCTGTGTCGTAGGTCACAGGAACCACGAGCGCCATGTAAACAATTTTCCCGCGACGGTAATCAAATCAAACTCATAGCTCTCGCATCTCAGCCGGATTTACGTCCGCCGCACCACCGAGATGTTTATAATCGCATTTATTTGTTTATATTTTACAATAGCTTCTAGGTATATTTTAAGAACAGAAGAAACTTACACAAGTATTTCGTACATGGTTTAAAAAAATTCTTGTAGTTCAGTTTATGGTTCTCTGCATACCATAATCCTAGTATCAATTATCACTGATGCTGTAATGTGGGCAAAATGCCAACAAACTGAACCCAATTCAGGCCAATAATCTGAAAAGTCCATATAAGACAATTTAATATATTCTTGTATTCTTGAGAGAGCAAACTCGAAAAATTTGGATTCAGTTGAACGTTGAACTGAGGTCGTTTTATTGACCTCATAAATAAAACTCCGCAATCAACTTCAACGCTCTGACTCGTGTAATGTAAATAGATCCTGTCGGCGCATTCACTTTAGTATTTTTTTTATGTTGAGAAGAGTAAACTTATCGCACTTCTAAGTAAAAAATACGGGTTTATTAAGGTAGGTACTAGATTGAACTGAAAAATCGACTTTCAATCACAATGGTAGTTAATGTTATGTAAGCCTCTATATGTAGGTATGCATAGTATTATACATTTTTACGTCTTAGCATTGCAAAAAAGTAATTTTAAATTTGATTTTGGAAATTAACTACTATTTTTCGGAATATATTTTTATCTTTCATAATGCTTACAATTATAAGAACACCAATCATACTTAGTTTCAAAAATAAATTGTCTGTTTATTTACTCGTTTTAGTCGAACATCAAACTGAAAAACTAAGATTCTCGTTCAATATTTGCTGCAATATTAAAACAGCCGGTCACTTACGCTAACAGCGTGTGAGTCAGGTATCATTTAACAGTTAACAACCTGGGTGTTCCCTGTTTACGCTTCAAAGGTGCATAGCCATTATTGAAAATATAGAAAAAGTAACTCGGATTTAGAATGGGTTCGTAATTTAAATATGTTAACACTAACATATTTATATACACTATTACATATTACACTATACACTATTTGCAAGACTAATACACATTAGTCTTGAAAATAGTGTCACTATTTGTTGTGTACTATAAAATACCTTATGTTAAAAAAAACATACAATTTTCGAGACTCAGATCCCAGAGAACTTACATACTTGACTACAGCAAAGCAAACAAAGGGTTACAATTTTGACATCGTTTACAATATCAAAGAGCATCTGCCTTTTTATCAACACAAAAATAATAGCACAGCCTGTTCTCGTAAAAGGTTAGCCCATTCATTGATAAAATCAGAAAGCTCCTTTCACCCTAATAACAACGTGTGAAATTGTTTATTCCAACTCGGATTTAGCTCCCTTTGATGACGACAACATTCAAATGTAAAGAATTACAGTGTGACACCCCTAATCTTGATTAGAAAGCGTTTTACAAAGCGTCGTACGAAGTACTAAAGTGTTAATCTGATTTAATTCAATGTGTTTACACAGCAGGAGATCGTGATTTTTTTTTAATGTAGAAGGGGACATTTTATAATTTAAACTCCCGTTGCGAGTGGATGTTGAACTTGTATAGTTCGTAATGCGTTACGCTGTCGCACATAAGCTTATTATGAATTGACATGACGTCTATAGTAACTTATAGATCAACTTTAACATGACATGTTAAATTCAGACAGTGCTCTGATGCAAGAAACTGGGTTTGATGGAACAGTGTTCCGTGTTAGTGAGTATCTATTTACGAGCCTGTAGGTATACTTCTTACACCTGTACACACCTCTTCCTACTATGATAACTCCTTTACAGTGCAGGCTGTCCGTTTATGGAATGAACTATCTGTTACCGTAACTATCAGACGTGCTAAATTACTACCTATTTTTAAATCTTTGGTCAAGGAACACTACTTATCCTCCAGTCATTAACTGTTGCCTGCTTCTAGTCTATCTATGTTTTAGATCATACAATAGTTGTTCTAGCTACGTAGGTATATTGTGTATTATATTGTATATATTATAGTATATTCATAGTATGTAAGTGCACCAATTAAACCCCTTGTTAACTTTATTACAGCCCGTTCCATCCAAAGGTTGTCAGGTAGAGATCGCTATTTAGCGATAAGACCGCCCATTGTACATTATCAAAGTTTTTTAGTTATTAAGCTGATGTGTTTTTTGGTGTGCAATAAAGTATTTTCTATTCTATTCTATTCTATATCAAGCTAGTAGAAACCATTTCAGGTTTAGGTAAAATAGGCTCTTTAGTTTCCAGATAAAAATTACCTAAATATGCGTTAACAAAGATGTAATAGGAAACAATACTGCAGTCTTTTCCTGAATACAAGATAGTACAGCGCGGGTCGTAAATGTCACATTGATATACAAAATACAAAGTTAGAGGGTTTTACAAGGTAACAACAAATTGCCACGGAGCCAATCTGAAAGTCAAATTATTTTGACCGAGTGTCCGTCCAAATGACTGGGGATTAGCTTTGAGAGGGCACTCATTAAAATATTTATGGAAACCTTGCAAAATGGACTTGTTTTAACGAGATAACGAAAAGCGAGTTGTTGTATATCTGTGGTTAAAAACATGTCAGTACGTTACATTTGTATATAAAAAGCCTTGAAAAACGAATAGTTCATTACAAAAAAAACGAAATCAGTAGTACCTATTCTAGCACGATAACAATTCAGCGCAACTCTACAACATAAAATGCATCTAACGAATATTCGTGACATCCACAGAAGATCACGGATTTTCTATATGAGACACTTCTCACAGGTAATAAAAAAAAAATCAGCGGCCGTTGGAAATAAACAACACGCACGCGGCTTGGTTTAATTATTTGCGCCATTTTTCCGCGTTTTTATTCTGTATTTTTCACTCAAACGCGTAAGCTTTACTTATTCATTTATTTCATTCGTTCCGTTTATAGCCGTGTCTTATTTGAGAATATTTGAAACTCGATACAGAACCCAATTTTATTTTGTTGTTATTTTGTAAATCTGTATTAGTAATTAACTAATTTAAAGTCCTGCATCGTTCGCATAGTAATTTATTATTAGGGTTTCTCTTTCCCGTTGATGATGGGGGTTGCAATTGACTGACGACCCCGAAAGTCCGTGAATGGAGGTTACCAAAGATGGTTTATCATGGCACTATAAGAGGAGGCTTTGTACAGCAGTAGACTTCTATGGACTTATGATGATGATGGGAGTTTTACATGGAATAAAAAAACTGTATTATTCCCTGAGACATTCGGATCACTTTGTGACCTAATTTCTCAAGTCTAAATAGATAAATTAAGGCCACAAATTGGTGTGCATTTTTCAAGTAGCAAAAACATTTTTTTTTAATAAACAACGGTGAGTTCCGCTTATTAGAATTACAGGGATAACTCTGTAAGGGATTCTTAGCATCAAGTATTTCTATATTTTGGATAGAATTCCTTTAAGAGGAATGGAATGTTTCAAAGAGAATATTTCGGTTTTTTGTCTCAGAGAAGAACGTTATTTTTATGTCTGCCGCGAAATTCATCGAGTGTAAAGTGAAAGCGAAGCATTATAAACAAGCGTGGTGTTTAAAGTAAACCAATTTTGCCTGGAAAAGTATGGCAATGCGGTTATAAATTATTATGCTCGATTAAAAAGAGAAACGAGCGGAGATTTTCTGGCTTGTTAGCTTAATTTCCTTTAAGATTTACTCAGAGTTTCTACATTATTAGATTCTCTCAGAGTTAACTAACACAACACTTTAAATGTTAACTTGAGTTTGTGTAGGTATATAACTTATTTCTCAGTGGGTAATTTGAAAGCATAGGTTCAGTAGTATTCATCAGCGATACTAAAATTTTATTTTAGGTCGCTACATTGTAAAACATAATGTTATTTGAAAGCCCCTAAAATGTAGGCCTTAATAATCTCTAAAGCTATGAAATTTACATTTTTATTAGCTTTTAAGAATGGAATCGTGTGGATGTTGCAGATGGGGCAAAGATATTAAAGTGAAAACAATGGAAATAGTGTACGCTCTACTTTGGAAGATTTATTCTGTGCACACAGAGGCCGGGTTTGTCTGCACTTGACACAGACGAAGATTCAAAGAATTAAAAAACTTTTCTGTATCTGTTTATAATATCTAAAGTATATATACTGTTTATAGTATCTAATATCTAATATCATAGTTGAGGGTTTAATTCATAAATCTGCCCTATGAGGTATTGCCATTTGAATAGAACTTAACAACAATGTATGTGTAACCTAACCTGACATTTATTTCGCGACGGCCTTTTTAATTAAAAGTATAATTTATTTTGACTAGTACCAGCTTTTAACCAAGTGTAGGTATTGTTTAAGTGTCTTCCTTTTCTGAATTTCACACACCACATTATGTGAGCTCCAATTTGAGACATTAATTTAGGTGCTTGTTCAGAAATAACTTCCGTAGCCATTTGATTAATTTTGTATAAAATCGTAGCTAAAACAAAGGTGGTAATAAATAAAGGATAGAAAAGACTCCTTAGAAATAAAAGCATCCTAATATTACGACGCTCTACATGAACGTTCTAAAATCATTGCCTGTTTTATATCCAAGGGAGGACGCCTCTGAAATATGCATATTTCTGAAAGAGGCAACAAAGCTGAGACATAAAGAAAAAACAGAGCCTCACCTATCGCTACTGCTGTCGTTACACAAATCACGACCAGGTCTTTTATTTCGGAACTCGGTATCGGGCTCAATTGAGAAATATGACTGCGTTTACATAAAATAATTACGAAGAGAAAATGAAAAAGTGATGATGAGTGAGTGTTTATGATATATATAAGTATCATAAATAACTACTAATTCGACACTTATAAAATAATTTGCCTCACAAGGATTTACGAAAGCACTTTATCCGCAGGTAAAGAGATGGATATCTATCTTATCGATAGATGCTATCAAAGATACGTGCCAATCGTTCGAATTGCGCTCAATCAGCCCATAAAACAAGATCACGAAACGTGAGAAATTCCTTGGAATCATCCAAGCATCAAGGATCACAGGGACTTACCATTTTATCCCACTATTAATTCGGATAGATATACCTATGTTGCTAGGTTTTGCAAGTTTATTTTTATTTTTAGGATAAATTTAAATGGACAAAAAAAAGAAACTAATTTTTACAACATTTTAAAACACCCGACGTATATGATGAAAGTACGTCGTGGGTTAAAAAAGCAAGGCATTGCTATAGCTAAATTAAACTCTACCTCAATTAGGCAGACATTCAGAACCAACCATTCCAATCAGTCTATGAAAATACCTCCCACAGTAATTGTTTTACCGATTGGGAAATTCAAATTCACATTGGTTCCCCAGCGAAATACCAACGAGTTACCTATGTTATATATGTGCCTTTGCTCCAGCAAACTAGGATTTCAATTATACGCAAGTCTGCCACCAGCCAGCCTATTCATCTACCTGATTATGCTCCGACAAATCTACATTACCCTATGTCATCTCAGCAAAGCTAAGACCTCAGCAAGAACCAAGAACTCTAGTCTCAACCGTTCAAATAGACTTATTTCTAACAAAGTGGATTGGCATCCCAATCTAGGGAAGTGCGAACGATCGATAGATAGCTTTACGATTGAAACATATATATTCAATGGCGCATAAAATGAAATAAAGTAGAGATAAAGGGTTTGCAGGGCTGTTTATTTTATGATTTACTATTATGTAGTTTTGTATCTTTATTCACTTCCCGATAATAGGAAGATGAGAGTTTAATTGTATTTTTATGAGTGTTTGAAAGCATTTATTTTGTTTTAGTGCTAGTTAACCCATAGCACTATATAATAATCACACCCAACAGTCACAAACAGTCTTTACCCCACGCTAGTATTTAAGTTATTAGGATATTAAAAAACATTAAATGAAGATCTGACTACCAATGATAAAAAAAAATATCCTTAGAAGTAAGATCTTTAGATGCAATTTACTACACAATTCAACCACGCAAATAAACTTGGTATATTGAGGGTTATGGAACAGCGACAATATTATACCTAACATCCCTCAAAGAAAAATCATTCGAGTTTGCAGATCTGTGTCGCAGCTCGTAGATTGGCTGTGGGAAGATTGGCGCCGAAGCGTCGCGCCAGTCCAGTCGTTCAGGCGCCGACAGAGACGCTGCCAGGATTAAACAGCTGTACCCGACTTTTATGTCAACAGGGTCGGTGAACTCCATTGACCCCCAAATCGTATGAAATTACGCAACTGGGGTAAATTAGACGACGCAGACTTGAGGCTAATAAAAATTAACAGCCAGTTGATGTGTCGAGTTTCATCAATAACAGAATGCCTATCTTGAGCTATAGATAACATACAATGCATATTGCAGTACCTTATCTCGCGACTATCAATTATTGTTCATAATTGATAGTCGCGCTAGAGTCTAACAACTCTATATTTTTTTTATAATTTGTTATTTGTCTTTATATACATAATCTCATACGAAAGGCTCGCTCGTCTTCTCGTCGAAAAAATTGGTTAGACTTCAATATATAAGGTACCTACCCTAAGTATATAGCTACAAGCAACTGGGGGTCCAAAACGAGTTAATCCCGGTCAACACATTGCTATTGAAAATTTAATTCGCCATATGTACAGCTACGGAATATGTTGAACTGTTCTGTGTGCACGCACAACAATACAAGTCGTTATGAAGGTCGAATTCTGTGCAGTTTATCAGTTTATCCCCATTGCTTTATCCCTATTGTGATTTGTTCACCACCCTCGTACTCTCGCTTAGTTATTAGGTCTGATTAATTTTGTATGAACAATCATCCGGCAATGTTCGCAGACGGACCTCCATCCGCGATGAATGAAACATAAGCTGGCCATTGCCACTGTTCATGTATTTTTATTAACGCTGTGTATAAATGTTTACAGTAGCCTCTTGTCTCGAGATGATATCGAAGGATTTAATACATTTATGAGTTTGCGTTAGAGCACGCAGACTTTCATACGAAATATCTGCATCATAGGTAATCGACCCAGTAAATTTACTATGAAGATACTCGTATATATGCTGATCTACGTGTCTGGAGCCCCCGGTGGAAGATCGTCTCCTATAAAGTGAATACACGTGTCTTATGTGACTAGAACTTAGAATACAAAAGGTAAGTACATGCGAATTATTCGTATTGTAAGTAGTGTCAATATCTGCCAAAATGGAATTTACAACAGTTCTTCCGTTTTATTGGATTCAAGCTCACAATTTCGCGTAGCATTCTATAGAGAGGGTAATATTTTATCTCTCCAAAATAAACTGGAAGTAGACAAAGGAAGACAAGTGCCTAAGCTGGCGGATGATCGTAGCGGACGTATGAACAATAGGCGCCCGCATTCTAGCATGCGTTTCATCTTTGAAACTGTTATTTCGTGTAATGTTTCCTGTAACAAATTATTTGATTGTTTTTTGGAATATCTAATTAAACAGCACATTAAGCAGTCGCTAGCATTTGAAATGATACGTAACAGTCTCTTAAACAAGTGTTCCACATTATATACCGAGATAGTATCTCGTAAACTTACACACTAATCCGCACGATGTCGTTTCACTGACACTTTATTATGTATGAATAGGTGCAAACCCTATTCGTAAAATATTATTCAAATCGATATATTAAACTGAATGTGCCGGCTGATAAAGCTCTTTTAAGCAATATTTTATTAACCATATATACGTATAGCGTGCATGCGTTGCATAACGCAACGCTCTTCGCTTCTCCTTTAAAAGTCCTGTGTATTGGATTTAAATTTACGAGCTGCTTTCACGTTGAAAGCTACTTTTGGGTTTGATACTGGTCGCCTATTATTATTAACGTTGCAAAAGTTAGCAGAATGAGAATCTATTTTGCTCGATACTCATTTATTTATGAGGACGGCTTCTTTCAGGTTCAAAGGAGTCGTAGTTGGGTTCGGCGATTAGGTGCTTACAAAACTGGAAGCCCCGAATAGATTAAGCAGTCTGTGGACTTTGCTCGAAAGCTAAAATATTAATCCATCTCGTCAGCAAGTGGTTGAGGGCTTTTATCGAAAGCCTGGGCAATCCTCAAAAATACAGCTTTTAATTTTTGTCGCACTCACTACAAATAAAAAGGTGAATCACGGGAAGTTTAACGGAATGATATGTTATTTGAGCAATACCGAAGCTTCGGTATGGATTTAAACCACCGTGTAAGAATTTACTGAGTGATTAAGCCCTTGATTTGATGCTGGCTGCACCGAGTGGCACGCTCGGCTGCATACAAAATGAACCATTGGAGGACTATGACACCATTGTTATACCATCAGATAGAGTAAGCCGAAAAAGAAGAATTACTTTCTAGCTCCCATGGCTCAATGTTATTCAAATCCAGCTAGACAATTCGTGCAAACAAATCTTTAACATCGTTCATCTTATCAAGTCGAGAGGGCGCAACTGTAATGTAGGATGTTTAATATAACGACTATACCTACACATAAAATATGCGGTGTTTGCCCTCGCTTGAGTAATGAAAATTAAACTACGGAAACTACCTTTTCTAAAGCATGGTTCTCTAGGCCTTTAGAAAGCTAAGGTAGAGTTTGATTAATGCTAATTATGTTTAGGAAAGAGATCCAAAAAACCTACATATTATCAAATCAATATACCTAATTATAATGTTCCTTTGCAGAAACATAAAGCGGAGAATATTAATTTGCTTTTCAAACAAATTCACGCTGTTTTGCCACTATCTTCGTTTTGTTATAAAGTTGCTTAAATTATATATTTGCAAACATTTTATTGATGGTTTGATGGCAGCTCGGCCATTTATATACAGCTGGACCCGAATAAATCTCTCAGTGGAGTTGCGAAAACTGTAATCATTCATTTCACCCTGCAATATTTACGACAGATACCTATTTCTGGAATTCAAAATTATTGTTTGAATGCGAAGAACTCGGCGAACGCCTAAAATCATTCATTTATTTCACTGAACGGTAAATCATTTTGTAAGCAAATTGGTCAAGTCTAATTAAATTCAACAAAGGCTACAACTATGTATTCTTTTTTATCGCCGACGTATTTTAGTTTGGCTATAATTGAACTACTATGTGCACAAAAAAAATAGTATTTTACCAAATTTTTCGTAAATTTAACACAAATATTATGGATGGTGAAGGTTTTTGTAAACTTGAAATGGGCTGCAATCTTAAATTTATACTAAGTTACACTTTCAATGTTACTATGCAAAAACAGACCACATTCTGCATTATTTGTATATTTATGAAAACTAGGCATATTATAATCTTTCTGAGGCCCTCTTCGGTTTGAAATTCGTAAACCAAAGTCTCAGTTTACCAAAAGGAACGTACCCTCTTTTCAGGTGATGAGTTGAATACTTATTAGAGTTTTTTATGTGTTTTTTTTAGAGCCTTACGTCTAGTAGGCGTTATCCGGACTTCCAATCCGGAGGTCTAGGGTTTAAACCCGGTCATTCACTGATAGATTTTTCCACTAGAAAAATGTATGTGCACATAGGTAACCATAGTGAGGAAACCGGCATGCCCTAGAATTAAATATTCTAAGGCATATGCCATCAGTTAGTGTTCCAATAAGCGGCTATGGGCTTGCAACCTGTCACACGGAAAGCTAACTACTTGCAAAACGCGAGCCTGTGCCAAATGTTAGAACGCCTCTGACTACCCCCTAATATTCTCAAAGTAGATCTTTGAGAATATTAGGGGGTAGTCATTTTCACTCATAGTTAATTGAGTAAGAATTTGAGGATGTCCATCATGGGCGTATTTTTATGTTATTTTTTATTTATCACGAAATTGTGTGTTTTTGTATTATGCTATCGATGAAAAGTCGATGTGTTCGCTTTTACGTAGTAATTATTAATTAATCTGTGGCTAAATTAACAATGTCGGTAAGTATGTAAGTAGGTAGTGGTATTACGTTGGATGCGGTTGGCACCTCGCCGGCTCCGGTGGGAATCCTCAGTAGTGCCACCTGCCAATTCGCTCGAAACCGGAACGGGCACTTGTCCGTCTTCTTTCGACTTACTTGGTTTTTCACAAAACAGCCTTACACACTTAGTTGGCACCTTGTTTGCATATAAACGTGCTCTAATATTATAAAACACTGCCAAAACCTCCTTGCGTGCGCACTGGTCAAACGCTCTTTTCCTTTGAACGGACAGCAGTGACTACAAAAGTTACTATGTATTTATTCTCTGTGGTAATGTTTTCCCCGTTTTTCAACAGATACTGGCTGGATGATAGTCTCTGCTGTCTGCTTTTTTTTTGATCAAGGGTCAAAATAAAAGTCCAAAAAAATACAAAGATTTTTTTTCTGGAAACTCCTAATATTTTATTTATGTCCAAATATAGCAATATGTATTTTCAAGTTACTCAGTTGGTTGCTCGGAGATCCGAGAGTCTTTGAGATCGCCTGAATATTATTTTTAATGGTTTTTATCTTTTGGGTAAATAATAGGTTGGGGAAAAAGTTTCTTCGCATTTTTTAAGAAAATTCAAAACATTTTTTAATATAGTTTATTTACATTTAACTAAAGTATGTAGGTACCATTTTGTTCGATAACTTTTTGCCATTTTGTAGGCAGGGACATGATCCCATTGCTATAAAAACTTTGGGGCTTCTGTTCAAAATACCGCGACAAGTGGTTTTGGCAGTCCTCTCGTGATGTTAACCTGACACTGCCTAAAGAATTCTGAAGAGACCGAAACAGGTGGAAATCTGAAGGTGCAAGGTCAGGACTATACGGCGGATGCATTAACACATCCCAGCCAAACTCTCTTAATTTTTGCTGAGTGGCTAAAGATCCACTTTTCATCACCAGTTATCAGCTTCTTCAAAAATGGTTCGGTTTCATTACGTCGTAATAAAGAATCACAAATGAGAACACGGTTCATTAGGTTTCTTTCAGTGAGCTCGTGAGGTACCCAAATATCGAGCTTTTTTGTGTACCCAGTTTTTTTCAAATGCGCCAAAACTGTTTTGTGGTCAATTCCCAGTTCTTCAGCTACGTCGTAACTACTGATATGCCGATCTTGCTCCACTTTTTCAAAAATGCCATCCATTTTATCCGTAATAGGGCGACCAGAGCGACGTGCATCTTTGACATCAAAATTTCCGGATTGAAAACGCTTAAACCAAATTTGTGCTACTCTCACAGACACTGCACTAGGTCCATAAACATCGCAAATTTTTTTCGCGGCTTGCGTTGCATTTTTACCTTTTTTGTAGTAAAATTTTAAAATGTATCGAATTTCTTCATTAGATTCACTCATCTTAACAGTACGAAAAACAAATAAAAATCACACATTTTCCTAATTTGAATTTGGAATTATCTTCTTTAAAATTTAAACTTTTAATGATACCAAAACCAGCCAGATACAAATAGTATAGCCAAAGAGATTTTATTACAAGTTCATACATACAATAATGCGAAAAGACTTTTTCCCCAACCTAATATTTATAAGATTTAACAAAATTTTTGAACTGTATACAATGTGCCTCTAAGTGGTAAAATGGTAAATGTAGAAGGACTTCTACTAAAGTTACTTTTATACCTATTATGTTATGTTACTTAAAATTATGTTAAATGGTCTTAAAATTTGTTCGTTGTCGTTGCGTATTGCTGATACAAAGTAGCGAAAGTGTTTCGTTGTTGCAGTGTGTCGGAACATAATAAGCTTTTTCTGAATGGTGATATTTTATAATGCACCGATTATACCCGCATATACGATTATCTACACAATAGACAACTATTCAGACGTAAAGCTCCACAATGGCATGTTACACAACAACTATAATATTTTATACCCCAAACATAGCACAAAAAATCAAGAGATTACCAACAAAAACCAGCCACTATGACAAATAACGGTGAATTATGCGCATTATGGCGCCTACAGACTCATGCAATGCAAGCATACACACAACTGTAGTATAGTTTAGATTGTTTTGCTGAAGATAAACGTTTTTATCTTTAATTAAAAAAAAACATTCTCTCTCAGCGTTTGAAATCTATTTTCCATTCTTATCGATGTCGCAACTAGACACACTTTTTATTAACATTTGATTTAATGACTTGCCATGAGTCTTTATACAGCATAATAATCCTCCCTGTGCTGTTTATGAGTAATGTTCTTGTATACCGTTATGCTTAATGGTGTTCAATAATGGTAATTTGCTTGAAGTAATCCGAGTATTAGTGATTTATGTGGCATCTGTCTTGTTCGCAATATGTTTTCCCACTTTACCTGGTTACAAAAACGTTATACTAGGATCGAGAAAAGGAATAAATTGCCTGTCAAAATTGTCGGCGAGTATCAGGAATTACGTGTATCGTGGTACCACAATACCCAGACCCGGAACTAGTATCTATGTATGTACAGTAAATTTTAGCTGGAACCCGGACGTCTTGCATCGAAACCTCGCCTGCTGCGCCACTGAGGTCATCTAAATCCAAAACCTAAAAGTTTCGTAGACTTACCTGAACGGGCGTTTTGTGAGTTTCATCATTATTTGTACTGACGGGGTTCAGATTTATGCGGAAAATCGGCTAATAGGCTACATGCGACCTACTTCCGACTTCAACATTATACCGCAAATATCTAAGTATACGTACATTTTGCATCATAGTCCTAAGTAACCTCCACGTTCTATCACTTTCAAAACCACGAAGATACCCTTTAGCAAGTTTATTCATTTGGAACCTCATTAATTTTGATCGGCAGCTTTCTAACAACGGTTCCAAATTGACTTCAAACCTTCAACTTCTATGGAGAGAAGTTGAAAACTTGGGAAAAACTTTTGCGGCGAAGACGTTTCTTGCGCCCTTACTCGTACATAAACTATTGAAAAGTCCTTCGATTTTAGTAAAAGTCACGTTCTCTCAAGATCGTATACAAAAAAATAAATAAGTAAAGAGACCTATGTTTGTGAGCAACTTTGAAACTTTTTGATATTAAGTTGGTAGATACGTTGATATAAGTTGTTACGTACTTATTAAGGTAGGCCCCAAAACGGGAACAGCGCACAACGGGACAACGCGCACAAAGGGATTATTCGCATCGATCGAGCTCACACTGGGAGCCTCCTAGTTGCATAAAAAATATCAAAGTTATTTGCGACATCGTATTCTCTGTTTTCATTCAATGGCTGACATTTAACTGGTGTGATACTCTGTTTATGAAGAACAAAATACCTAAAACGATTAAAGTGACCGACCTCTACTTAATTACATGCCTCTTGCCTCTCTACTTAATTAATTTTAAAGATAATATGTGGTCATAGACCTCCCTAGAAGATAAAAAAAATGAGAGGTGTCAAGGGACACCCGGATGGAACGAAGTTCCTTTCGATTAATTAGTGAAGGAATTGTAATAAAATTTTTTTTTTAGCAAGCCCACTTAAAAAAATAAAAAAATAATAATAAAATAAATGAAAATATCTGGCTTGCTTTCTATAAGAGAGAGAGAGAGACAGACAGAGAAACATGCGCACGCCGCACAGCTTACAATAGCTTACTATAGCAAAAAGTGTTGTTACAACTTTTCGTGAGAATTTATTCCGTCTAGCCCTCTTTCACAACGCGCGATAAAGAACTTCGTTCCAAAAATCGTACTGACAATCCGCTAGCTATTGGCAGCTGATCAGGATATCGAAAGTAACCATAGCGTGCCCTTGTCTGTCCGCACGTCAATTTACTAAGGCTGTTCGATTTGTCCCTATCACATACCTAGACAGGCTACAAAACGGTTTGGTAAAAGCTTTGCCACCTTGTTTTGCCGCAAATGCCTGTTTGAAGTTATTTAAGACTTTCGATCTCACGTTTCAAGGCAAACGTAATTTTATACGACAGCAGATGTGATTTCCTTTGTGGTATGCACACTTGACATACAAAGGTCTTATTTATCACAATAATAAAGAATTTATAAGTGATATTATCTTACTCTGCTCCAAAAACAACACACTGACCTCGATGTTTGGACTAATTTATAAAAGACTTATGATTAGGAACATATTATGTTCTGAAAATTATTTGATCCCAGTTCCCTTAATTATTTGGTATCAGTTCAAATATTACTAAATTCCGAGCAAATTAAACAATTTTGACGCAGGAAATAAATGAATGGAAAAACCGCGGGGAGGTCTTTGCCCAGTAGTGGGACATTGAGGGATAATAGGTAATACCTGAGTTACTTTTGATGTATACTTAAATTAAATCATTATATAAATAAAAATATTGTTCCGCCACACTTGTTCGATTGTTTAATTTATAAATAACTAGCGAATGCAATGCCACGGTTCTACCAACTCATCGATTGCAGAGCCCCCTAGTGACTTGTGGCGATAAAACCAATCTAAGAACAGAAAAAAATATCGATTGCAAAAAACCGAATTATAATTCGATAAGGCATTTCAAAACGATTATGGGGACAAACAAAGAAACGTACATTTTAATATATTATATATACGTAGTAGACAAGTGACTGCCAAAAAAGAAAGCTCGTGCCTTAAATATAAGTACCGTGAAGTAAATTAAATGTATTACCCGACAACCGACAAAGCCAGCGAAGTTGCCACTTCAAACACTTGAGTATCTCTATTGATGTTATACCTACCGACGATAAATTATTTGTAAACCTAAATAATTCATTGAGATTCTTACAAGGACAGATTGAATATAATATATTTTTAGATGGCGCTGCATAGACATTTTTAATCGCAAAAATTTAAAGATACTAACATGGCTGTAAAGAGCTGAAGTGTTTTGTTACTTTATTTCATATATGTCAATATGCATCTATACGTTCTGGTATTACCACACCGACTGCAATTGCAAACCCTAGATAAATTGAACAGATGTTTAAGAAATTTACAACTATCGTATTGTAATACAGGATGATTCAAAGCACGACTGTCGTTACGAAACATTGTGATTTATCATTTATAATTGGTTAAAAGTGCACAACATTAAATTTTGCTTCTAAAGTGTTTAAAAACATACCTACAAAATGTTTATTCAGAAGGGCCATGTTATCTTCTAGGTGTACCTATCTGTTGCATTGGTAGCATTTTACTTGGATCTTGTATAACCAATATGGTAAATATAAATCTAATAAACTGTGGTCCCCTCGATGCATCAGGAAGCTTAGGTACACAAATACCAAGTTATTGCTCCATTGTGGAAGTTTTGGCATACAGATCACGGCTCATCGACTTTTATTGGAGGGGGCATCAGGACCGAGCCATAAATTTGTAACGATGGAATTAATGGGCCATGTACGCTTTTTAAAATCAGTTTGTGAGAATGCTACTCAAACAGACTTTATTCATCAGTTACAAAAATGTACCTGTGTTATTTTTACTCAAAATAGCATTATAGCATTATGAGAATTCGTTTTTTAAATTTAAATTTATGATAAAATCATGAGGAGTATGTACTTTAAAACCCTTTCAGTAACAATAAGTCTCTTGTGTGGAGTTGCATGGCCTTCAAAGAGGATCTATGCGATAATGAATAAACCAACATAGGTCTAAGAGAAATGTGCTTTTAATTT